>JAVGWX010000013.1:68187858-68500358 GCA_036924085.1 Ariolimax columbianus | reverse complement strand
GACACTCTTTCGACATACCATCAGTGTAGCAGTGGACGTTTGTCGTCCAATTCCCACTTACATATCGGGCACATACCTTCAGCTTAGCAGTGAACTTATTCGTGTGCCTTTCACGCACATCTGATATTCTTTCGGGATTAAGATGATGAACAACGCATGAGCTGTAGCAGTCAGTGACCCATAGCTGATAGCTTACGTCAGGTCCAGTGAACCATAGCTGAGTGCTAACGCCAGGACCAGCTACCCATAGCTGACAGCTAACGCCAGGTCCAGCGAACCATAGCTGACAGCTAACGTCAGGGCCAGCGATCTAGAGCTTATGAGACTCTTCTCCACCTCCACGTGATGAACCTGGATAACAAACTGCAACAGATCAGACTGGCTAAGGAGAAGGGATCGAAGATGGAAGGCTAACCAGTCATCCCAATAAATGAAAGTCCGAAGTTGTATGTGTCGGACAGATAGGTGCAAATATCGCAGTCAGGCTGTAAACTATGTCACAACGCATTCTTTTCTCTGGACTACATCCTGGTACTTGCTAAGCAATTGTCGTGGCTTGGTATGGAGAGTTCGAGAACGTTCGAGGAAGAACATTCTTTCAACAAACCGTCAGTGCAGAGGTAGATACATTCTCGCATTATTCACAAACCGACATCCCAACGTCTTTCAACAAACCATCAGTGTAGCAGAGGGTATATTCTCGTACACTTCACATACATACACACACACACATCGAACCATCTTTCGAAATGGTCTCCGTGTATTTGAACTCTCGTCTCTCCCCCACGTAGAACCCTCCCGGATACAAGTCCTGCAGCTTCAATTGATATAATATAAATGATACCCCTTGAGCCATTCCATAATATTTTCCCTTATTCCTGCACCCTACAAAATAACTAAATACAACCAAAATGAGATTACTTCAGTGCAGATATTAGACAACAAATATATAACGTATTTATAAACCACCTCACGTTTTTTCTCCCTCTGGAAAGCCGTTTATTGTTTACACCTATCCCGGCTGGAAAACTGCAGCTCAGTTTCTTTCTCATACAGAAAGTTGAGAACACAGTTTGAACAGAAAACTCCCGCCGGGCAGAGATAACGATTCGTCTGCACGGGTTGAATTCCGCTTTCAGGCGCCGCGTTACATCTTCTCAGAAACGGTTCAGAAACCTTATTGTGTTTAGTCATTTGGGATTATTAATGCTCTGTTTGCGTCATTTTATATAAACAATTTTATTTTTTTATATCTTTTTTCCCCTTCTCTCTTAAGTTCTTTATTTGTTTCTTTCTGTCATTTCTTTTTTCTTTTATTTATTTTTCTTCTCTGCAGCCGGCGACAAAATCTTCGAAAACTCATGAACAGTGTTTACTGAACCAAATAATAACGGCTAATGGCTGTATTAATCGTTGGTGAGTTTTTTTCTGTTTGAAATCCTCAATTGTAAAGTCTCTAATCTTAAGCGATCACCCAATAAATTGTTCAAGAACATAACAAAAAATGACTTAATCTTTCTTCGTTCCGGCATTATCCATTTTATTTCTCATGCAAATGATATCAGACAAATTGTGCTTTGCGAGTTTGGACTACTGAACCAAATACTCAATGAAGCTGGCACAAGACACAGGAACACGGTACACATTAACGATATAACCATTTTGAACAATAGAATAAACGTTCTACCTTTTTGAATGATCCCCATTAAAAGTCGTTAATAATATCCCCCATATATCATCGGTTGCCGACATTCGAGAGATGAATTTAGCACGCTTGAGGATACGCTCAGATTTATGTAATGTCTTGTCATTTTTTTAATCTATGAAGAAAAGAAGACATTGTTGTATAAAAAAAACCACAATGATGTATTTAAGTTTACGGTTGAATGTTTTTCTCATCTTCTCCTTTGTTGCTGACGAAGGTTTTTGGTCGTAACGTTGCTTGTTGTTCTGAGTAGCGGAGTTGTGAAAACGTTGTTCTGGTTGGAATGTTTGTTCTCAAAACTTTCCTGTCTGCTCAACTTCTTCTTCTTCTTCCTCTTCTTCTTCTTCTTCTTCTTCTTCATCTTCTTCTTCTTCTTCTTCTTCTTCTTCTTCATCTTCTTCTTCTTCATCTTCTTCTTCTTCTTCTTCTTCTTCATCTTCTTCTTCTTCTTCTTCATCTTCTTCTTCTTCTTCTTCTTCTTCATCTTCTTCTTCATCTTCTTCTTCTTCTTCTTCTTCTTCATTTTCTTCTTCTTTTTCTTCTTCGTTCTCAAACTCCCGCTGCCAAGCCCTGAAAATGGTTTTGCAAAATGCATGCAGGATGTAGTCCGAAGAAGGGAATGGGTTGTATTCGTAGTTTACAGCTTGACTGATATTTTCACCTTTCGGTTCAACACATCCGACTTTAGCTTGAAATTTTAGGCTACCGGCTTAGCCTTCCTTTTTCGATCCCTTCTACATAGCCAGTCGCCTTGTTGCAGCCTGTTATCCGGGATGACCACGTGGAGGTAGAGAAGGGTTAGCAGCTCAGAGTCACTGGTCCTGATGCAGCCAATGCACTGATCTCAGAATCTTGATCCCCACCCAGCTGTAATTAGTTACTTCGTGTAGTATTTTAGGACACGACAGCAAAGTAACGGAGATGGTCACACGCATTCAAGATAACAGAACAATTACTTGTTTGCCGTATTGCTTAATACGAGACAAAGTCTTTATCGTTTACCTGTAGGGGTTTGGACAATGAGGCTAACGTCTGGTCAGGCAAAACATACTGATCAGGTAATGTTAGCCAGGGTCAGGAGAAATATACTGACCAAGACCCTCACCTGACGCTACTACTACTACTACTACTCCACGTGCTACTGCTGCTACTACTACTACTGCTATTGCTACTCCACATACTACTGTTACTACTACTACTGCTATTACTGCTACTACCACTACTACTACTACTACTACTACTACTACTTCTACTACTACTACTACTACTACTCCACATACTACTGCTACTACTACTACTACTGCTACTACTACTATTACTACTGCTATTACTACTGCTATTACTACTGCTACAACTAATACTACTACTTCTGCTACTCCACATACTACTGTTACTACTTCTACTACTGCTACTGCTAGTGCTACTGCTACTACCACTACTACTACTACTAGTACTACTACTACCACTACGACTACCACTACTATTACTACTACTGTCACTACTACTATTACTGCCACTACTATTGCTACTATTTCTGTTTTTGCTACAACTACTACTACTGCTACTACTACTACCGGTACTACTACTTCTACCACTACAACTACTATCAGTACTACTACTACCACTACTACTACTACCACTACTACTACCACTACCACTACTACAAATACTACCACTACTACAAATACTACTACTACAAATACTACCACTACCATTACTACTACTACTACAAATAGTACTCACATACTGTAAGTTTCTGTCATGCATGCACCGCTGCGCTTGACCTCACCTCCCATCACTGCTTGACATTGGCTCCGTACGCCCGAACAGCTTGACAGAACATGTTACGTAATTATAACCTATATCAGAAACTAAACAAACATGGTATACATATCTGATATGCCAGCTGTGCTCAGAATAAACAGAAAGACGATGAATAATGTAAAACAAGTTATTAGAATCGAAGTATACTTGCCTCATTAGAAAACAGTGTCAACAATATTTAAATAATGTATATATATATGTATACATGTGTGTGTGTGTGTACATATATATATATATATATATATATATATATATATATATATATATATATATATATATATATATATATATTTAAATACGAGACGTAATCTAATGAGCCGGACCAAACTGCACCAAGTGAAAATACGTACGATGCACATGATGAGGTCACTTCTGATGTAAACAGCAGATACCAACCGTCAACTTTGCAAAATTTCATTATCCTCTGTCTCATAGTTTCCTCAGCAGACCTTTGAAAACATGGCTAGTGTGATACGGAATCAGTCCAGAGTTGATCAGCGAGCGGTGATTCGGTTTCTAACAGCTGAAGGATGTCGACCACTTAGCATTCATCGCAGAATGTAGGCAGTGATTGGGGACAAAAGTGTGTCGAAGACAACAGTGAAGAACTGGACAACGATGTTAAAAGAAGGACGTGAGTTAACAAAACAATATGGACCTGACCTGGTCTCGGATGATCTTTCGTTAATTCACGTCCTTCTTTAAACATCGTTGTCCAGTTCTTCACTGTTGTCTTCGACACACTTTGACACACACTTATCTATTTATCAATATATTTATCAATCGGTATATCTATCTATGGGTCTGTCTGTCTGTGTGTCTGTATATCTGTATGTCTGTTTACATGTGTGTATGTATGTCTGTCCGTCTATCTATCTTTCTATCTATTGAACCGTCCAATCATTTTTCCATCCATTTTTCCATCCATTTTTCCATCCATTTGTCCATCCATTTTTCCATCCATTTTTCCATCCATTTTTCCATCCATTTGTCCATCCATTTTTCCATCCATTTTTCCATCCATTTTTCCATCCATTTTTCCATCCATTTGTCCATCCATTTTTCCATCCATTTTTCCATCCATTTTTCCATCCATTTGTCCATCCATTTTTCCATCCATTTTTCCATCCATTTTTCCATCCATTTTTCCATCCATTTTTCCATCCATTTTTCCATCCATTTTTCCATCCATTTTTCCATCCATTTGTCCATCCATTTGTCCATCCATTTTTCCATCCATTTTTCCATCCATTTTTCCATCCATTTTTCCATCCATTTTTCCATCCATTTTTCCATCCATTTTTCCATCCATTTTTCCATCCATTTGTCCATCCATTTTTCCATCCATTTTTCCATCCATTTTTCCATCCATTTTTCCATCCATTTTTCCATCCATTTTTCCATCCATTTTTCCATCCATTTTTCCATCCATTTTTCCATCCATTTGTCCATCCATTTTTCCATCCATTTTTCCATCCATTTGTCCATCCATTTTTCCATCCATTTTTCCATCCATTTTTCCATCCATCCGCCCATTCATCCATCCGCCCATTCATCCATCCGCCCATTCATCCATCTGCTTATGTGTATGGCTGCCTTTGTAAATGTATGTTCATGAGTTTGTCTGTCTATTTGTTATCCCTTCGTCTGACAGTCAATCTGCTGTGTGAATGCTTCCCTATCTACCAATACGCCTGTCCATTCACCTGTCTGTCTACCTGTAACGTTCCGTAAACATATCTATCTACATGCCTACCATATGTCGCTCGCATGTCCCCCAAAGCGCTAGAATCCCACCAATCAACGAAAATCCATCACCCTGCATCTTAACAGGGGAAGCTTAATTTGGTCTTGACTTTTCACGGCCAGCAGCGAGCATGTAGGCCAATATCTTGCATCGACACCTGCCTGTCTGTCACCCTTTTTCATTATTATCTTTATTAGCGATAAAGAAAAAGCAGCGCAGTGTTAGTTAATCATCTCCAGACGGGATTATAATAGGTGATTAAGAACGTACGTGATGCAGTGCGTTAGAGCGCTCGTGTCTCATTGCAAAAGTAGCAAGTTCCATCCCCGGTATCGACATTCTCTAGCCTACCCAGTTCTACTTCTCTCACTGTTAAGGAAGAAGGGACAACGAGGCAGGACACTGTTCCTTCCCATACAATGTGTTGGACCAGAACAATGAAGTCTCTAACGCTTGACTTGACTTGACTTGACTTGACTTGACTTGACTTGACTTGACTTGACTTGACTTGACTTGACTTGACTTGACTTGACTTGACTTGACTTGACTTGACTTGACTTGACTTGACTTCACTTCACTTCACTTCACTTCACTTCACTTCACTTCTATTGACTTGACTTTATTTGACTTCACTTCATTTCATTTGACTACCCGTGGCTTGATTTGACAGAGCTCGACTTCTCTTGACCTCACCTCACTTCCCTTGACTTTACTTGATTTGATTTCACTTGATTCCACTATGCTTGACGCGACTTCTCTGGACTTCACTTGACTTAGCTGACCATTTGCTGTGGTCGTGAGACAATCTTAACATCACAATCTTATTTGCCCACAGAATAATGCATAGAACATTATCGATTGTGTTTACCATAACAACATAACATAACATAACATAACATAACATAACATGTTAAGTAAGCTGAATCGACATCAATTCACTCCAGCAGATCCAAAGGTGTTCTGTGATTTTCAGCAGACTATGAACGGTAGAGATCGCCGATAACCCATCTATCTGACCGGCTTAAAAATATGGCTTGTAGCGCTACACTAGAATGGCGAACATCGTGTCGGCAAACATACTCTATAGCAAGCCACATGTATTGTCAGACCGCTCCTTACACGCGCGTCTGTCGTGAATACAAACCTAAGAACACCTGGAACGCTTTACCAACATTTCTTACAAGTCTTAAGACAAACAAAGAAAACGTAGCCACCTCGAACCACATAACGTATATTCGCATTTATCAACAATTTGGCTGATCCTTCAAAACAAACAAACAATGAATCATATCTTAGCAAGTGCAGGTCTCTTCAAACAGATGGTTGATTGTGTGACTGTTCAGGGACTGAAAGCAGTTACCGTGGCTGGAATGTTAATGTGAAGTAAACGTTACCAGGTCAGGCAAAGAGTTGATAAACATTTGCAAGCACATTCAAAATACCTAGCCTCTATTAAACAGGCAAAGAAAAGATGTGTAATTGAAAATGCGAGCGTGTCAAATATTGTTTATAATTCAATCCGGCAATTGCACCGAAGGTCGCATAAGCGGAAACACTTTAGGTTTTGTGCTTGGGAAGACTTTTTCTTTTCGTATGTGACACATATGGAGATTGAGAGACGGTGGAATGATGTTTATAGTGGGATGTATGTATCACGTCATACAGTGGTTTCTTTAAACGGAAGACGAGGTCGGTCTACTTAATACGGCATTTGAAATGCCCATGTTAACTTTCGTAATGCCCCCACTGCACACTTCCATCATTTTCAATACAGATATCACACATTAGAATAAGCACAACCCGTAATAATGGTTCGTATTACAATCTGTCACCACAGGTTTAGCAGGGGGGCCGTGAACCAAGTTCTTTGCTCTCAGTACGAGGTTGGCAAAGATGGCAAACAGCGAGTATCGCTTGCAAGAAAGTATACTCGGAGCTGCGCCTATTTAAATTAAGAAGCTACAAATGCAAGTCCCATGCCTAAACGAAACACTAGACTGAACGTATAAAACTGCTTGGTTGACTAAATTACGCGACATGACAAACTCTTGAATAAACTGACATATTTTGGATGTAAAATCAAGGTCCAATTATTTCCTTATACGTTGAGGACTGTGTGTTCGGCAGGGGAAAAAATATGACAGCTCTTCTTAAACATTCACAAAAAAGGCCTCCCACTGTGAAGCGAAGTTTAGTCAGTAAAGAGGGAACGTTGGCGAGATCCGAGCCGTGCTTCGGCGCAGTCATGCTCACAGCTTCACCAAGATTCGGGTGAATACTGATGCCATAGTTAAGAGAATGTCGTAGGGGTCTTTTGTGGCGCTTCAGTATGTTAGAAAACTATCACGCAGTGTTCACTGCCGCTATTAAACAGTTTAACGAACCGAAAGATGCCTTCAGATTGTTACAATGCTCTTTCTTTTCTGTTGTCTACTCGTTCAGCATTTCTCTCAATCCTTCTTTTTCTAATTCTCTGCAAAATGAGATTTAAACGCTGTTGTGGTTGGTTGGTCCTTTATCATATATGGTGTATTGTTTCTAGAGATTCGTAACACAAAGTGTTGTTCTTATGTTAGCAGGCTTATGGCTCGCGTTAGTGCCGGGGTATCGGTACAAAGCCTTTTGGAGTCTTCTACCTTACATGTGTTGTTGTGGAAGCCACTCACACTGAGTTAATTCAACTCATAACGACGTAGCAGCTTTCGGTGACTCTTCTTACTTCCCGAGTCTGTACGTGAGAAGATGGACTAGTATTCTCCGGAACATAATGCAATGCGAGATTTCTTAGTAAGTTCACCATTGTGGGGGATTGCAGTGTAGATCCCCTCCTTTGTGGCCAGATTGCTGTGACACAGCCTGTTTCAAGGGAGCCTTACGCGGACACGAGGTGGGGGTCTAGATCCAATATGTTTCACCTGACCCTGATGCTACTCTCCGCTGTCAAACCTTGCATGAGGTAGTATTGTTCCCGTTGTAAGAATCAGAGCGGCGCGGCCTTTATAATCGTTGCCATCTTTAACGTGTGTTTCTTCTTGTTTCGTTCGTTTAAAGCAATTGCTGAAGCTGGGCTCCTAACAGGAAGTCTGTATCAAACTACTTACGTGAGATTTTATTTTTCATATTTTACTTCTTCTTCTTCCTCTTCTTCTTCTTCTTCTTCTTCTCGAATTTCTTCTTCTTGAACTTCTCCTTCTTCTTCATTTCCTTCTTCTTCTTTTTCTTCTTCTTCTTCTTCTTCTTCTTCTTCTTCTTCTTCTTCTATTTCGTCTTCTTCTTCATCATCTTCTTTTTTGTCTTATTTTTCTTCTTATTCCACATTACATCTGAATAATATAATGTATAGAGCACTCCCTTTTCACGGAAGAAATTCGTTGCCAGTACGTACTAATCCACCCTGCTGCACTGTGTACCTGGCTTACTGTTAATGGCAGATAGCCATCGAGTAAATAAGCTGGGCGTCTCATCTCATAAATAAGCTGTGGTCTCCTACAACTTCATCCCCAACAACACTGCCTATTATCAGTTCACTATTACGCCAACCTTCCTTTTCTCACGCCAAACTTCAGTAACCATGACAGCTCCGCCTAGATTGATCCATACATATTTCGGATTTCTCAAGACTTTCCTATCAGCAGCACTATTAACTCTTGGCTTACAGAGAAATTCTTAGTCACTCTCTCTCTCTCTCAATTCCTCTAACCATTTCTTCTATTCACACACCTGTCACAGACGATCTCTCCTGTTTGACTTGCGGCCCAACAATACCCTCCTAAGTGTTCTTTCCTCAGTTAAGAACTGGTCCCGATGTACCTCAGAGAATCCAACTCGCCGCTGGCTTTGGTTGGAAGAATAGGTCCTGAGTGATGTGTGTAAAGTGTCAAGCTGGCCTTCAGCACCTGTGTCAACGTGACGTGTCCCAAACCTGGACTTGCGCCAGGTAACTGGACCATATGTCCACAAGCAGAACTACAGACAACATAAGTGGACAATTATCACATTTACATATTTCTTTTTCACATCATTCCTCTGATTCTCATAGCCCTCATCTTTTTTTTCTACATCATCTTGTTCGTCTTCGTCTTCTTCTTTTTTTTCCATTTTTCTTTTGCTACTGCTGCTACAGCTTTTCCTACATGCTCCACCATCTTTGTTTGCAATTTCTTGACTTCCATTGTTTCCTTTTCTTCAGATTCTATTTGTATTTCTCTTCTGGTTGTTTTTATTTTTTTTCTCCTTTATCATATTAACCGTCTCCTTCTTCTTCTTCTTCTTCTTCTTCTTTTTTTTTCTTCTTCTTTCCCTTATTTTTTAATAGTTTTCTTTCCTTATCCCGCTGAGTGGCGTGGGGTAACTTAAGTCGCCTGTCCTGCGCCAAGTGCGTTGCGTCGGTCAATGTGAGCTCGTATCATTGCACCATCACTCTGATGTTATATATCCACCTGACCCACATCATGCCCTCTAGCTAAATCTACCAGACTATGCATTCTATCAATGGAAGTTGACTAGTGTGCATTCTCATGAGAAAAACCATACCAACGTATTTTGAGCCTGCATTCTGCAAAACAATTAGTTGCGACAAACTTCTTCTTCTTCTTCTTCTTCTTTTTCGTTCGTTCTCAATCTCCCGCTACCAAACCCTGAAGGGCTTAAGTAGCAGAATGTAGTCCAGAGAACGGAATGCGTTGTGTCGTAGTTTACAGCTTGACTGCGATATTTGCACACTTCGATCCAACACATCCGACTTCAGCAAGCAATTTTTGAGTACCGGGTTAGCATTCCCGCTTCGATTCCTTCTCCTTCGCCAGTCTGCCCTGCTGCAGCCTGTTATCCAGGATCACCGCGTGGAGGTGAAGAATGGTCTTGGCAGCTCTGGTTCGCTGACCCTGACGCTAGCAGTCAGCTATGGGTCGCTAACCACTGCAGCTCATGCGCTGCTCAGCATCTTGATCCCCGACCATACTTCGAATATTGTTATTTCCCATTCTGTTTCCTGGTAACATTGATAACCTTCCTTAAACACTTCATTTTACACGTCAAAATTCTGCTCAGACCTGCCTTTGACAGCGGCCATGTTTGACACCGGGAGCACAGAGTCGGCATAAATATATTGTTTATCAGCTGTAGCTCATTCAATTATAATATTTTATTATAACATTGCAATTAAACTTATTACTATTTACATACTTACTGTTAGTATTACTTTTATTAAATGTATCACTGTAATAATATACTTATTATTATTGTAATTATCTCTGTTATACTTATTATTACATGTAATATTATTATAACTATTATTGCAAATATTATTGTACATATCCTTGTAATTACTACTCGTATTATTTGTATATTTATGATCCTCAATATACTTATTTTTATTATAATTTATTTGTAGTATTGTTATTATTGCCATTATACATATTATTGTATGTATTATTGGAAATATTATTATTTTTATTATTATTATTATTATTAATAAAATAACATTTAATGTTATAAATATTCATTCTTTTGTATTATTTAATTTACTTCTTCTAATACTTGTATTATTTTTATTTAAACCAGTGTTATTATATTATCATTTGTAATATCGACACAATTAATGTAATTCACTATTATTATTACTGCTGGAAAGATTAATTTTATCATTATTTTGTCGTAATTAAGGATACATTTAAACCCAGATTTTACTAAAGGTCAAACCCTTCTTGGCTTATACGTGAGACTAGTTCTGTTTATGCGCCCTTTGCTGTAACCAAATCAATAACGTTTTTATCGACTGTTACAAATATTATCGTTTTTATTGTTACTACTATGAAGTCAGTAGATATGTCACAAAAGGATATTTTTAAAAAAACTATCCTATTTTTCCACGTGACATCCGAGTTTGAAATCGATTTATAATCGAATTTTCATTGCCGCTTCTTTTTCAACATAATTTCCACCAACATTACACTTATCCCTTCGATTTATAGCTTTACCAAAACTTGCAGTATAGAAGTCTATTGTCTGCTGTCTCAGCCACCAAAACTTGCAGTATAGAAGTCTATTGTCTACTGTCTCAGCCACCAAAACTTGCAGTATAGAAGTCTATTGTCTACTGTCTCAGCCACCAAAACTTGCAGTATAGAAGTCTATTGTCTACTGTCTCAGCCACCAAAACTTGCAGCACAGAAGTCTATTGTCTGCTGTCTCAGCCACCAAAACTTGCAGCACAGAAGTCTATTGTCTACTGTCTCAGCCACCAAAACTTGCAGCATAGAAGTCTATTGTCTATTGTCTCAGCCACCAAAACTTGCAGCACAGAAGTCTATTGTCTACTGTCTCAGCCACCAAAACTTGCAGCACAGAAGTCTATTGTCTACTGTCTCAGCCACCAAAACTTGCAGCAAAGAAGTCTATTGGATGCTGTCTCAGCCACCAAAACTTGCAGCATAGAAGTCTATTGTCTACTGTCTCAGCCACCAAAACTTGCAGCATAGAAGTCTATTGTCTACTGTCTCAGCCACCAAAACTTGCAGCATAGAATTCTATTGTCTACTGTCTCAGCAACCAAAACTTGCAGCATAGAAGTCTATTGTCTACTGTCTCAGCAACCAAAACTTGCAGCATAGAAGTCTATTGTCTGCTGTCTCAGCAACCAAAACTTGCAGTATAGAAGTCTATTGTCTACTGTCTCAGCCACCAAAACTTGCAGCACAGAAGTCTATTGTCTGCTGTCTCAGCCACCAAAACTTGCAGCACAGAAGTCTATTGTCTACTGTCTCAGCCACCAAAACTTGCAGCATAGAAGTCTATTGTCTATTGTCTCAGCCACCAAAACTTGCAGCACAGAAGTCTATTGTCTACTGTCTCAGTCACCAAAACTTGCAGCATAGAAGTCTATTGGATGCTGTCTCAGCCACCAAAACTTGCAGCATAGAAGTCTATTGTCTACTGTCTCAGCCACCAAAACTTGCAGCACAGAAGTCTATTGGATGCTGTCTCAGCTACCAAAAACTTGCAGCATAGAAGTCTGTTGTCTACTGTCTCAGCAACCAAAACTTGCAGTATAGAAGTCTATTGTCTGCTGTCTCAGCCACCAACACTTGCAGCATAGAAGTCTATTGTCTACTGTCTCAGCCACCAAAACTTGCAGCATAGAAGTCTATTGTCTACTGTCTCAGCCACCAAAACTTGCAGCATAGAAGTCTATTGTCTACTGTCTCAGCCACCAAAACTTGCAGCATAGAAGTCTATTGTCTACTGTCTCAGCAACCAAAACTAGCAGCATAGAAGTCTATTGTCTACTGTCTCAGCAACCAAAACTTGCAGCATAGAAGTCTATTGTCTACTGTCTCAGCAACCAAAACTTGCAGCATAGAAGTATATTGTCTGCTGTCTCAGCCACCAAAACTTGCAGCATGGAAGTCTATTGTCTACTGTCTCAGCCACCAAAACTTGCAGCATAGAATTCTATTGTCTACTGTCTCAGCAACCAAAACTTGCAGCATAGAAGTCTATTGTCTACTGTCTCAGCAACCAAAACTTGCAGCATAGAAGTCTATTGTCTACTGTCTCAGCAACCAAAACTTGCAGCATAGAAGTCTATTGTCTACTGTCTCAGCAACCAAATCTTGCAGCATAGAAGTCTATTGTCTGCTGTCTCAGCAACCAAAACTTGCAGCATAGAAGTCTATTGTCTACTGTCTCAGCAACCAAAACTTGCAGCATAGAAGTCTATTGTCTGCTGTCTCAGCCACATTTGCACTTTAAGTTCAACATCTTCGAGATTTGTGACACCTTTCCCGCCAAGGTGGGATACTGTAGGCTAAACCATGGAAACACCATATTGCAGCCGCTTTACTGTCTAACATTACTCTCCTGTCAATTTAGTTGATCCCCCTCCCCTCGCCCTCCTGTCGTTTCATAGATGCTTCTGTTGCCATCTGCAAAGGACGACCAGGTCGGGTTTAATCAGCAACTTTTCAACGTCCTTGAGAGAACATATCGACACAGATATGCAACGCGCTACGCGCTAACACTTTTCACCGTAACCAGGACACACATATATATGGATGTCACGTGCAGAGCAATATAGCGAACCTCCCTCCCTCAACCTCCTCCATCCTGATCCCCCTCAACAGTAAAACAACACAACATCTCCCAGCTCATTGGCTGCTAACACTTTTAGCGGGGACGCCATTTTGTATCAGAGCTGCGCACGTGTATGCAACACCTAACGTCTGATACATATTATAATCACAAAGCAAGATGTTGCTGCCTCCTAATGACACCTTCAAAAACTGCCAACTACATTTTTTAGCTTCTTTATATCAGTGTGTGACTTACTTACTGACTTGACCTCATTTTATTATCATCTTTCTTATCATTATTTCCAACATTATTATTGCAGTTATTATTCGTTTTATTAATTCACTGGTGCCACATACTTAGCATAACATGTATGATCCGTAAAACCAATTTGTGGGACATTCAAGGCGAGGCGTCGTATATGACAAGGCAACGCAACAAAAAAGAGGCGCGTAATGAAAGAATTGTTACAGCCCATGAATTATCACTAGCTGGTCTTGCGCGAGTAATTTTGCCTGTTTGACACCATCAGATATCATGATAGAGATAAATTCAAAATAGATGGGCAAATAACATGCTGGTTTGCAATGATACAGTAGCGATGTATCCCAATGTGTCAACTAATGAGCCGTTTTCATTGGACATCCCAGGAAAGGGAGTTAATCATCAGAATAATATTGGATGAAACAAATTACAGAACGGATCAGAGATTGGGAAAATGGAAATAGAAATGTTTTTGTTATTTTTGTGATTATCAAGGAAACAAGTTGGCTTGGCTTCATTCTCAATCTCCCACTACCAAACACTGAAAGGGCTTTAGTAGCATAATGTAGTCCAGAGAACGGAATGCGTTGTGTCGTAGTTTACAGTTTGACTGCGATATTTGCACCTTTCGGTAGAACACATCGGACTTTAGAAAGCATTTTTTGGGTACTGGATTAGCATTCCCTCTTCGATCCCTTCTCCTTAGCCAGTCTGCATGCTGCAGCTTGTTATCCAGGATCACCGCGTGGAGGTGTAGAAGGGTCTTGGCAGCTCTGGTTCGCTGGCCCTGACGCTAGCAGTCAGCTATGGGTCGCTGACCACTGCAGCTCATGCGCTGCTCAGCATCTTGATCCCTGGAAACAAGTTATTCATCTTCCTCTTTTTCTTCATCCTCTCTCTTTCTCTCTCTCTCTCTCTCTCTCTCCTTTTTTTGTTCTTGTCCTTCTTCATACTCTCTCAAACGTCAACTTGGATGCATCTAAAGACAGCAGTGGTTAGTCTGAGGCTAATGGTATCCCCCTAGAGTTTTTCCAGGAAAGCTATGGGTGATGGCCACGTACGTTCTCTGTTCCTCGTATGTTGGACACCTTTGTAGCATATGCCCAGCAGCCATTTTGCTAGTGTCACAAACACACTCATCTGTATGTCCTAATCTTAGTTTGTTGAACAGATCGTATCTCATTCTGTCGTGGCATGTGTGGAGTCTAAAGATGACTGCCTGCTCACCTCTGTTGAGTTGGTAATATATGTCATTTGGTTGAAGCCCTGCGTGATCTGCGTTCCACTTGTTCCTGTATGTTGTTGTTGTTGTTATCCCATAGCTGCTAAGCAAGCCTGCTCTTGGCAGCCCAAAGCCATTCTTATATAGATACAAGTCTTCTTCGGTTGTTCCACTACCCCGTACAGTGTGTCGGCAATGCTTGCAAGAATCTTTTCCTCATGTACGCAAGCGCATGCATTCAATGAGTAGGTGTCGAACTATTTCATCAGGATGAGAGCAATGTCTGCACAAGGCCA
The DNA here is from genome assembly GCA_036924085.1 of Ariolimax columbianus. Classification (NCBI taxonomy): domain Eukaryota; kingdom Metazoa; phylum Mollusca; class Gastropoda; order Stylommatophora; family Arionidae; genus Ariolimax; species Ariolimax columbianus. The sequence continues at coordinate 68,485,230 of JAVGWX010000013.1, read as the reverse complement.
GGTGCTGGGGATTGATGCGGTTCAAGTGGCTATTGTCTCTGGTATGTCCTGTTCGGAACTGAAAGATTAGACTTTGATCTCTTCTATGCAGTTTAGTTATGTCATCTGTACTTTTTGGCTGCGACATTTCGCTAAAAACACTGCGACCTGTTGTTCCCGTCGCCCACTTGTTCGTCCAGATTTCCCGAGTATTATTCTTAATAATTCGTTTTACTGTGTGGTTACTGTTATTGAATAGATGGTATCTCATTCTGTCGTGGCCTGTGCGGAGTCTAACTATTACTAACTGCTCACCTCTGTTGAGTTGGTAATATGTGGCATTTGGTTGATTTCCTGTGTGCTCTACTACCCACTTGTTTCTGTATCTATGATGGAGTTCACTGTATCACAACTTTCTTGTTGGGGACATAGTTTTTAGAGCATCACTTTTTGTTTCTTTAGGTCTGTATTGTTCTGGCTACGAAGTATCACAACCACTGACATTGCGTCTGTGAAAAGTAGCACTGGTTTCTATGTGTTTTTGTGGCTGTCATTAGAGAAACGTTTTTCATTGTTTTATTTTTGTACGGGTCGTGTTCAACTGAAATCGGACCTAACTGCACCAAGTGAACATACGTATGATGTGCATGATGTCGTCACTTCTGATGTGAAAAGCACATACCAACCGTCAAGTTTGCAAAATTTCATTATCATCCGAATCATAGTTTTCTTCTCAGCAGAGAGTTGAAAACATGGCGGATGTGATACGGAATCAATCTAGAGTTGTTCAACGAGCGCTGATTCGGTTTCTAATAGCTGAAGGATGACATGATGGTGACAAAAGTATGGCGAACATGAGCTACGGCGACGGTCCACTCAAACTGCTGCATCAGTTTTGGCGATGGCATCTTCTGACGCAACAATATGCGCCTGACCTGGTCTCGAAAGATCTTTCGTTAACTCACGTCCTTCTTTAAACAACGTTGTCCAGTTCGTCACTGTTGTCTTCGACACACTTTTGTCACAATACACTGCCTGCATTCTGCGATGAATATCAACTGGTCGACATCCTTCAGCTGTTAGAAACCGAATCACCGCTCGCTGATCAAGTCTGGACGGATTCCGTATCACATCCACCATGATTTCAACAGTCTGCTGAGAACAATATGAGTCCCAGGATAATGAAATTTAGCAAATTTCTCGGTTGGTATGTGCTGTTTACACCAGAAGTGACGTCATCATGCACATTGTATGTATGTTCCCTTGGTGCAGTTTCATTTGAACACGTCTCGTATATTATAAAGACCTAATTAAGCGAGTGACGAATTTGTCTCATCGGTCAATGGTAGAAGGAAGAGCAAGCAAAGAGACGAAGAAGAAGAAGGAAGAATAAAAAGCTAGAAGAAGAAGGAATGTGAAGGAAAAAGGAAAATATAGGATGAAAAGAAGAAGAATAAAAATAAGTATAATGTCCTTGTTCTATCGAGTCTACAATACTTTTTTCATATCCCAATGCGTACTGAAGAAGGTGGATCTAGTTCCTCCATGTTGTAGTGCAATTCAGCATTTCACAACATCCTTATAACTTCACGGATCACTATATTGATCCAGACCTCGTTGACCAGGATGCTGTAATACAGCATCTTTCTAGTTGCACAACGTTAACAAATGGGGTAAGGCACTCGTCTCTCAAAGCAATTATTAATTATCAATTATCGATGATCAAATATGGGTCATTTCTTAGAGAATTTGAAACTTTCTTTCAAATCTTGATGGCTACTCGAGACTTAGAAGTCTTCTGTTCTAAATGTGAGGCCATATGAGTTGGTGGGTCCTCTACCATGGACGGGGTTGACTCTACAATTAATCGGCTGTTACGATATGCTGTAAGGAACGCAGCGGTCCTATTCACGTCTCAGTCGTACATAAATCCGCAGTAGAAACTAGCCAGGCACGCGTGCTGGTGGTGGAGATATTATTTATGGATAGCTGGGGACATTGTTAGAAATCAATGATTGCCCGTAAAAGGATAAAAATGCAATCAATGATTCAGTGATACACAGACCACACACATTAGGAGTCGTTGGTTGAGAGCAGAGGGGAGCCCACGAGAAGGGATCAGGCGAGCGCACAACCAGTATGCTACAAGGAATGGCATTTCCAATACCCTTGGAGATTTTGTGGAAGAGACTCCACACCTATGAGTCTGGCGATAGTGACGTAATGTCAGTTCTGAACTCCATAATATGACAGGCAGTGAAGATCATCACAGGTGCAACGATTTTGGTCATTGATTTTCTGCGTCTTATAAAGGCGGCCACAAAATTGTGCTTCAAGACACATAGGCGTACCGATACTGTGATGAGGTTTATGGCAAATAATGTTTAGCAGTATTTCTTGTTTAATAGTTGGTCTCAGTGTTCGATCCATTGCCATCTTGGGTAGTCGTAAATTTCAGGGTCACGATACTAGCAGAAAAAGTGTAGAATTAATTATTTCAAAATATTTTTCTTCCTGCTTATTTATGTTTACTCAATACAAAGTATAGGAGCCACAATTACAATTATCCCACCCCCTTGCAGGAAGTCTGTATCAATAAACGAGAGCTGTTGTTATTGTGGTTTGTGTCACTGTGTAACATTTCCAGAACATTGTTATTGTAACAGCCGATCAGTAAAACTCGATCTTTGACCCCTGTCACTGCATTCCTCAGAACATCTTTAATGCCTTACACCCCTCATCTTCCGCTCCGTCCGCCTCTGCCTTGCTCATTTGGTTACATTCCCTCCAAGTATCGTTTTATATAGAACACTGTGGCCAAAGTATTTTTGTTTCTTAGACGAAATATTGTTTACTAAACCAATTTGATTCTATATCCAGCTCATCTATGATTTATGTGTTTTACTTTCTCGGTATCCTTAGTAAGTTGCGCCGTTTCCTGTAGCATTTAAGCTCGAAGGATCCAATCTTCTTCCTTAGTATCTGGCTGCCCATATCTTATCTCGCATCGTTACACTGCCACGGAGACGGGGGGGGGGGGGGGATGAGACGCTAGTCCAGTGAGGCACAAAATACTGACCAAGACTACAATCTCTCTTGTAGATTTCCCTAAAACAGACTGTTTTCAAGGCAGCCTGGCTGACGAGATGTGGATCGATGTGATCCCCGTAGTAGTGAGCGCCACGCAGATGAAGCAAAGCATAGCACAACTGCCTGGAGGACCACAATTGACCTTCATCAGCACGCTCGGGATGTGAGGAAAGCTACTACAACCCGCCACATTTACGTCCTTTGCAGGGCACACAAAAGAGTCAACTTACTCATTGTAGGCATTGAACAACAACAACAACAACGACAACGACAACGACAACAACGACAACAACAACAACAACGATAACAACAACAACAACAACAACGACAACAACAACAACAACAACGACAACAACAACGACAACAACACTGCCACAGGGAAGATGAAAATCCTCAATATCCTTTGATTTAGGGTAATTTTGTGCGCTGCCATAAGTTTTTGTGTTTTTTTTCTTTCATTTCAGTTAAACTCTGCAACAGCATTCGATATGATTTATAGGACTGAATTACTAACCTCTTGCGTGACACCCTATGTCACTTTTTACCTGCTTGGGATGTTACAGGGGTCTTTTTCCTTCCTCTTCGGATATATATTGGTTAATTTAAAAACATATGAGAGGTAATATTGAATTTTTGAATTGCTCACACAAACGCTCTGCTATCGGGTCCCTTTTCTGCGAAGCTGTGTTCTCATTTGCGCTGCAATTCTAATCAATGTTTTTCTGATCAATGTCAAATTTGTAATAATTACTTAATAATTATTTATAGCAAAAAATTAAGTACATTTCAGGGTCTACTCCGTTTTTTTTTCCGTGTTCTTGAGATTTGCCCAGTTCATTTTTGTGATAATTATGCCACTGTACAGATGTCGCAAATTACAACGAAGCAAATCGTAAATTTCCGGAGCTATTTCCGGCAACCATTTTCACTTAATTTGCGACTGAAGGCAGGTAGGTTACAGTGCTTGCCTCTCGTGTCAAAAAGGTATGATGTATTCAGTACCCGGTCGCGTCGTGTTTTAATATCATCATGTAGCATGTCCTTTATAGAACGTCGCTCCCATCACAGTCTGTCTGAAAGAAACTCGTTCCCTTGCCAAAACTCCAGCCTCCGCCACAGTCGTACTCAGGCATTCCTGGATATCTTGGTGCCATCGTCTTCTTGGTCTACCCCTTCCTCTTTTACCTGGCACCATACCTTCCATCACTGTTCTTTCGAGACCGTTGTGTCTCTTGATGTGACCTAAGTGTTTGTATTTTCTAGCCAAAATGGAATTGATAAACCAGTTCTCCTCTATGCTCAACTCTTGTCGAATGTCTACATTTGTTTTTTCTCTGTCCGTGGTATTCTGAGAATCTTTCTGTAACATTTTGACTGTAAGGATTCGATTCTTTGTCTGGAAGTTTTGTTAATCGTCTATGATTCGCAGCCATAACCTGTCACAGGAAAAACACAGGCTCTCAATACCTTTCTCTTATCATTTTGTTGATGCTCTGCCATAATTTCTTCAGGCTGTTCAGTCTCTGCATTGCCATGGCTAGTCTTCTTATGATTTCTTTCGAACAGTCGCCATTTTTGTCAATTCTGGAGCCCAGATATTCAAAATGTGTGACCTGATCTATTTCCTCACCATCCACCGTGTTTCAGTATATCAAACTATAAACATATACTTGGTCATAAGTTACAGAAGGCAAGGTGGTAATGGAACGAGCGTGTTTTACAATGTTTCAATATACGAGTCCTTTCTGGAATGTTCCCGATGACGACAGGACAGCTGAGAGAAGCGTGTGCAGTCACAAGTGGAGTAATTTGAAAGGGATTAAGTTACGGACCACCAGGTGGGGAATTGTGTTTTCACCGTCGAAGGTGCGATACATTTCCAGCAGACTACGCATAGCCAACAACGTTCTAAGTTCATCAATGTTATGTTTTATTAGGTATCTTCACGAGTGTTAGGCTTTGTCCCAGACGAAGGTTTAGCTGTTGGAACGTACAATATGGAGATCACATTTCGATCCTCACCTCGTTAGCTAGACTGTTGTGAAGCGAGCTGTTTCTAGGAACCAAGACGAGGGGTTTGGGGAAGGGGGTTTGGGTTCTTCATCAGGACCTTATCTGGTCCTAAGGCTAAATACAAACTTTTTCTTATTCTTCTTCTTCTACTTCTTCATTTTCTTCTCCTTATCATTTGTCTTCTTCTTCGTCTTCTTCTTATCCTTCGTCTTCTTCATCTTCTTCTTATTTTATAATTATAAGTATTATTATCCTGTTTCTTCCTTTTCTTCTTCTTCTTCTTATTATAATTCTTTTCTTTCTTATTTTTCCTCTTCTTTTTCTTCTTCTTCTTTTTTTTCGTTCTTTTACTCCTGTCTTCTTCTTCGCTTTCTCTAACTCCTCCTTCTTCTTCTTCTTCTGCTTCTTCTTACCCTTCGTATTCGTTTTCTTTGTTTATTTATCTTCTTCCTCTTTTTCTTCTTCTCCTTCTCTTTCTCTTCGTCTTCTTCTTTGTCTTCTTGTCTTCCACCTTCTTCTTCCTCTTCTCCTCCTTCTTCTTCTTCTTTTTGACCCCCCTCTTCCTCCCCACCTCCCCCTTCACCTTCTTCGTCCTCTTCCTCTTCGGCGTTCGTCCTTCAAAGAACCTTGAAACTTAGCCTCGCAGTTTACAGCGAGGTTGCGATATTAGCGACTTTCAAACACTTCATCTCCGAATACAGTATCTGTTATATAATCCCATTTTCCAACATCTACTTATCTCTAACATCCCAAGCGTTCTCGTTTTGATTTTCAGTGCAGTTTTTTCTCTAATTTTTAGCCATTTACGTTTCTGGAAATGCTTCTCTCCAACAATGGCCCGTCCGTAGCTAGTATTCGTCTCTCTACTTCTCTGTTCGCTTGTCATGACAGATGTTGGCATGTTGTCAATTGTAGCTTTTCTGGAATTAATCATCGCTGTGTTTTTTTATCCATTATTTAATGGAGGTCTGGATACAGCGGCGCTACACGCACACGCACACGCGCACTAACACGCGCACTAACACGCACACACTGGCTATAATCGAAAAATAGCTCGAAAAATATATGTAGGTTGTTTAATACCCAAAATGAGCATTACTGTCTTTTGGAATTTCCTGAAGAGGGAGTTACGTGGGTGGTTTGCAGTAGTTTCCCTCACATTCCGAGAGGGATGAAGAAGGTGGACCTGGGTTATCCAGGCGGTAGTGCAATGTTTGGCGTGTCGCTAACTGCTATAAGGATCAAGTCGAGCCCCCACCTCGTTACACAGCCTGCCGTGAAAACAGCCTTTTTCTGGAGGCACCTGCGTGGAAGTCCGGTAGGGGGGTCTTGCCCAGTATGTTTTGCCTGGCCCTGACTAACATAGTCTGATCAGTAAGTTTCACCTGGCCCCGACTAACATAGTCTGGTCAGTATGTTTCACCTGGCCCCGACTAAGATGTCTGACCAGTATGTTCTACCTAACCCTGACTAACATGTCCGATCAGTATATTTTACCTAACTCTGACTAACATGTCCGATCAATATATTTTACCTAACCCTGACTAACATGTCCCATCAGTATATTTTACCTAACCCTGACTAACATGTCCGACCAGCATGTTGTGCCTGACCAGACGCTAATCTTCTCCCTCCATTTACACACATACACACATTGAGGGAAGAAATTACTTACCCAGTCCACACAAGGGTGGGTGTGAGACAGGGAAGTTTACTGTTCTCTGGACTATTCAACGCTTACTCGGAGAGAATGTCGGAACATGCCATCAGTGGTTGCAGCATGGCGGCAACAGTCAATAGACAAACGCTTGGGGGCTATCAAGTTCGCAGACGATCAGACCATGCTGCAGAAGTTAGTCAAACGGGGCTGGGGTGGTGGGTTAGGAGAGAGGGGATTGACAACACTTGATCAATACAATGAACTAGACCAAACAGAAATACGGGATCAAGATAAATAAATGTAAGACAAAAGGCATAGAAAATTAGAGAGAACCTTTTTTTTTTAAATTCTATTCGTTTGGCTCAGTTTCTACTGGTGGAGGCGCGGCTATTCCACCCCAGATCGTAGTCCATTGGGCGATATTAAGACGCATAAACCAGTGCTTGGATGTATGTGTGCGTCTGTATGTACCTATGCTAGGTTTGTGAGCTCTCAGAAGCTAGCCCAACCAAAGTGCAATGCAAGGGCTTCATCACGAAGGCGCGTGTGAAAGTTTTGCAAGATTGTGATTGTTGGACAGAGTCAAATGAAACAAGAGTGTGATTGTTGGACAGAGTCAAATGAAACAAATGTGTTGAAAGAAGAGAGATCGAATCCCAGAGCGTGAAGTGAAGTCAGTTGTCGGTGACTATGATTTTGCGCTCTTTTCTTAAAGAGAACCTCAAGTTAGCATTTGTTAATTATTGAGGGCAATTGGTTGAGAATGTCGGTTAGTTCTCATATTTCGGATAAATCAGTCCCTAGTGCTCCGCCGGGGTCTTTCTGTATGACATGAATAGCACCACTGCCTCACAGAGAGCATGTCGTAAGAAGCGACTTACTGTGTGATATGGTATAACTCCGGCCATGGTTATGTCGTTTGTTAAGAGCAGCGTAGAATGTGAATCACAGGCTGCGTGTCTACTTTTCTCTAGTGTTTTAGTCTACTGAGATGCATATCGGTTAACCACCCTTCGCGGAATTTTACCTAGGCAGCGGAGTAATAAGCTGATGGAGCCTATCCCACAAAGCAGGGAATCCTTCTCCCGCCTACATCCAGCTCAGGCCAGGACCTGCACAGGGACATCAGCCACTGTAGAAGTACAGGTCGACTAAGACTAAGAGCAAATCATTCAAGAAGAAACCAGTGGCCATAAATATGTTGTTGGTTTTGTTGTTGTTGTTGAATGCCCTAAATGAGTGGCATTACTCTGTTTTGTTCGCCCTAAAAAGGACGTTAAGTGGCAGGTTATCGAGCGTACTGATGAAGAAAGACCGGGGTTCTCCAGTCGGTTGTGCTATGCTTGGCTTCATCTGCGCTTCGCTCACTACTACGGGGATCACATCGACCCATCACCTTTTTAGCTAGACTGCCATGAAACAATTTCAGGGAGGGCTACGAGGAAGCCGATATGAGGGTCTTGGCCAGTATAGTGTGCCTGATCAGATGTAGTCGTCCTCCTCGGCCATAAAGACGGACGCTAGAATTGCATCCTCTAGAATGCCATTTAAAGAGGAAGAAAGAATACTTGCATCGAAAAGTTCAAATCTCTCCCTCTGTACAATAATTGTCAATTGATATGTCTGGTCTGTGGGTGCCGAGATGACGCAGTAGTTAGTGCACTGTTTTCCCACACGAGCGAGGGAGGTTCGACGGCCCCAGGTTGGTAATTGATTTTTCCGATTTCGAAACGGGTTGTGCGGTCGACGCAGCCTCAAATATTTGGTACCAGAATATCTAGGAACTAATGGAGGCCGGCGTGATGTTGACCACAGGCGGATCAAGAAAAATATTGGTCTAACACCATATGCTCAATATGCCACAGTAGCATAATGTGTATCTGTAACACCACTAGGAGAGTAAAAGGCATTGAGTAACGAAACTAGCCACCCTACCTCAATCAAGATGCAGGTTTGAGTAGTGTAACTACTATAGGATAAACCTTGACTTAGTATACTGAAATCTCTAACAACTTCACCCCCCCGACAGTAGTGTAACTACTATAGGACAAACCTTGACAGTATACTGAAGTCTCTAGCAAACTTCATTCCCCGTCAGTAGTGTAACTACTATGGGACAAACCTTGACTTAGTATACTGAAGTCTCTAACAACTTCACCCCCCCCCCCCCCCCCCCGACAGTAGTGTAACTACTATGGGACAAACCTTGACTTAGTATACTGAAGTCTCTAACAACTGCACCCCCCGACAGTAGTGTAACTACTATAGGACAAACCTTGACTTAGTATACTGAAGTCTCTAATAGCTTCATTCCCTGACAGTAGTGTAACTACTATGGGACAAACCTTGACTTAGTATACTGAAGTCTCTAACAACTGCACCCCCCTGACAGTAGTGTAACTACTATGGGACAAACCTTGACTTAGTATACTGAAGTCTCTAACAACTTCACCCCCCCCCCCCCCCCCCGACAGTAGTGTAACTACTATGGGACAAACCTTGACTTAGTATACTGAAGTCTCTAACAACTGCACCCCCCGACAGTAGTGTAACTACTATAGGACAAACCTTGACTTAGTATACTGAAGTCTCTAACAACTGCACCCCCCGACAGTAGTGTAACTACTATGGGACAAACCTTGACTTAGTATACTGAAGTCTCTAACAACTGCACCCCCCGACAGTAGTGTAACTACTATGGGACAAACCTTGACTTAGTATACTGAAGTCTCTAATAGCTTCATTCCCTGACAGTAGTGTAACTAATATGGGACAAACCTTGACTTAGTATACTGAAGTCTCTAATAACTGCACCCCCCGACAGTAGTGTAACTACTGTGGGACAAACCTTGACTTAGTATACTGAAGTGTCTAATAGCTTCATTCCCTGACAGTAGTGTAACTACTATGGGACAAACCTTGACTTAGTATACTGAAGTCTCTAACAACATCATTCCCCGTTAGTACAAACCTTTATCTACCCTTAACAAATTATAAGCCACATGATAGAGAGAAGAAGCAAGAAAAACGCTGACAAGGAGAGAGTTTACAGTATTTTAGTTTATATTATTTTTTTTTGGCCTCTTCAACCGTATGTGGTGCATTGTTACAAATAGTCTGAATTAGGATAACGAAATCGATAATAGTGAAAGTTAAAGCCAGGGTGGGGGAGCGGAACAAAGATCAACAAATGGCTGTCAGTTATGAAAAACAGTACAAGATAAATGCGGGAGAAAGGTATATTATATGTAAAACCTGGATGGAAATGAAACCAAATACGGGCCCCCTAGCTATCCCGCGGAGGGATCTTGCATGACTGCCCTACAAAAGAAGGGAGACACAATGCAGTTTGTGGCTTGATATTAAACCCGCAGAGTAGCACAGAATTCCCCAGTGACTATTTATAGACACATAATAGCGCTAGAAATTGTATTGAATATAATATACTGGGGCGATGGAGTGGTAGAAAGGTTGGAGCGGTTGTTGTTTGAGGAAGAGGGAAAAGGTTTGATTCCTGGTTTCGAGATGATGTTGTCTACCCAGCTGTGAAGGGGACAGAAGACTAATGGATGTTCAGGCGAAACGTATTAATCGGGCATGTTTGGTAGGGTCAGTGTTAAACATACTGGTCAAGGGTCCAGAGCAGGATTTCCAAGGCGAGTGTTGCTTTGGGAAGACAACGAGAAAATGTTTGAGACCGGCAGGGAATCAGTGTTGCCACCAAGATTGGGGTTTATTAGCGATGTTGAGTTAACCGCCCTTCTGTACGCATGCGAAACATAGACAGTCTATTGCAGGCTTGTCAGGAAACTTAATCATTTCCATGTAAACTGTCTTCCCAGACTGCTCAGGATCGGATGGCAGGACAGTGCCCAACTCTGAAGTCCCCAGCAGGGCTAGACTCCCTGGCATCTATACTTTGCTACAGAGAACCTAGACCAGATAGAGAGGGCATGTTGTTCGCATGTCAGACAAACGCCTCCCTAAACAACTGTTAAACTGGAAGCTCATGACGGGACAGGAGAGCACTCGCAGGTGGGACGTAACAAACGATACAAAGACACTCTAAAAGTTTCTTTGAAAAAGTTTCTCCATTGATGTTGCTGACTAGGAGCTGCTTGCTCTGAACTGCTCAGCCTGGCGCACTGTCGTCATACATGGTGCTTGCACCGTTGAGCAGAGGACCGTCACTGAGGCGCAGGAAAAGCGAGCTGCCCGACAGGAAAGAATGTAAGACTGTCCAACTATAAAAGCTGTTGACGTGTGCCCTACGTGCGGTAACATTTGTCACTCTCAGATCTGACTGTACAGTCATATCCGGTCACATCTGAATAAACATGTCTGACGCTGTCGCCATCTTCGCTTGCGATGTGTAACTAAATAACTGGCGAAGACCCCAGATCACTTCTGAGCCGGTCTCTCTGGAAACGGGCTGTTTTCACAGCAGCCTGCCTAACGAGGTGGCGAATCAACGTGATTCCCGTAGAAGTGAGCGAGAAGCAGATTAAACCAAGCCGAGCACCTTCATCAGCACGCTCGAGATGGGAATAAAGCTACTGCAAACTACCACCTAACGCACTTTGAAGAGCGCTCAAAAGAGAAGACTTACACATTGTTGGTATCCAACAACAACAGCAACAACAGCAACAACAACAGCAACAACAACAACAACAACAGCAGCAACAACAACAGCAACAACAACAAGAACAACAAGAACAACAACAATAACCCGGCTGTGAAAGTGGGTTTTGATTTTCAGCTACAGAATACTGTTTTGTTAAAAGTCGACGTCACTGCACTCCAGACAGACCCACAAGTATTCAATCCCTTACAAGTGGAAAGGCAATCTACGATAAGACGTAACAGAACGTCATTTCGGGAAGATCGATGAGAGAAAAAAAAGACGATTATTCAAAAGACGTGTACTCCTATAGCCGGTCAGCACTGAAAGTGGCTGATGGCTATAACGAAGTCTCTAATACTTCCATCCCTGTCGGCAGTGTCTGATACTATTTAGACCAAGACGCTTAATAGATTCATTGCTGAAATAAAGAGTCGGGTACCGTTCTTCAAATTAGATAAAACAAAGGAGATCCAAACACAGAGCTTTAAAGATGCATAGCAGACAGATGTGTCATCAAGTTACACTACAACACGCGTCATACTATAGCCAAGCCGACTCTATGTTCTGAAAGATGGCGTAAATTCTCTGAGTCAAATAATATTATTGTCGCCGCTAATATCACTCGTACTTGGCTAGGTAGTCATGGTGATTTGCTGTGGTGGCACGTTACAGTGGCTCTCCTCACATTCCGAAACGTACTTGAGGTAGATCAGGACCCTCCTGGCAGTAGTGCAGTGCTAGACTCTTCAGTAAGCTCATGAGTAAAAAGTAAAGAAACCCATAACATTACTGCCGCAGGGATGTGAGGTGTTAGCGATCTCACATTTCAAATGCTCGGCTATATGAGGGTGGTAGCCATCTCCTCTCCCTCGCCGCTTTTACTTCCCGGACTGAACCGGTACCGGGGATCAAGATGCTGAGCTGCAGTGATCAGCGACCCATAGCTGACTGCTAGCGTCAGGGCCAGCGAACCATAGCTGCCAAGACCTTTCTATACCTCCACGCGGTGATCCTGGATAACAGGCTGCAGCAGGGCTAAGGAGAAGGGATCGAAGAGGGAATGCTAACCCGATACTCAAAAAATGATTGCTGAAGTCGGATGTGTTGGACCGAAAGGTGCAAATATCGCAGCCAAGTTGTAAACTACGACAACAACGCATTCCTTTCTCTGGACTACATTAATCTTCTTAAGACCTTTCAGGGTTTGGTAGTGGGAGATTGAGAACGAACGAAGAAGAAGAACCGGTACCCATTTAAGACTGGGTCGACCCGGGTGCCGTTGCGATCTGAAAAAACATTACCGCCTCAACTGGGGAATTAACCCAGGACCACTCAGATGTGAAGCCAGCGCGCTAACCACTCGCTACGCTAGGTAGTCATGATGATTTGCTATGGTGGCGCGTTACAGTGGCTCTCCTCACATCCCGAGAGATACTTGAGGTAGATGAAGACCCTCCTGGCAGTAGGGCAGTGCTAGACTCTTCAGTAAGCTCATGAGTATGGGGATCATAAAGCCAATAACAGGCAGATGATGTTGCTGTCAAGGACAAAGTGTTAGATACTTCATTGTAGAGGATCTCAGCATTTTACGAGGAGTGGTGGTCAATTATTTTCCCAACTATATTTTCTTTAATAACAGTAAATCTGGAAGCCATTTTCAGCACGGTGGATTGGAGCGTACTAATAAAATGAATCGAAACGGGCACCTTTGCAGTGAAAAGCAGGTGCCTTACCACAACGACCCTCGCTCTACGACTCTGTAACAACGACCCTCGCTCTACGACTCTGTCACAACGACCCTCGCTCTACGACTCTGTCACAACGACCCTCGCTCTACGACTCTGTCACAACGACCCTCGCTCTACGACTCTGTCACAACGACCCTCGCTCTACGACTCTGTCACAACGACCCTCGCTCTACGACTCTGTCACAACGACCCTCGCTCTACGACTCTGTCACAACGACCCTCGCTCTACGACTCTGTCACAACGACCCTCGCTCTACGACTCTGCCATAACGACCCTTGCTCTACGACTCTGTCACAACGACACTCGCTCTACGACTCTGTCACAACGACCCTCGCTCTACGACTCTGTCACAACGACCCTCGCTCTACGACTCTGTCACAACGACCCTCGCTCTACGACTCTGTCCCAACGACCCTCGCTCTACGACTCTGCCATAACGACCCTTGCTCTACCACTCTTCAACAACGACACTCCCTCTACCTCTATTCCACAACGACACCCCCTCTACCACTCTTCCACAATGGGACCCCTTCTACACCTCTACCACAACGACACCCCCTCTAACCCTCTACCACAACGACACCTCCTCTACCTCTCCACCACAACGACATCTCCTCTACCTCTTCATCACAACGACACCCCCTGTACCTCTCTACCAAACCGACACCCCCTCTACCTCTCCACCACAACGACACCCCCTCTACCTCTCCACCACAACGACACCCCCTTTACCTCTCCACTACAACGACGCCCCCTCTACCTCTCCACCACAACGACACCCCCTCTACCTCTCCACCACAACGACACCATCTCTACCTCTCCACCACAACGACACCCCCTCTACCACTCTTCCACAACGACACCCCCTCTACCTCTCCACCACAACGACACCTTCTCTACCTCTCCACCACAACGACACCCCCTCTACCTCTCCACCACAACGACACCCCCTCTACCTCTCCACCACAACGACACCTTCTCTACCTCTCCACCACAACGACACCCCCTCTACCTCTCCACCACAACGACACCCCCTCTACCTCTCCACCACAACGACACCATCTCTACCTCTCCACCACAACGACACCCCCTCTACCACTCCTCCACAACGACACCCCCTCTACCTCTCCACCACAACGACACCTTCTCTACCTCTCCACCACAACGACACCCCCTCTACCTCTCCACCACAACGACACCTTCTCTACCTCTCCACCACAACGACACCCCCTCTACCTCTCCACCACAACGACACCCCCTCTACCTCTCTTCCACAACGACACCCCTCTACCTCTCCACCACAACGACACCCCCTCTACCTCTCTACCACAATGACACCCCCTCTACCCCTCTTTCACAACGACACCCCCTCTACCTCTCTACCACAACGACACCCCCTCTACCCCTCTTTCACAACGACACCCCCTCTACCTCTCGACCACAACGACACCCCCTCTACCTCTCCACCACAACGACACCTTCTCTACCTCTCCACCACAACGACACCCCCTCTACCTCTCCACCACAACGACACCCCCTCTACCTCTCTTCCACAACGACACCCCCTCTACCTCTACACCACAACGACGCCCCCTATACCTCTCTACCACAACGACACCCCCTCTACCACTCTTTCACAACGACACCCCCTCTACCTCTCTACCGCAACGACACCCTCTCTACTACAACGACACCCCCTCTACCACTCTTTCACAACGACACCCCCTCTACCTCTCTACCACAACGACACCCTCTCTACTACAACGACACCCCCTCTACCACTCTTTCACAACGACACCCGCTCTACCATTCTTTCACAACGACACCCGCTCTACCACTCTTTCACAACGACACCCCCTCTACCACTCTTTCACAACGACACCCCCTCTACCACTCTTTCACAACGACACCCCCTCTACCACTCTTTCACAACGACACCCGCTCTACCACTCTTTCACAACGACACCCGCTCTACCACTCTTCCACAACGACACCCCCTCTACCACTCTTCCACAACGACACCCCCTCTACCACTCTTCCACAACGTCACCCCCTCTACCACTCTTCCACAACGACACCCCCTCTACCACTCTTCCACAACGACACCCGCTCTACCGTTCTACCCCAAAAACGTCAACTACACGCACTGGTTTAGTAGTTCGCCTCTTCGCTCCAGCTGAATCATTACACCCACATCTTCATCCGACCTCTTTACATCAACCCTACATCTCAGCATCTGCGGTGTCGATTTAAATAGCAATAATTTTCCACGATGAAACTGCTATCTCCACACACAACCCTCTTTAATCTCCTCTAGCTACACACAATATGATATTTAAGTTTAGCCTGTGGGTTTTTTGGGGGGAAACTTTCGATATATTAACTGTACAAGTAAAACCACGTCCATATTGACCGATGACCCAAAGGAAGAAACGAAACCAACCACCTTTATTTTCCTCTTCTTGGTCAGAAAATCTGTTTCGACATTGGAGGAAACGGGAGGGGAAATATGTCATGTTTGCCCTTCTGTCATTAATAAACGCGCTCGGCCTTCGGGGCACCCCTGACACCAAATAGAAATCCCCCTCGTGTCAATGGAATATAAACCCTGAATGTATTTGCCAAGCTTGAAACACGACATCGTAACAGTGTGGAGGCAAACAAGCCGTGGATACACAAAATGTGGGTGGGTTTATTCCTTCTTTTGTATCTTCTTCGCTTTCGTCTTATTCTCCAACGGTAGAAATGTGGAGTTGGAGATACGGAATGTTGACGGCAAGGTAGTGCGGGGGGGGGGGGGGGGGCAGGGTGTGAATATCATTTCACTTTATGCACTAGGCGGGTTCAAATCAAACCGGAACAAACTGCAAGAAGTAAGCATACACGTACAATGCACACAGTGACGTCACTTCTGGTGTAAACAGCAGATACCAACCGTCAAGTTTGCAAAATTTCATTATCCTCCTGCTCATAGTTTCCTCGGCAGACTGTTGGGCGTGATACAGGATTCGTCCAGAGTTGATCAGCGAGCGGTGATTCGGTTTCTAACAGCTAAAGGATGTCGAGCGGTTGACATTCATCGCAGAATGCAGGCAGTGTATGATGACAAAAGTGTGTCGAAGAAAACAGTGAAGAACTGGGCAACGATGTTGAAATAAGGACGCGAGTTAACGAAAGATCTTCCGAGACCAGGTCAGGCGCATATTGTTGCGTCAGAAGATGCCGTCGCCAAAATTGATTCAGAAATTACGGTCGCCATACACAGCCTGCATTCTGCGTTGAATGTTAATTGGTCGACATCCTTCAGATGTTCGAAACCGAATCACCGCTCGCTGATCAACTCTGGACGGATCCATTATCACAACCGCCATGTTTTAAACGGTCTCCCGAGGAAACTATTAGTCGGAGGATAATAAAATATTGCAAACTTGTCGGTTGGTATGTGCTATTTACACCAAAAGTGACGTAATCTTGCGCATCGTACGCATGTTCACTTGTTTCAGTTTAGTCCGGTTTCATTTGAACACGTTTCGTAGTTTTTGTTCTTGAAAATAAGTGAAGAGCGTGTAAGTTCTAAAGCGTATCAACCCGAAAGATAGTCACCAGAAACACTTCAAAACAAACTTACATTTCAACAATGAACTGACAGGTAACTTTTAAATTATGTTTAGAGGAAGTGGGGGGGGGGGGGGATATTCAAATTTTATGCTATAGCGATTTGACTTGACGACTTGAATTAATGAAGGGACTTCATTCGACTTGCGTTAATTGGACTTGACGTTTATACAACGTGTTGTAAAGGTTCCTTCAATTCTTATGGGGTATATTTTGTACATAACGGTTGAGCCTGTCTTCATTCACCACCCTCTTCAGTTGACGTTTATAATACCTGTCACGTTACAGTGTCGCTATTCATTGCTGTCAATTCTGACACCGGTAACAATTTTTAATACTACAAGAAATTCAGCACAATTGGAAACAATTTTTGTTTCGTAAATGCGAACTTGAGAGACAGATTTACGCATATGTAGTCTCAAGGCACCCATTGCTGTGGGGATCAAGTGTTAAAGATTTCATTATACGATACAGGGGGTAATGTAGGTACGGGCCACGTAGAAAGGCCAGCGTAGATTCAGGCAAAGTAGGTAGCGGGCAACGTAGTCTGAGGCAACGTGGGCTGAGGCAACGTAGGCAAGGAAAAAAGAAGTACGAGGCAACGTAGTCAGAGGGAAAAACGAAAAAGTTGAAAAAGTAGACAGAAGGTAATTTTGGCAGGAGATAACGTCGGCAGGGAACAATGTAGGCAGGGGACACTGTAGGCAGGGGACAACGTAGGCAGGGGACAACGTAGGCAGGGGCACAGCAGGCAGAGACAACACAGTTAAGCGTGTACTGGCAAGATCTTTAAGCCCAGACTAAATCTGTTCTTAGTTCACGTATTGGAAAAGGCAAAGTCGTACACCATTAGAAAAAAAATGAGTGCTGAAGTCAGATGTGCTGAGAGGTAAGGCGCTACACACAGTACAAGGTTGTACAACGCACGCTGGCTTAGAAAACCAATCAAACAAGTTGTACACTACATCATCTATATAAGCTATGGTGACCAATCCCTTTCCTTTCTACATTACTTAACAACTAGTCAGGTGCCTTTGTTCATGCTGAGTTCACCGGTTCGTGTATGTAATCAGTGTCGTATAAACGCATGGTACACGGAGGCAGTTGCTTGAGGGCCCACGATCTTATGGCTTGGTGATGCAATCATCATATTATATTGTCCATGGTTTGGTACCAATAGATCGTTCTACCAACGAACTACAATGGCGTTCAGATCACCGAGCCAGTAACGAGGAGGTTTGAACGCCGTACCTTAAAAAGAAAAGGCAGGTAATTCACCCCCAAACTAAAAACATATTTAAGTCGTTGCTTAAATATTAACCCGAAAAGGTAGTAAAGAACTTTAAAGCTTCAACCAGCCATGCTTGTTGTAAAAGCGACTAAACAGGGGTGTAAATGTGGCTTGCTACTTCCTCCTGTAGAAACTAGTCACGAACTCTTCAAAAGAAAATCAGGTCAACGTTTGATGACTTGGGGTGTATCTTTTGAAGAACTTTGCTTCACAGAGAGCTCAAACAGTTTTGATGTGAAAAAAAAAGTAAGCATGGCCTTTGCAAAACGTCGCTTCTTAAAACCGCCAACTTATTTGGTTGTTATCAGTTTCTTGGTAAAGTGTGCGGTACGGTAGGTTGCCATTACTTCCCGTACGTGGAGGCGCGAAAAAAAAATATGTCTGCCAAACTAGACACGAGCGTGATTCGAACCGGATGCGTTGGATTGTAAAAAGTGTGCTTCATTTCTAAGACACGCAGCCTCCACTTTTCCGTTTTGATGATGTTGATGAAAAAAAGGAGGGAATGAAAGATGAAGGTGCATCACTACCTACCCTTATTTTCGGCTCCAGTTCGAGCATACAGCTACCCCTGCAGTAAGCTTCTACTCTGGAGACGTTCTAGCTCAAACGTTTAATCCAGGGTTTAGCCAGCGATCATGCCAATACGTTCAGGACGGGCAACATTCAATTATAAAAAATTAAGGAATATAATAGTGCAAGATAAGTAGATCGAGTTGTATTACTAATTCTGCATATTCATTTATGTACTGGCTAATCGATTGAATAATCGAAATTCAAATCGTGCGAATCGACAGCAGGTCAAAAGTACAGGCCTCTTACACACTTGAATTATTTGGTGGGACAATTGCAAAGACTAGGCGATATGATATTTGGATTTGGTCTGATGATTGGGAACTGGATATGTAGGGGGGATATACGTGGTGTGGTACTTTCCGTTAACTGAAAAACTGTGCTAGATGGCGAACATAACAGAGGAAGGCAATTCCCTAAGCTTTGGGGTGGGGGATAACATTCAGCTAAACAGGGGAGACAAGGCTTACCAGATTTTACTATTCTCAATAACTTCTGTGCAGAAGCAGAGACACTGAAAGCCGCAGATGAGTTTTTAATCCAAGATGAAAGCGTCCATAAAGAAAACATTGTATTGCTGACTGATGTCTCGTCAGTATTAGCAGCGTTACAACATAAAGATGACGATCTCGAGCAATGTTCAGCTCTCAGCAGACACCCAAGGTTGGTCATACAGTGGATCCCATCCCACTGCAATATTGAAGGCAATGAAGCTGCAGACACACTAGCAAAGAGTGGAGGAGCATCTCCACAGAAAGACCTGGACATCACATATAATGAGGCCAAGGCCATAAGTAAGAGAAACCGGGACCTTGATCTGAGGATGAAAGAAGAAGAAGGCGATTTGACTATCCTTCTTCTTCTTCTTCTTCTGCGTACACAGTCAGACAGTAACCATTATTTTCTCGAAAAAAGCGGCGGTCATCCTGAGACTCTCGCCACTACCATAGAGCTTGTCTTGCAGTTCCACTGGCAATGGCCACATCTGCTCTCTCTGCTCCTCGTATGTCGGGCAGTTCTGCAGCAGATGTTCAGTGGTCATTTTACCAGTACCGCACGGGCATTCGTCGGTACACCCTATCTTCAATTTGTTGAATAGGTGGTACCTCAGTCTGTTGTGGCCAGTGCGAAGTCTGAAGACAACGACCTGCTCTCTTCGGTTCAACTGGTAATAGGCATCGTTTTTGGTGTAACCAGTATGTTCGGTTTCCCATTTGGTCATGTACCTGGCTTTGATAAGCCGTTTTGACTCTTCGTACGTCATACTGGTATCTGTTTGTGGTAGCCTTGCACCTTCTTTTGCCAGTCTGTCTGCCTCCTCGTTGCCTTGGATGTTGCAATGTGACGGAACCCACTGTACCACTACCCTTTTTGGTGCGGACAGCTGGCACAGTTTGCAGAGTGCTGCTCTTAAGTCATTAAGCTCAGTGTTTTTCTGGCTTTTTAGCGCTGTGACTACGGCGAGAGCATCTGTCAGCAAGACTATGTGGCTCTCATTTTCCCTGTGTGTTGCCATTTCTTCCACTGCCGCCCTCAGTGCCTCTGCCTCCGCTCTGAAATTGCTTGTGTACTTACCAGTAGCGAATGACAGTGTTATTTTTCTGCCATTTGGTAGGTTCAGGAATGCTCCTGCCCCTCCGTTCTGTGTAGTGTTTGTTACAGAACCGTCGGTGTATGCATGGGTCCAGTCCATGCTTGGGTAGCTTTTCGTTATGAAATTTGACTATCCGACATGAGACAAAGAGCTTTAACGATGTCAGGTAATCTGATTTGAGCGTTCACATAATACAATTCTATATAATATTTATTGACAAAGTCCAAATAACTCCATCAGTTGCTTTTCAGTGGCTACACTCCCTTTGTGGAATCACGGGGAATTAGAGAACCGATGCTCTGTCTACAGCAGGTGAAAAAATAGAAAACCTTATCCATGCAGTGTTCCACCGATAGACAAAGACTATAATCCACAATCAATACAACTCAAAATGGAAGAAAGACACGGAAGTGAGCAAAGAAAATGCTACCTACTTTACTTTTAGGCATTGGTTTGCCAACATCCGGTGGAATCCGGGAAGAAAAGAATAAGCCCACTGTAAAATGCCAAGCAAGTGGTAAAAAACTACAGATGGAAATGCATGCAATTAACAACATCATAATCAAATTTACCCGAACAATGTAGTTCTGAAACCGGTTGTGCCGGGCCGAAAGGAGCAGGTATTGCAGCCTCGCTGTTAGCTAAAACACCCCTACACAAGGCCTTTTCAAAATTCACGACGAAGAATAAAAAAGGAAAATAATAAGAAGAGGAAGATAAGGTAAAGAAAGGTATTTTTCTAATTGCATCGTGAATTAGATTACTTATATATTTCCTCTGAAGAAGGCTGTACATGGGACTTGCAACATCGCTCTGTGATACTATAGTTATTTAGATGATTCCTGCATACGCAGAGACACAAGCTACAGGTCCAGGGCCAACTCCAAAGCTATCCCTTATGCTCGAAAGGCGTTACACCAGCATGACGGAAAGAAAAAAGTAACCTAATTTCAAAAATAAAATGGAAATGGTTGATAGAACATTAATTGCAGATGGGTGCACTTGTGCGTGCTCAGTCTCTTGCATTGCTGAAAGGGCCCACGACAGAACATGTACTCCGTAGCTCCCTCGGCAGCTTCAAAATATCCGCGCTGTCTCCACCAAGTACCTATATACAGCATGGTCAACTGGGACAAGAGATCACAGCATGAAAACACCCACAATACGGCCGGTCAAAGTACTACACGATTTGAACCTCAAACATGTTTATTGTTAGCTAAGCTGACAACCACTAAGCCACACTCTTCTGCGAATCAAACTACCAGGAAGAGAGAAGTGTAAACGCCGTTATCCCAAGAACCACACGAAGAGGAAGAACAAAATCACCGGCGCTCTAAACGTGGTCCGACAACCGAGCCCTGCAAAGTTACCCGGAGCAAAGTTATATCCAACACCAAAAACATGCGTATCTCACCGGGTAAATCCGTTATCACTCGCCCTGTATTGTTTTTATCTGAGCCTTAAACCCTCTCGAAACCCGTTGATCTTTGACCCGATGTAGGGCCAATTATCAGTAGGATGCTATTAGTCAAAGACTGTTGCTATCTGCGACTGATATCTTTGTCCCAGAGACACAATCCCAAACCTTAACCGAGTGTTGTTTATCAAGATTAGAGAACTCAGGGTAATCCTGGCCATGTCAATTCTTTACTTTGTGTTTGGATTTTCGGTTGCTGTTAAATGCTATTCAGGTTGGACTTACATATTAACACGTTATAAATTTTGTTGGAAGTCAGGGTCTGGTGCAATATACTTACCAAGATCCCGCCTCATATCAGGGTCAGGTGAAACATACTGACCAAGACCCTACCTCACATCAGGACCAGATGAAACATACTGACCAAGACTCCGCCTCATGTCAGGACCAGATGAAACATACTGACCAAGACCCCGCCTCATGTCAGAGTCAGGTGAAACATACTGACCAAGACCCCACCTCACTTCAGGACCAGGTCAAACATACTGACCAAGAACCCACCTCACGTAAGGGTCAGGTAAAACATACTGACCAAGACTTTACCTAACCTCGAAGTAGTTCGCCACGGAAACAGGCTGTTTAAAGGCAGTCTGGCTAACCCGGTATGGAAGGCGCAGTAAAACACATAGTTGTTACTGAGGAGCCTTGCATCGCACTAAAGCCAGGAGGACATCAGTCTACACTCTCAAGTACGTCCCAGAACGTGAGAAGAGTCACTGTAACTCGCCACTAAAAGAAGTCGTTAAGTGCACCTTACTTAAGTGCGAGCGACATTAGCAAACCTCATCTTAGCGATATCTCTCCGGATTATCTCGACGGCATACAGTTTTTTCCACACTTTGGTTGGGCAGGTCTAGGATGTTACTGTTCTCCTGTCGTGGAGCCGAAAGACCTGAAAAACATGTCTCACCGTTTGTTTGTTTTATATACACGGACACACGATTGTGCGTCCAATTTCTTTTTTAATTGAACATAGCACTTTCAGACTGCAGTTGGTAAGAATTGTGCTAGTCAATAAGGGCTCGACGCAGCTACCAACAAGGACAACGATGGGTGACTTGAGTTCTAGGCTGCATGCAGTGAAGATGATGTCTTTCGTAATTCGTGGACTGCCACGGGGGCAGAAGAAATGAAGGGAAAGGTCGCTTTCCAATGGTTAATCTCCATGACCTGCGCTTGGAAAAGGCGTGTACCATGTCCTAATTGGGTCTAACGGCGACGGTTTAGTAGAATGAGTGTGCTCTTGAGACATGCCCGTAGGGTGAATTCATCGTTTGAGACTAGGCTATACCCGTAGATTTTAAGTCTTAACCGCTGACAGTGCACAATGAAGGCATCAATACGTGTCTGATTGCTGAACAGCAGATGTTCCTGAACTCACAGCAAGGTGGAGACGACACCGGTTGTGCCAGTTTATAGCTTGACTTTCAGTGAAAGTCTCTGCTCGTTCCGGTCTTGGTGATCATAGAGACAGCAGCCGGGCCGACTATTCAAATGATGTCCGGAAGTCTGCAGTGGTCTGTTCTTATTCTGAAGTTTTGATAGGATTAAATATAGAGACATACTCAGACAACCTTACAACCAGTCTCAGGACTGATCAACCAGAGGATATGATCAAATAGAGAGACATGTTCAGACAACCTGACAACCAGTCTTAGAACTAATCAACCAGATGATATGGTCAAATATAGAGATATACTCAGACAACCTTACA
Source organism: Ariolimax columbianus (assembly GCA_036924085.1). Taxonomy (NCBI): domain Eukaryota; kingdom Metazoa; phylum Mollusca; class Gastropoda; order Stylommatophora; family Arionidae; genus Ariolimax; species Ariolimax columbianus. The sequence goes on along the minus strand of JAVGWX010000013.1, from coordinate 68,461,851 downwards.
ACCAGTCTCAGGACTGATCAACCAGAGGATATGATCAAATAGAGAGACATGTTCAGACAACCTGACAACCAGTCTTAGAACTAATCAACCAGATGATATGGTCAAATATAAAGATATACTCAGACAACCTTACAACCAGTCTCAGGACTGATCAACCAGAGGATATGATCAAATAAAGAGATATGTTCAGACAACCTGACAACCAGTCTTAGAACTAATCAACCAGATGATATGGTCAAATATAGAGATATACTCAGACAACCTTACAACCAGTCTCAGGACTGATCAACCAGATTATGAAGAGAATGACATTCTACCATAGAGAGATCAGACAACACATTCACGTCTCGTTCCCAGCTTGACAGTCGCCATATTCTTCTATCTGTCCCTCACAGATCCCTCAGGGAAATAGCACTTGATCGAACCTCTCATAAAAATATGCCCTGAAACCCCCACGGTTGTTTATAGAATATCTACTGTACATCACACATATCTGTACTCTCTGTTCCTTCTCCGCACCTAGTATTGTCTGCGCCGCCATAGCTCATTGTTTCAAACTGACAATCTGAATCGTCGACAAGATTACCCAAGATTTAAATGTGACAGCTTCTGTGATAAATTCTAGGGGGAATACAGATTCTCTCTCTCGTTTCCCCGTTAAGCCCTGCATGGCGCGTCTTGTTATCGGATGGCTGCGCGAAGTGTCCGATCTCCGGACGGCTTTAATGGCACGTAATCCTCGCTTCTCACGGCAAAGGTACTGATTTGACCCACCGGTTATCGACACGCTCCAGTCGACTCAACGATTAATTTGTACCTAGCTCACTGTGAAGGAAGAAACGACAGCGCCAAAGGTAATTAGCCACTAAATTTCATTATTTTAAAAGCTCAGACCTGTTTACAATTGTCTCAAAAACTTCCTGCCTAATAGCAATGCATGGAACTAGACTAATTCTACTAGTTCTGCCTCTGTCTCTGTTTCTGTTTCTAAGAATCGATGTCATTGCACTCCGGGCATACCCATAGGTGCTCAATCTCTCTCAGCAAATGGTGCAAGGTTCTGTATACTGATGGTTCCTATAGCCCGCTGGTTGTACACGCTCCTGCTCCGTCCTCTCATGCGTCCCACTTCGCTCGAACTTCGTTTAATGTGGAAACTTTGCAGTCTGTGGATTGCTTATTCATCTATTGCGGTGTCCTCATCCAGCAGGCGGTCATTGATTGATTTCAAGATGTCACTCATATCCATCACTAACGTGCACACGATGGGAGCTTGTGAAGCGAATATGTCAGCTGTCCCGTTGCTCTGAACACCGCCATGACCAGGACAGTAGACCATTGTCAACCCCTGGAGGTTTTACATCTCAACTGTAGCTACCCACTCGTACCTCATCCATCCTCCTCAGAACCTTCTGAAGTACGGCTTTCCCGCCAGTCGCAAACATTTCCCTTGTTAAAGGCGTCTTAGATAGATCACTGCTTTTATAGGAGTCTTAGATAGATCACTGCTTTTATAGGCGTCTTAGATAGATCACTGCTTTTAAAGGCGTCTTAGATAGATCACTGCTTTTATAGGTGGCTTAGATAGATCACTGCTTTTATAAGCGTCTTAGATAGATCACTGCTTTTATCTCCATTCTCTGGCACAGCGTGGAATAATGGATACGTGACATGGCTCACAACCCGTAGGTGCTGGGTTTGATCATTACAGCACCGGCCATTACCCCGTAGAAACAAACCCTTAGAAAATGCAGGAGGAAGCAGACACTTACATAAAATACATGCTGAAGTCGGATGCACCGGGCCGACATGAGCAAAATAAAAACCACAGTGCAACGCACGCCGCCTTGGGGATTAGAGAAATAAGGCGAACGCGAAAGAAAAAATTTAAAAAAAGAAATCTCCATTCTCAAACTATAGATTATTAACGTGTACCTCCCCGGCTACCACCCCACTTCCCTCCGTTCAGCAACGACCTGTTCTCTCACTCTAGACGAAAAGCCCCCGCATGATGTCCAACTGCACATGATCCACCAAACGTGGATCTACCAAGGTAGATATTTAATCCCCCAAGGACAAAGGTCTCAATCCAGCTATAGCCAGATGGCTACACGGCTACTCGCTACACAAGGTGACACAAAGGATACACAAGATATTATTTGCCCAAGAGGTAGTAGGAGAGACCAGTTGTGAATGCACAGGCATTTTGTACAGAGCAAATTTAACTCTTGAAGTTTCTGTGGTGGCGGGTTACAGTGGCTATTCTTGTTTACCGAGCTGTACTTGAGAATGTGTACTGGCGTCCTCCTGGCTGTGATGCAATGCGAGGCACCTCAGAATGCTCACTGATAATCAGATAACAGTGGCCATTTCCACCTCGATGGCCGGGCTGCTGTAATACAACCTGTTTCAAGGAGCGTTACATCGACACTTGTGATCGTCTTAGGCATCATGTTTCATCTGGCTCTGATGTTGCTCTTCGTGTGATAGGCGGTTGTTGTTGTTGGTGTTGATGTTGTTGGTGTTGTTGTTGGTATTGTTGTTGTTGTTGGTATTGGTGTTGTTGGTGTTGTTGTTGTTGTTGGTGTTGGTTTTGTTGGTGTTAGTGTTGTTGTTGTTGGTGTTGGTGTTGTTGGTCTTGTTGGTGTTGGTGTTGTTGTTGTTGGTGTTGTTGTTGTTGTTGGTGTTAATGTTGTTGGTGTTGTTGTTGTTGTTGTTGGTGTTGTTGTTGTTGTTGGTGTTGAATTTGTTGGTGTTGTTGTTGTTGTTGGTGTTGTTGTTGTTGGTGTTGTTGTTGTTGGTGTTGTTGTTGGTGTTGGTTTTGTTGGTGTTGTTGTTGTTGGTGTTGTTGTTGTTGTTGGTGTTGGTGTTGTTGGTTTTGTTGTTGTTGGTGTTGTTATTGTTATTGTTGGTGTTGTTGTTGTTGTTGGTGTTGGTTTTGTTGGTGTTGGTGTTGTTGTTGGTGTTGGTGTTGTTGGTCTTGTTGGTATTGTTGTTGTTGTTGTTGAATGCCCGCAATGAGTAAGTTTACTCTTTTGCGCTTTGATCAATGAGGTTAAGTGACGGGTTGTAGTAGCTTTTCTCACATTTCGAGCGTGCTGATGAAGGTTGACGTACGCCATCTAGACTGTTGTGCTATGCTTGGCTTCATCTACGTGCCTCTCCCTACTACAGGGATCAAGTCGATCCAGATCTCGCCAGCCAGACTGCCTAAGGGCTACTATAATCAGCCACGACTGAAAGGAGCTATTATAGTCAGGGATGACTGAAAGTGGCTACAATAGTCAGCCATGGCGGAAAGTGGCTACAATAGTGAGCATTGGCTGAAAGTGGCTACAATAGTCAGCCGTGGCTGAACGTGGCTACAATAGTGAGCATTGGCTGAAAGTGGCTACTACAGTCAGCCATAGCTGAACGTGGCTACTACAGTCAGCCATGGCTGAAAGTGGCTACTACAGTCAGCCATGACTGAAAGTGGCAACTATAAACCAACGTCGTATAAGCCTCGACTATTCATATTTGTTTTTATCCCCTCGCAGAATCTAATGCTAACCACGTTAATATATTTGTTAACACATAAATTTAAACTTTGGGACATCCTCCGTTTATTACCGACAAATCATAAACGCCGGTCTGATCTTAAATTTATGACAACTGCCGCGAATCGCCACTTGGGTAGCTATGGCAAACACACACGAAGTCTTATCCTTGGGCCTGGGTAAACAGTTGAAACAACTTTCAGCTTAATGGTACAGACCAGGTGACTTGTGGACCAGGGGAGAATAGACTGGACTATGGGAGTTAATCATTGTCATATCCGTCAAACTAATCATCAAGTGGCGCGACGACCGGATTAAACGAGAATTGTTTACTTGGCTGATTGTCATTGCTGTTTCCAATGCCCAACATGAGTAGGTTTACTCGAGCGTCCTGAAAAGGATGTTTAGCAGGCGGGTTGTTGTAGCTTTCCTCACATTCCGAGCATGCTGATGGAAGGTGGACCGAAATCGCCCAGACGGTTGTGCTATGATTGGTTCATCTGCGTGTTGCTCACTACTTGGGGGATCACGTCGATCTCTCCCCTCGTTAGTCAGGCTGCCATGGAAACAGCACGTTTCCAGGGAGGGCGACAGGGAAGCCGAGGTAAGGGTCTGGTCCAGTATGTTGTGCTTGACCCTGACTAACATGTCTGATCAGTACGTTCTGTCTGACCCTGACTAACATGTCTGATCAGTACGTTCTGTCTGACCCTGACTAACATGTCTGATCAGTATGTTGTGCCTGACCCTGACTAACATGTCTGATCAGTACGTTCTGTCTGACCCTGACTAACATGCCTGATCAGTATGTTTTGCCTGACCCTGACTAACATGTCTGATCAGTATGTTGTGCCTGACCCTGACTAACATGTCTGATCAGTACGTTCTGTCTGACCCTGACTAACATGTCTAATCAGTATGTTGTGCCTGACCCTGACTAACATGTCTAATCAGTATGTTTTGCCTTACCATGACTAACATGTCTGATCAGTACGTTCTGTCTGACCCTGACTAACATGTCTGATCAGTATGTTTTGCCTGACCCTGACTAACATGTCTGATCAGTATGTTTTGCCTGACCCTGACTAACATGTCTGATCAGTACGTTCTGAATGACCCTGACTAACATGTCTGATCAGTATGTTTTGCCTGACCCTGACTAACATGTCTGATCAGTACGTTCTGTCTGACCCTGACTAACATGTCTGATCAGTATGTTTTGCCTGACGAGACGTTAGTCTTCCTCCTCTCCCGTTTGTCGTGAACCGATATCTCTGTTTGTGCTTTATTTAGCGCAATAAGATGTATTTAGTCGTCACGGTAGCTGGACTCACCCCTCCCCACCCCCTCCCCACCTCTTCCCTTTCAGGAAGTCTGTACCAAGTCACTGTCAGATTTAGTTGTTTTTTGTTTAAAGTTAGTTGTCCATTCCAAGCGATGCTAATGACGATGATTAGACCGTTTTTTCTTGATGATGTAACGTGCGCTGGATTTGGATGGATGTGCTTCCATGAAGAAAACACTGCTCTAATCATCATCCAAATACTACAGTATGCCAAAAACAGAAACGAAACGTAGTTTACGACATGAAAGTCGCCATCAAGGACACAAAACACCAAGAACATAAGTTAACAAATCAAAGAGAAAGGGAGAAATATATAAACTAAGAGAAAGGGAGAAATATATAAACTAAGAGAAAGGGAGGAATATATAAACTAAGAGAAAGGGAGAAATATATAAACAAAGAGAAAGGGAGAAATATATAAACTAAGAGAAAGGGAGAAATATATAAACAAAGAGAAAGGGAGAAATATATAAACTAACACATAAACGTGTTCTCTGCTAATATATTTTCATACCTATGTATGTGTTTATATTTCTATTTTATTCATCTTTCCCTTTATCCGTGATATGTTAGCTTATATTCTTGTTGTTCCTTGATGAAGACCTTTAGGTAGTCACGTAAACATCGTGTCTATTCTCGTCATAGCACGTATTCTGACCATGCCTATGAGTGTTTGTTTTGTTTTTTTAACAGATATATAAGACTGCAAAAACGTGTACATGCTTCGCTTGTCCGTTTCGGTAATGTGTCTATGGAGACTAAATGACTAAAGTAGAGTTTTGTTTAACATATATATTTTTCTTCTTCTTCTTCTTCGTTCGTTCTCAATCTCCCACTACCAAACCCTGAAACGGCTTAAGTAGCAGAATGTAGTCCAGAGAACGGAATGCGTTGTGTCGTAGTTTACAGCTTGACTGCGATATTTGCACCTTTCGGTCCAACACATTCGACTTCAGCAAGCATTTTTTGAGTACCGGGCTAGCCTTCCCTCTTAGACCCCTTCTCCTTAGCCAGTCTGCCCTGCTGCAGCCTGTTATCCAGGATCACCGCGTGGAGGTGTAGAAGGGTCCTGACAGCTCTGGTTCGCTGGCCCTGACGCTAACAGTCAGCTATGGGTTGCTGACCACTGCAGCTCATGCGCTGCTTAGCATCTTGATCTCTAACATATATATAAGACTGCAAACACGTGTATATACTTCGCTTGTCTGTTTCGGTAATGTGTCTATGGAGACTAAATGACTAAAGTAGCGAGAATGTTTCACAAGACTGGTATGTGTAAGACTCATTGGCCAAATTGCTCAACACTTAACTAAAACTCGGACGAGGGGTGGAGAAGAGCTTAAGAGAGCGATTGGACGTCATGGGGTCTCTCGGTTTAAAAATGGGGTGAACACAAGGCGAAGAAGAAGAAGAAGAAGAGAAAGAGGAAATCGGAGAAGTAAGATTACGAGAAGCAGAAGAAGAAGCAAAAAAGAAGGAAAAAATAAGAGCTAAGAAATGAAGACATGGAATAACAATAATAAAAATAATAATAATGCGTATTAGAAGAAGAAGATGAAAAAGAAGAAGCAGAATAAGTAGAAAAATAAGGACAGAAGAAGAAAATGACGAAAGAGAAGAAGAAGAAGACAAAGAAGAAGATGACAGAGACAAAAATGGAGAAGAAGAAATAAGAGAATGAAATGAAGAAGAAAAGGAAGAAGGAAAAGAAGAAGAAAAAGAACACAACAAAGAAGAAGGAGACGAAAAAAGGAAGAAAAAAAAGAAGAAGAGAGGGAGGAAAACAAAATCAAGGAAAAGAAACAGAATAAGAAGCCGAAATGAAGATAACTAACACAAGCTTGGGTAGGACACGACGCATAGTCATGGACCGAGAGTAGTGGATGGAGTTTGTTGCTGAGTTAATATGTATAATAACACAGGCATGCATAACTCAGTACCTCGTCGGAACAAAATTCTCACTCAAGACTTACGTCACGATCAAAAAGTCTTTATCTGTGACAAAAAGTCGGTAGCTGTGACATAAAAGACACAATAAAATATTATGGTCGCTAATCGATATGTGAGTTATCGATCACTGATCTAAGAAAACGTCCATCGGACGAATACCGAAATATCATCATCATCATGTAGCATGTCCATTATAGAACGTCGCTTCTATCACAGTCTGTCTGAAAGAAACTCTTTCCCTTGCCAAAGCTCAATCCTAAGCCACAGTTATACCCAGGCATTTCTGGATATCTTGGTACCATCGTCTTCTTGGTCTACCCCTGCCTCTTTTTCCTAGCACCAAACCTTCCATCACTGTTCTTTCAATACCGTTGTGTCTCTTGATGTGACCAAAGTATTTCAATTTTCTGGCCAAAATAGAATTGATAAATCATTGATAAACCAACCAGTTGTCCTCTATATTCAAGTATTTTATATGTCTTTATTTGCGGGTCGCGATGTAAGGTGTTCGTCTCAGGTGTTGGATGTCGTGGGTTCGCGGGATTTTTTTCACGTGGATCATCCGGTAAGTATATTTCCCCTGATATCTGAGTAGTGAAGATCATTCATTCGTGTCCAATGGCACACATGTTAAAAATACCTCAGAAGTTGGAAATCGTATAGAGCTGCCATAACGGCCGTTGCTCTGGCAAAATGCAAGTTAAAAATCTACTCAAATTATTATAGGGATTCTCCCCGCACAGAGAATATGTCACAAAGACAGGAGGACTGTATGGCCATAACAACAGGTCTTGGTTATGTGGTTAGCGGAGCGGCTTAGATGGCGCCTGACAGGTTGCGGGTTTACCATACTGTAATTTACGCTTCCACCTCCATCAGTCTCAAAAATAGACGATCGTATATTCCATGGGCAAACAGATGATGGGATTGACCTGGCAGGTCACCAGTGGATTTTCAACATCCAAAAAATATAAAACAAAGAAGGTCACACCTTTCGGACGACATCTATCAACATAAGTGGACTGATAGATATTTGTCTTTTTCCTCTGGCGACAAACACCGAAACAGAAATGTTAAAATCGTTGACTACCAGTAAGGGGTATAGACGAATACGCGAAACGACGAATAAAGAAAGCGAATAACGAAGTAACACTATACTTTCATATCTATAATTCAGCGAATGAACTAAACAGCGATAACCGCTTAACAAAATGGAAAATTCATCGCGAGCTAACAGAACAATTGATCTTTTTAATGTAAATATTTCGGACTTCTTCAGATAAACGACAGTACTTGAAGGCCCTTGAGGAAACTAGAGTGAAGTGGATAGGCTTTGAAGATTTGTAGCGGATACAATGTCTTTGTCTTTTGTGTTTGAAGCAGACTCAATAAAAATTATGATGATGTTTGTGCAGAAAGGATTATAATTGACGGAGCTGCTTTGTAGAAGTAGCTAAACTCTTCTCTGTAAGAAAGTTATTGAAGGAAAGTGGGATAATTATTTACATGTATTGGTTTGGGGGTGTTCGTTCCCTGTGAAGCAGGGGAACAACTACAACTGGCTGCCTTACAGGAGGCGTGTGTTGGAGAACTAGTTCTTCTTCTTCTTCTTCTTCTGCGTACACAGTCAGACAGTAACCATTATTTTTTCGAAAAAAGCGGCGGTCATCCTGAGACTCTCGCCACTACCATAGAGCTTGTCTTGCAGTTCCACTGGTAATGGCCACATCTGCTCTCTCTGATCCTCGTATGTCGGGCAGTTCTGCAGCAGATGTTCAGTGGTCATTTTACCAGTACCGCACGGGCATTCGTCGGTACACCCTATCTTCAATTTGTTGAATAGGTGGTACCTCAGTCTGTTGTGGCCAGTGCGAAGTCTGAAGACAACGACCTATTCTCTTCGGTTCAACTGGTAATAGGCATCGTTTTTGGTGTAACCAGTATGTTCGGTTTCCCTTTTGGTCATGTACCTGGCTTTGAAAAGCCGTTTTGACTCTTCGTACGTCATACTGGTATCTGTTTGTGGTAGCCTTGCACCTTCTTTTGCCGGAGAACTAGTTCAATCCACAACGTTTTAGTTGTCTTTTGGGGAATAATTGGGGGGTTTGTGGTGTTTTTTTAGTCAAATCTGGGCATCGTGTCAGCGCATGAGTAGTTTAGGTAGACCCAGATGTACATGGGTACTTGAATTACTATTAGGGAAGGTAAGGCAGCGAGGAATGGACCTTTTGATCCCATCTCATCAAAACGGAACGACCCTCACCACAAACAATACCACCGTCCCAAACACTACTATCATCACCACCATCATTATGACCATCCCCATCACCACCACCACCACCGCCCCAAACACTACTATCATCGCCACCATCATCATGGCCATCGCCATCAACATCATTAACTTTTCTGCCAAGATCACCACTACTACTGACAGCATCACTATCACCATAGTCACCACTATTTTCAGAATCATCTCCATCACCACCAATAACAGGATCGCCCTCATCACCATCACAGCCTCCCTCACTAGCATCACCATCTCCCTCACCACCATCATCATCACCGCCCCATCATCACCACCCCATCATCAACACGAACTACACAACCAAAACCATAACTATCACCACAACTACAACCATAACTACCACCACCAGCACAATCGTCATCATAACTACCAAAACCACCACCACCACCACCATGCACCACCTCTACACGTCCCTCTCACGCACCCAAACTCCAATGCCTGTCAGTCGCCCTAACCTACCTATTTGCCTCATAGCAGTCCTCCGTCTGGACACCTAGCGTGAGTCCATTGCCAATGACAAGGGAACTAAGCAGCCAGCTACATGAGAGCGAATCTCGTACCTGGCATCTGTCTATCCAACAGACAACACTGATGGTTTCATCGGCAGGTTGGACAATAATGGCTAATGTCCCTGGGTGTAGCAGAAATAATTTTCTTTTCAATTCTTTTTAGCGTCAACCATTATTTGTTGGTATAGGCTGTGTCAAAGCGAACGGGACCGAATTGAGACACGTTAACACGTTTAAATACCTGGGCACATACATAACACCAGATGGGAGATGCAATTACGGAAGTACTGTGCAACAAAACCTTGTCGCTGGAACTGAGAAAGATAGTATTTAGATGCTACATGGGGGATCACGATGCTGCAGTGGTCAGCGACCCATAGCTGCCTGCTAGCGTCAGGGCCAGCGAACCAGAGCTGCCAAGACCCTTCTACACCTCCACGAGGTGATCCTGGATAACAGGCTGCAGCAGGGCATACTGGCTAAGGAGAAGGGATCGAAGAGGGAATGCTAACCCAGTACTCAAAAAATGCTTGCTGAAGTCGGATGTGTTGGACCGAAAGGTGCAAATATCGCAGCCAAGCTGTAAACTACGACACAACGCATTCCGTTCTCTGGACTACATTCTGCTACTTAAACCCTTTCAGGGTTTGGTAGCGGGAGATTGAGAACGAACGAAGAAGAAGAAGAAGAAGATGATGAAGATGATGAAGAAGAAGAAGAAGAAGAAGAAGAAGATGCTACATGGAACAAGTACTCACATATGGCCGTAAATAATGGAGAATTAGCAAAAAAATTGCTTAGATCTTTGGAAGCAAGGAAGATGTGGTTCTACAGAAGAATGCTGTGGATCCCATGGACTGCAAGGCAGACATGATACACTACTCGAGGAGGCACAAGCAGACAGACAACTTATTGGAAGGATCAGAATATGGCAGCCATCCTTTTTGGGGCATGTTATGAGAAGAGGCGGCTTGGAGCACGTCGCGGCAACGGGAAAGATAGCGGGGAAGAGAGACAGAGGAAAGTCGAATGAGAAGATGGTGGATAGCCTGAGGGGATGGCATGGGCAGCAACCAACAACAGAGTTGGTAAAAGACACACGTGATAGAAGTGGATGGGGGTCAATGACCGCCAACGCCTACTGACAGGACATCCGATGATGATGATGATGATGATGATGATGACAATGATACGCCCACTAGAAGTTGACATTGTCTTGATGGTTACACTCCCTTTCCCGGTTCCATGAAGCATCTCTTTCATCGTGTTATCTGCTCGTGTCTGTGTTACTATTATGGTTAGAGCGTTGTTCTGTCACGGCAAAGGTACTGAGTTCAATTCCTTAACTCGGTACATTTCAGTCCACTCAGCTGTAAATGGGTACCTTGCCTTACTGCTTGGGAAGGAACGATGACCATGAATGGAATGGGTCATACTTTCTGAAATGACAAAATACAAATAGCTGGGAACTAGTTCCATGGAGCGTCTAACACTTTGGGAACGGAGTGGGCTAGTGGTTAAGTGACACTGCTCACAACCCAAAAGTGTTGGGTTGGATCCCCATCACACCACCGACCGTTACCCTGGGGAAGCAAACCCTTAGAAAATGCTGGCGGAAGTAGACTCTGATCACACTGAAGAGATCAAGGAACTGCCAGGCAAGCCAATCTCCCCAGCATGGTTGTGCAATCTGTGATCTGGACTATCACTAATTTACTTACTTACTTTCCGTGTCCAAACACCATGTCACACGGCATCCGTCCAGTATTCAGCAACTTGAAATGTCTTGTCGTTCGCCTCCATGATGTCGTTCATGTCACAGGTTTCATGGAGGTTGGGGCAGGTCATCAGATGATCTTGGTCCTGAACTGTGCCGCATTCCCATGTGTCGACATCTGAGTTTCCCCATTTCTGCAAGTTCAATCTGCATCTTGACACACCAGTTCGAAGTCTGTTCATTGCCTTCCACGCAGCGTAGGGCAGGTGGTGTCCAGGCGCAGCCTCTTCCTTGAGCTCTATCCATGGAACCTGCATTGTTTAGCGCCACCTCTAGATGCGTCGACCTTCCGGGCTTGTCTGGATGGTCTCTGTTGATTTTAAGAAACTGTGTCTTGATTTAAGTCGTGTGGCTTGTTCCTGATGGTCAAGCATCGGGTGTCTAGGGTCGTTTTTCAGTTGCCCGCGTTCGATTTCCCTAGCGCCACCTCTTCTTATATCAGGTGATGCAATGCCAATTAAGGGAAATATTTTGTTTGTGGGGGGGGGGGGGGGGGGGGCTGGGGTTTAAGGCACCCTGACACTATCCTGCCTATCTCGTTCACTGCTGTATCAACTTGTTTTGCATGGTAGGAGTTTTTTCCAGACTGGGGCTGCATATTCCGCTGCGGAAAGGCACAAGGCAATCGCTGATGTGGGTAAGACTGATGGCTGAACTCCCCATGTTGTGCCAGTCAATTTGCGGATAATGTTATTTCTCGCATGCACCTTACGCTTTATCTCACTGATCGGCCTTTACAATCATATCAGACGGTGTCGAAATACAGGAGAAAGAGCTGGAACAAAACTCTCATGGCGTCACATGGTCTACTGAGACACCAATGATGATGATGCGTTTGCACACTGACCAGATCCTCAAACGATCTTTATTTATCAACCCTTTAAACCCTACAGGTGGGATTTTTATAATGAAAGACAGTGCATGAAAATGACCGATCTCCATATATCACATGAAAAGTGCAGTTATAAACCCGGTCTGGATAAAACCTCGTGATCTAACACAAATCCCACCATCATATGCAAAACGGTACTCAAGGTATACACCCACTTTTTTATGAACATACACGAAACAGTAAAACACATTAACAAGCCTACACCACGGAGTTTTAACGCCACATGCTAATGATGAAGTCCGTTATTTCATATTATTCCGGCGGCTTATTTAGAAAAGTCAAAAATATAAGTCCGGACTTAACAAACAGCACAAAATAAACAATTGATTAGCATACGCGCTATACAGAAATAAAGCATTTCTCGTAAAACGTCCCATAAAACAATTCAATGAAGAAACGACCTTAAACACCCACTTATATCGACAATTCTCAAAACGTATTACTATAATTTACTCCTCACTTGAACTTCTGCACAATTCTATCATTTATTCTCTACTTCCCATTTGCAGTTTCTCTCCTCGCTTTCTGATTTCGATCCTGTAACCCTTACAAAATAGCCATCTAAATTCCAAACCTTCTGTTTCAAATATTCAGACTAATCACTGTCAAGCTATCGCCATTTTCTATTCCAATTCCCAACATGGCATAATTTTTTTATCGCTGCGTTTGTTCAAATTAAATGATCTTATCGAGAATGCTGACAACTGTTAGAGGCTATGGGACTACCCGTTATCGATAGTTGTTTTGTTGAAACTTATAATAATTTGCTCTTACTGTGCATGCACACTTGTTAATGTCAAAGTGGTACACTGACAAAGCCTAATGGCCAAAATCATAGACTGAAAAAAGATATGAATTTTTCTATTAAAAATTGTGGAATATTATTGAAATCATGAACTGGGAAGTTGTTCGATTTGTCAAACACATTAGGGTATTTTTAAACGGGGTGATATTGTTCCACGACATGTATTGTGTGGTTGGGTGAATTGATATACACCTCTTTACACGAATTCTCATGAGATCCCTTCCTTGCTGGATTACTAACTTACACAATTACTATTAAGTCCACCTGATCGGTAATCGTTTTGGAGAACTGTAGTCGCCAGTTTCTAGCAAAACCTGTTTCGTCCGTGTTTCGTACCCGAATCTGCCGAGTGGTCTGTCTTGTAACCGGATCTGCTTGTTATATGCGCGCAGTAGTAGTTGATCAGGCTGCATTTTCATGAGAAGACTGAATAAATAACATTATTTGCTGCATTGTTGCTGTCGGAGAAGTTTTTACACAATTTCTAATGTCATAAATTATCATCTAATTTCTTATGGCAGCATTGACAGTTTTTCTCAGACATTTCGATCCAAACTCTGGATTTCCTCCCTTACGGATACGTTTAAACTTAAACTGAAAAAAACAACGTTTTTATACTGGTTTAGAAGACTCTGCGGAGTCTGTATACAACCAGTTTTATTTACATTTCCTTCCTCTAAAATCTATGCGCATTCAATATATTCTTAAATGTATTAATTGTCTCTGCCTCCACTACTTCCTGTGACAATGCATTCTAATCATACACCACTCTAAGACTAAACAAATATTTCCTAATTTCTAATCTGGACATTTCTTTAGTCAACTTGTAGCTATACCCTCTTGTTATTGTAGGTGGTTGAATTTTGAAGAAAAAAACTTGAAATAGTCTAATTTATCCTTTCCTTTGATTATCTTATAAACCTGTATTAAGTCACCTCGAATTCTTCTCTATTCTAGACACTGTGGGCCGGTTTTTCTGAGTCGTTCCAGCATGTTTATATCCCCTCTATGATAAGGACTCCACACCTGTACACAGTACTTCAATCTAGGTCTAACTGATGCTTTATACAATTTAACTATTACTTCCTTGCTCTAATGATACCTTTTTTTATCATACCTAACACCGCATTTCTCTTTTTTACTGCCACCTGTATGATCTATTGACAAATTGAAAGCAAAGTGTCGGTATAAATATACTGTTTTTTTTCAGTTGTCAAACTTATTCTTACAACAATAAATGATGATGGTCGAATAGTTACAGGATGACTGAACCCTACTAATAAATATATATCCGTAATTGTGTAACTATACCTGAGACACTAATAAGTTTCCCATCAGAAATTGACAGAAACAACCGGCCAACGACAAAGGGCACTCTATGTTTGAACATCAGGTGCAGTGCACAAGACTGAAATTTAGATGCCATTTCTTAGTCAGTACAGCCTCTACAGACTATTCCTGGAAAATACACAATTGAAATATGATGGTGGTTTCGTGGATCGAGCTGAGGGTGGAACCGGCGCCTGGACACCACTTGCCTTACGCAACTTGGAAGGCACTAAATAGACTCTGAATTGGTGTATCAAGATTCAGGAGGAACTCAAAAAGATGGGGATACAAAGATGATGACCGTGGAACAACACAAGACTCAGAGAACATGACAATTTGTCCAAACCTTCTGGAAACATGCAATATGGATGACAAATTCAGTGGGAGGGACAATGCAGTTCACGTGGGTGAAGATTAGAAATAAGATGTCTGACGTAGTACACAGGATTCTCTGACGTGGTACACAGGACTGTGTGACGTAGTACAGAGGATGCTCTTACGTAGTACACAAGATTGTATGGCGTCGTGCACATGACTGTATGACGTGGATCTTGGACAGGGGAAGTAAGTAAGTTAATGTTAGTTACCAAACTGAAGGGCAGGTGTTTAATTAGTGGTGGCAGTTAATAAATCACTGCATTGCTTTGAGACATGCCATTTCAATTTGTATGTCAAGTCTTACATCTTCTGTAGAAATGCTTCTGATTTAAATAAACTTTTCAACTTCATTAAGTTTGGTATAGTTTACATGCATGTTAAATAGACATGATGTTATGTTAATCGTTAAAGTTTCCGTCCATCATGTCCCGGTCTTCGTATTACAGAGTTTAAAAGATCATGATTTTGCCGTCCATCTACGTTTTCCCTTATTTCACATTCGGTGATCAAGATGTTGAGCAGCACATGAGCTGCAGTGGTCAACGACCCATAGCTGACTGCTAACGTCAGGGCCAGCGAACCAAAGCTGCCAAGACCCTTCTACACCTCCACGCGGTGAGCCTGGATAACAGGCTGCAGCAGAGCAGACTGGCTAAGGAGAAGGGGTCGAAGAGGGAATGCTAACCCGGTACTCAAAAAATGCTAGCTGAAGTCGGATATGTTCGACCGAATTGTGCAAATATCGCAATCGAGCTGTAAACTACGACACAACGCATTCCGTTCTCTGGACTACATTCTGCTACTTAAGCCCTTTCAGGGTTTGGCAGCGGGAGATTGAGAATGAACGAAGCCAAGCCAAGCCAAACCGTATCACACTCTAGTCGTCGTATCTAAAAATTGGTACCTGGCTAACAGTCACGGATCAAGAGCAGCGATGAAGCGAACTGGCTAACTCTGCCACACACAACTTTAAGGATGAGTACAAGGAATCTACCCCTTCATCCCCATATCAGTTCATGTTATGAAGGCTGTCTTAACTTTGACCTTATTATTGAGTATTTGCTGTATTGATTATGATGAATCCATACCTCCACAGTCTCCCGTTTCGGTATGAGTCCAAGTTCCTGCATGGCATCCTCGATGGGTGGAATGGGTGGGATGTCTTCCGGGATCAACCCAGCTCTCGGGATGACCCACCTCGGAGACCCGACCAAAGGAGGCATGGCTGGTTTTTCTATTGCTCAGAGGCGGAAACGAAGGGTGCTTTTCTCTCAAGGCCAGGTTGGTAATATTGTGGTTATCTCCCGTAATGTTCATGTGTTTAATTCTCATGTAGGTTGACTTGTCGTGTCTTGTCGTGTCTTGTCTTGTCTTGTCTTGCCGTGTCTTGTCGTGTCTTGTCTTGTCTTGTCGTGTCGTGTCGTGTCTTGTCGTGTCTTGTCGTGTCTTGTCGTGTCTTGTCTTGTCGTGTCTTGTCTTGTCTTGTCGTGTCTTATCTTGTCGTGTCGTGTCGTGTCTTGTCGTGTCTTGTCGTGTCTTGTCTTGTCTTGTCGTGTCGTGTCGTGTCTTGTCGTGTCTTGTCTTGTCGTGTCTTGTCTTGTCGTGTCGTGTCGTGTCTTGTCGTGTCTTGTCGTGTCTTGTCGTGTCTTGTCTTGTCTTGTCGTGTCGTGTCGTGTCGTGTCGTGTCTTGTCGTGTCTTGTCTTGTCGTGTCTTGTCTTGTCGTGTCGTGTCGTGTCTTGTCTTGTCTTGTCGTGTCTTGTCTTGTCTTGTCGTGTCTTGTCGTGTCTTGTCGTGTCTTGTCTTGTCTTGTCGTGTCTTGTCTTGTCGTGTCGTGTCGTGTCTTGTCTTGTCTTGTCGTGTCTTGTCTTGTCTTGTCGTGTCTTGTCGTGTCTTGTCGTGTCTTGTCTTGTCTTGTCGTGTCGTGTCGTGTCTTGTCGTGTCTTGTCGTGTCTTGTCTTGTCGTGTCTTGTCTTGTCTTGTCGTGTTGTGTCGTGTCGTGTCGTGTCTTGTCGTGTCTTGTCTTGTCTTGTCGTGTCGTGTCGTGTCGTGTCTTGTCGTGTCTTGTCGTGTCTTGTCTTGTCGTGTCTTGTCTTGTCTTGTCGTGTCGTGTCGTGTCGTGTCGTGTCGTGTCTTGTCTTGTCTTGTCGTGTCTTATCTTGTCGTGTCGTGTCGTGTCTTGTCTTGTCTTGTCGTGTCTTATCTTGTCGTGTCGTGTCGTGTCTTGTCGTGTCTTGTCGTGTCTTGTCGTGTCGTGTCTTGTCTTGTCTTGTCGTGTCTTATCTTGTCGTGTCGTGTCTTGTCGTGTCGTGTCGTGTCTTGTCGTGTCTTGTCGTGTCGTGTCGTGTCTTGTCGTGTCTTGTCGTGTCGTGTCGTGTCGTGTCTTGTCGTGTCTTGTCGTGTCTTGTCTTGTCGTGTCGTGTCGTGTCTTGTCGTGTCTTGTCGTGTCTTGTCTTGTCGTGTCTTGTCGTGTCTTGTCTTGTCGTGTCTTGTCTTGTCGTGTCTTATCTTGTCGTGTCTTGTAGTGTCTTGTCGTGTCTTGTCGTGTCTTGTCGTGTCTTGTCTTGTCTTGTCGTGTCGTGTCGTGTCTTGTCGTGTCTTGTCGTGTCTTGTCGTGTCGTGTCGTGTCGTGTCTTGTCGTGTCTTGTCGTGTCTTGTCTTGTCGTGTCTTGTCTTATCTTGTCGTGTCTTGTAGTGTCTTGTCGTGTCTTGTCGTGTCTTGTCGTGTCGTGTCTTGTCTTGTCGTGTCTTGTCTTGTCTTGTCGTGTCTTATCTTGTCGTGTCTTGTAGTGTCTTGTCGTGTCGTGTCTTGTCGTGTCTTGTCGTGTCTTGTCTTGTCGTGTCTTGTCTTGTCTTGTCGTGTCTTATCTTGTCGTGTCTTGTAGTGTCTTGTCGTGTCTTGTCGTGTCTTGTCTTGTCTTGTCTTGTCTTGTCTTGTCTTGTCGTGTCTTGTCGTGTCGTGTCTTGTCTTGTCGTGTCTTGTCTTGTCTTGTCGTGTCTTATCTTGTCGTGTCTTGTAGTGTCTTGTCGTGTCGTGTCTTGTCTTGTCTTGTCGTGTCTTATCTTGTCGTGTCTTGTCGTGTCTTGTCTTGTCGTGTCTTGTCTTGTCTTGTCGTGTCTTATCTTGTCGTGTCTTGTCTTGTCTTGTCTTGTCTTGCCGTGTCTTGTCTTGTTGTGTCTTGATTTATTCATATGTGCCGTGAGTCGTTTTGGGGAGCCGCAGTTCTCTTTCCAGGGCCAGGCGCGTTGCTGGGGTCAGAATCATCCCTTGAGGAATTTAAATACCCGCAACCTTTCCGATCCAGTTAGTTCTCCGCCTTCCACGGTTCAAAAACCCAATCGCGCTCGGATACAGAATTGTTTCGTTGGAGCATCTGATCTGAGTGGCAAAGCGGTTAGAGCTTTTTATTTCAGCTGCGTAAGTATGCGGTTAGCAATCCAGCAGCACGGATTAGTGGAAAAAAGATATAGAAAATTGCAAATTCCACTCATTCTAGTGGTCACCCTCAGCCAATTGGTCACCGTCACACAACAGACCACCGTCACACAACAGACCACCGTGACACAACAGACCACCCTCACACAACAGACCTCCCTCACACAACAGACCACCTTCACACAACAGACCACCCTCACACAACAGACCACCGTCACACAACAGACCTCCCTCACACAACATAACTCCCTCACACAACAGACCACCCTCACACAACATAACTCACTCACACAACATAACTCCCTCACACAACAGGCCTCCCTCACACAACATACGTCCCTCACACAACATAACTCCCTCACACAACAGACCACTCTCACACAACATAACTCCCTCACACAACAGACCTCCCTCACACAACATAACTCCCTCACACAACAGACCTCTCTCACACAACAGCCCACCCTCACACAGCATAACTCAGTCACACAACATAACTCCCTCACACAACAGACCTCCCTCACACAACATAATTCCCTCACACAATATAACTCCCTCACACAACAGACCTCCCTCACACAACAGACCTCCCTCACACAACAGACCTCCCTCACACAACATAACGCCCTCACACAACATAACTCCCTCACACAACATAACTCCCTCACACAACATAACTCCCTCACACAACATAACTCCATCACACAACATAACTCCCTTACACAACATAACTCCCTCACACAACAGACCTCCCTCACACAACAGACCTCACTCACACAACAGACCTCCCTCACACAACTCACCACCTCACCCCAACAGACAACCCACCCTGCCCTCACCCCCAAAAACCCCCACATCCATCATACAAGGAACCCTCTATCGCACCATCCCCGACGGCCACATACAAATAATACTCAAACACTAATCCAAGATCTTAGAACCAATCTGGATACAACCAAACTTTGTTCAAGACTTTCCGTCCTGAAGTTTCCCAATTTCCAACATCTCGGACATCGATGTCTCCTTCACATTTCCTTCAATTGTCGCTCAATGCTTTGTCTGGATCCCTGGAAGGAAACAAGAAGTGCGGACAAGAAGTGCGCGACAACTTAATTCGGACGTTGCACACGTTTCCCTAAACCGGGCCACGAGTACAGTTCTAGGAAATCGATCAGTGATTGATCGGCCATTACTCGTTGTGGCAAATGAATGACTGACCTCGTTATAGTGGGGAATACCCAGCTCTGACAAAGATCCATGTTACAGGTGAAAGGCCCAGGATTTGCTGCACGCATCTGGCAGTGGATGCGGAGGAGGGTGGTGGGCCGAGTGGTTGATAGGATGTAAGGGTAGAGGGGGTGGGGGAGGATGAGTTACCGTCTGAGGAGGTATGTATTTAGTTATGTTTACTAATGAGAGATAGGCGAAGAGTTTTGAACTTTCGATAAAGATTAGTCTTCATCTATATTTAATGACAACGATAATGAGAGAGAAAGAGAGAGAGAGAGATCGAGAGAGAGAGAGAGACAGACAAAGAAAACATGTATGTATGTATATATGTGTGTATATGTGTGTGTGTGTTTGCATATGTGTGAGTATGTGTATGTGTGTATGTGTGTGTATGTATGTATATGTGTTTGTACGTTGTATGTGTGTATGCGTGTGGATGTGTATTAATACATGTGTATGTGTCCATGTAATGACTGTGTATATATATGTGTGTATGTGTGTGTATGTATGTTTGCATGTTTAGGTGTATATATGAGTATGTGTGTATACGTGTGTGTGTATACGTGTGTATGCACATGTGTACGTATACACGCATGTATACATGTATGTATGTATGTATGTTTACGCGTAAAAATGTATGTATTTCGGCGTAGAACAGAAGATGCAAATGGCATGATACGGCCAGTATGATACAACAGTTAGAAAAAACCTGACATATATCAGTGGAACATGACATATCAGTGGAACATGACATATATAAGTGGAACATGACATATATCAATGGAACATGATATATATCAGTGGAACATGACATATATCAGTGGAACATGACATATATCAGTGGAACATGACATATATAAGTGGAACATGACATGAGGCGAAGGCGATGGGTTTAGATAAGACACGCGTATCATTACCAGACAGTCTCTATTTTGGAATCCCCAAAGGCAAGAGAAGAAGAGTGCTTTCAAAACACACACTGAGAAGACATATCGAGGCAAACATAAAGAAAACATGGTCCACATAGACAGAACTGTTACGTGTGGTTCAGCATATGAGGATTTAGCGTGTTTGTTGCAGACCCGTGCTCCAGATGTAGCAGAGCTGTTTTGACTTGATTGATACAAGAAATGAGAGAAGACATAAATAGGCAGAGAATAGATACTGGTGTTCTGCAATAACATGGAAGAATTGTAAATTATAAAATGAAGAAACATTTCCAAAACAGTCGCAAACAAGAAAGAAAAGTTGATTCGTTCATTATTATTTTTCTCATAGTTTTTAATAATTTAGGACAAGGGAAACTAAATTATTATTAATAATTATTATTTTTCAAAAATAACAACAATAATGAAATATTCAAAGCATAACAACTAATTTTAACATATATGTTAAAGACAAACATAATAACTGAATTAATATAATATTTATGACAAGCATATCTGAATAATGTATATGACAAACGTGACAGAATTAATTTTAACATTAATGTTTATGACAGACATACATTAAATAACTATTATCATCATGTTTGTCGCAAACATAACTACACTAATATTAACATAATTTTAATGACATAACTAGAATAATTTTAATGTAATGTTTTTCACATTACCAATTAATTTAAGTATAATGTTTATGGCAACATTAGTTATAATATAATGTTAATGACACAACTTAAATAATTTTCATAAAAGGTTTAAGCAGAACAAAATTAATGTTAATATAATGTTTAGGATATAACTAAATTAACAGTAATATCATGTTTAGGGCATAACTAAATTTACAGTAATATCATGTTTAGGGCATAACTAAATTAACGTTAATATAATGTTTGGGACATAACTAAATGCATATTAATGTAATGTTTATGCGAAAAGTAACTAATTTAATGTTACTAAAATGTTTAGGACAAACATTGCTAAATTAATTTTACTATAATGTGTATGACATGCATAACTAAATTAATATTAATATTATGATTATGATATACTTACCTAAATTAAAATTAATATTATGTTTATGACACACTTAATTAAATTAATGTTAATATAATGTTTATGACACATAGAATTAAATTAATGTTAAAATTATGTTGATACTATATTTTTACAAACAAAACAAAATTATATAATTATAATTTTTTTTACAAATATAACTTTTTTGTTGTCACTATTGCTTTTTACTAATTTAGTAACGTTGATGAAAATGAAATTATTATTACTCTTAGTGTTACTACTATTCTGCTTCAATTATTACTGCTAGTGTTATTGTTATTATTGTTATTATTAATTTTGATTTGGAGAGTTGGTGACCAATGTGTTGTGAGCTAGGTTTACACTTCCAAGGTGTGAGGTTCGACCCACGTCGTGCTAAGTTTGATTACCCGGAAAAGTCGGGGTTCTTTTTCATGGTACGAACGGTTTGTCCAGTCGACTTGTAAATGGATACTTAGCGAAGTCAGGGAGGGGGGAATTACAGAAGCTACAGAGCCCGTGCTCTGTCGGCAGCATTGTCAGCAATAGAAGATCATTTACAATTAACCAAAGGAAAGTCCAGGTGAGAAACTAGGAAATATTTTTTTTCAGTCAGAGAGTGGTGAATGCTTCGAATGCATTGCCACAGGAAGTAGTGGACGTAGATATAATTAATGCATTCAAGAATAGATTGGATGCACATAGGTCCTAGAGTAAGGAAATTTAAATAAGACTGGTTGCATACAGACTCTGCAATCATGATGAAACTTGCTGGCACAAGCTGGGGAGCAGACTAAAGTATACTAAAGAAGCTGTACACTAGAAGAGTGAGACCAGTTCTCGAGTATGGCATTGCGGAATGGACAACAGCAGCAAAGGCGAACTTTGATAAAATTAACAAACTTCAAAACCAAACCATGAGAGTTATAACAGGAGGCATGAAGTCAACGCCAATTGTAGAACTTGAAAAGATTACAAATCTGCAATCAATGACCGACAGAAGAGACTGCAGAGCCCGGCAGCAAGCAGAGAAACTCAGAAGACTGACAGACCATCCAATGCATCAGAGACTAAATAACTTTGGAAATGGGAAACTAAAGCGGAGAAACTTTGCAGAAATAGCCAAAGCAAAGATGAGCGAAGACCCTATGAACGCACTAACAACACCAAAGCCCATCACTACTGCACGCAAACCTACCTGGAGGCAGCATATATTTCCAGAGGTGGTATAAAATATACCAGGTATTGGAAACAAAAACAGTCAGACTGAAAAAGAAAGAAGAGATTCAACCCTGAGGTACATTACGAAAAACTACCCAAGCATAGACTGGACCCATGCATACACCGACGGTTGTGTAACAAACACAACACAGAATGGAGGGGCAGGGGTATTCCTGAGCCTACCAAATGGTAGAAAAATAACACGGTCAGTGGCAACTGGAAAATACTCAAGCAATTTCAGAGCGGAGGCAGAGGCACTGAGGGCTGCAGTGGAAGAAATGGTGACAGGCAAAATAAATGAAAGCCATATAGTCCTGCTTACAGATGCCCTGGCCGTAGTCACAGCACTAAAAAGCCAGAAAAATGCTGAACTAAATGATTTAAGAGCAGTACTCTGTCAACTATGCCAGCAGTCTGCACCAAAAAGAGTAGTGGTACAGTGGGTTCCATCCCACTGTAACATCCAAGGCAACGAGGAGGCAGACAGACTGGCAAAAAAAGGTGCAAGACTACCACAACCAGATACTAGTATGACATACGAAGAGTCAAAAAGGCTTATTAGAGCTAGATACATGACCAAATGGGAAACCGAACATACTGGCTACACACAAAACAATGCCTATTACCAGTTGAACAGAAGAGAGCAGGTCGTGGTCTTCAGACTTCGCACTGGACACAATAGACTTAGGTACCACCTATTCAATAAATTGAAGATAGGTGGCACTGACGAATGCACTTGTGGTACCGGGAAAATGTCCGCTGAACATCTGCTGCAAAACTGCCCGACATACGAGGACCAGAGAAAGCAGATGTGGCCATCACCAGTGGCAACACTAGACAAGCTATATGTCAGTGTCGACAACCTCAGGATGACAGCTGCTTTTTTCGAAAAAATAAAGGTTTCACGTCTGACAGCGTACGAAGAAGAAGAAGAAGAAGAAGTATACAGGCTCTGCAGAGTCTTGTAAACCAGTATATAGACGTTAAGTTAAGTTATTTTTCTTTCTTTCCCATTATTATTAATTTAATAGTAAAGAAAGCTAATTAACGACTTTCGCTATTTGTTTCATTAATGAACAAGCCCATTATTATTATTGATATTATAATTATTATTATTGTTATATTTGTACACTATTGATAACGTGGTAAATTATATTCACTGACAATAAGAACTAAAAAATTATTATTATTCCCATTGCCATTATTCTATTATTTTTATATCTTTAAACATGTTGATATCGTTGCAAAGAGAACTTTTTATTTCTGCTGCGTTTTTATTTACTGTATTTATGTTTTTTTATTATAGTTTTTGTTTACAATTACCCAGTTATCATCATTACAGTTTTTAGATAGAAAAACAAAACAGAACATTCTGAATGTAGTTCTTAGTATCACTGTAATCAACTTTATACCAAGAAATAGTAAACATAGAAACTATAATTTGTATGGAGGAAAGTAATCAAATATCCTTTATTTGTAATTTTGTGTAAACAGCAAAATATTTATTAAGTTTATTGTATGCTTATTCTCGTATTTTTTGGGTCTATTTTGAAAATTCTTTACTGCACATGATAAATTATAACAATTTTCAAATTTGTTATGTCCAAATTTGAAACGAAATTTGTGTAGGATGTGAATGGGAAATGAAGTGAACATTTCCGATTAGATGAAATGTGAGACTCTGGCAGTTGAATGGTGATATACATTTAAAATGATTTAAATTCTTAAAAATGTAGTAATGTACTTTTTTTGTATTTTTGAGGCATTTTGCTGAGGCAATTGGCTTACACGTGTGTACATAGTCATACATATCTATTCATTTATACACACATATGCACATTCATTTATACACAAACTTGCATATTCATTTATACACAAACCTGGATATTCATTTATACACAAACCTGCATATTCATTTATACACAAACCTGGATATTCATTTATACACAAACCTGCATATTCATTTATACACAAACCTGGATATTCATTTATACACAAACCTGCACATTCATTTATACACAAACCTGCACATTCATTTATACACAAACCTGCACATTCATTTATACACAAACCTGCATATTCATTTATACACAAACCTGGATATTCATTTATACACAAACCTGCACATTCATTTATACACAAACCTGCACATTCATTTATACACAAACTTGCACATTCATTTATACACAAACTTGCATATTCATTTATACACAAACCTGGATATTCATTTATACACAAACCTGCATATTCATTTATACACAAACCTGGATATTCATTTATACACAAACCTGCACATTCATTTATAAACAAACTTGCATATTCATTTATACACAAACCTGGATATTCATTTATACACAAACCTGCATATTCATTTATACACAAACCTGGATATTCATTTATACACAAACCTGCACATTCATTTATACACACACCTGCATATTCATTTACACACACACCTGCATATTCATTAATACACATCATCATGTAGCATGTCCTTTGTAGAATGTCGCTCCCATCACAGTCTGTCTGAAAGAAACTCGTTCCCTTGCCAAAACACCAGCTTCCGCCACTGTCATACTCAGGCACTCCTGGATATCTTGGTGCCATCGTCTTCTTGGTCTACCCCTTCCTCTTTTGCCTGGCACCTTACCTTCCATCACTGTTCTCTCAAGACCGTTGTGTCTCTTGATGTGACCAAAGTATTTGCATTTTCTAGCCAAAATGGAATTGATAAACCAGTTCTCCTCTATGCTCAACTCTTGCCGAATGTCTACATTTGTTCTTTTCTCTGTCCAGGGTATTCTGAGGATCTTTCTGTAACATTTTGACTTGAAGGTTTCGATTCTTTGTCTAGAAGTTTTGGTAATCGTCCATGCTTCCCAGCCATAAGCTGCCACAGGAAAAACACAGGCTCTCAAGACTTTTACTTTTATTGTTTTGTTGGTGCCCTGCTATAATTTCTTCAGGCTGTTCAGTCTCTGCATTGCCATAGCTAGTCTTTTTCTGATTTCTTTCGAGCAGTCACCATTAATATACACACCTGCATATTCATTTACACACACACCTGCATATTCATTTACACACACATACACATTCATTTATACCCACACATACACATTCATTTATACACACACATATACATTCATTTATTCACACACATACACATTCATTTGTACACACACATATACATTCATTTATACCCACACATATACATTCATTTAAACACACACACACATAAAAAACGTACATGCATGTACATATACACACTTCCACACACATACAAATAAGTACACACCCAGTACATGTACATGTACCTGCATACAGTCATGATAAAAAGTTTCAAATGCAAAAGTCTAAAGTCAGATGCAGAAATAAGAGAGATCGTGGCTATTATAACAGGAAACTAAGGCCATATCAATTTATATTCAAACTTAAAGAGGTGGATTTCCTTCTATAAAACTTACAGTTTGGTCAAATATTTGCTCAATGTCAAATGTTGAAAGTTGGCCTACAGGTGGTCCATTTCCTTCTCTGTGGATCTCTCACCTTGACATCTGGTATTTATTTTGCCAGTCCACTGCCATAAAAACCCACGTTTCCTTACATTTCTCATGACAAAAACTGCTGATACTTATCATAGTTTGAGGAGGATGAAAGCCTGATTATTTTTGTGACATAAATTATGACTTGAATTAGTCGCTCCTTTTCGACCACGGTTTGGAGAATCTTTTTTTTCTCATTTTTCTTTTTGTGGTCTTTCTTTCTTTTAGAATGAGATAGCCGGCATTATTTCCTACTAATTTCATGGGCATCTTCTTCTTCTTTTTTCGTTCGCTTGAAAATATAAAGTATATATCTGTAATGATGTCGCCTGTATAGAAAATATAAAGTATATATGTAATGAAATCGCCTGTATAGAAAATATAAAGTATATATGTAATGAAATCGCCTGTATAGAAAATATAAAGTATATATGTAATGAAGTCGCCTGTATAGAAAATATAAAGTATATATGTAATGAAGTCGCCTGTATAGAAAATATAAAGTATATATCTATAATGATGTCGCCTGTGTAGAAAATATAAAGTATATATCTGTAATGATGTGGCCTGCATATAAAATATAAAGAATATATATGTAATGATGTGACATGTATAGAAAATATAAAGTATATATCTGTAATTATGTCGCATGTATATAAAATATGCAGTATATATTTGTAACGCTGTCTCTTGTATAGAAAATATACAGTATATATTTGTAATAATGTCTATTGTATAAACTTCCTTGTTTTTTGTAGTTCACATACCGGTCCATATAGTTTCTATTCCAGTGTTGTTTCTGTAGGCCAGTGGGTTTTTCTCTGTATATAATATTCGGGTCAGTTCTGTAAGATGCGCTATGAGTCTGGGATGTCTGTCCACACATATGGTAGAGTTGTCAATCTTCAAGTGTGTGTACATGTGGCTGTGAAGTTGGTTGTGTATTGTTTTTAGGCGCTATATCACAAGTTTAATTCTGGCTGTTAATCTGAGAGATTGTGTTAATGTTGGTACTGCTCAAATTGACTGATCATCGTACAACATAACTGGTTGTTGTTGTTGTTGTTGTTGTTGTTGTTGTTGTTGTTGTTTGGGAATGCCCATAATGAGTAGGTTACTCTTTTGTGCACCCTGGAAAGGGCGTTAAGTGGCGGGTTGCTGTAGCTTTTCTCACATCACGAGCATGCTGATGAAGGTAGACCGGGGGATCCTCCAGGCGGTTGTGCTATGCTTGGCTTCTTCTGTGTGTCACTCACTACTACGGGGATCACGTCGATCCCTCACCTTGTTAATCAGGCTGCTAGAAAAACTACTTATTTCCAGTAAAAGCTGCGAGGAAGCCCAGGTGAGGGTCTTGACCAGTATGTATTGCTTGACCAGACATTATGCTTCCATCCCACAACACGCCTGGTTGGTTATATTGCTACTATCTTCCCGATTCCCTTTTCGGCACCGATAACACACGCATGTACATCAATTATTATTGTTGGTTCAATACGAACAAAATCTGAGCGTAATACGTTCACAGTGTGAAGAAGAATAATGTGGTCCAGACGTTATGATACCTGGCTATTGACCACTGAGAAATGAATTCAACAACTTAGCATCTATCATCCGGGCTCTTATAAAAGAAATTTAGCTAACACATTGTTTTATGACTGTGAGAAAGGTGGCCTGTATTCCGTAATCATGTAATTATATGCAGCAAATCTCAGACATGGAGTTTATTATCATTATTATTGTGACATGTGAAACTAAGTTATTATTGAGAAATGCTAAACTAAATTATTATTGCCATTAATATTGTTATTATTTCTATTTGTATTTAATAACGAGAACAACTAAATAATAATTACAATATTTATTGTTACAATTATTACCTCTGTAACGCATAGATAGAACCGCTACGATATTATGTGCGGCTGTGATAATTAATAATCGTATTTATATGTAGTTTTCGAAAATCGATAATTCAGATACATTGGTCACCATATTTTACCTGACCCTAACATAATCTGATCAGTATGTTTCACCTGACCCTAACATAATCTGATAGGTATATTTCACCTGACCCTAACATAAACTGATCAGTATATTTCCCTGACCCTAACATAATCTGATCAGTGTGTTTCACCTGACCCTAACATAATCTGATGAGTATATTTCACCTGACCTTAACATAATCTGATCAGTATATTTCACCTTACCCTAACATAAACTGATCAGTATATTTCACCTGACACTAACATAATCTGATCAGAATGTTTCACCTGACCCTAACATAATCTGATCAGTATGTTTCACCTGACCCTAACATAATCTGATCAGTATGTTTCACCTGACAATAACATAAACTGATCAGTATGTTTCACCTGACCGTAACATAAACTGATCAGTATATTTCACCTGACCCTTTGATAATCTGATAATTATGTTTCATCTGACCCTAACATAAACTGATCAGTATATTTCACCTGACCCTTGGATAATCTGATAAGTATATTTCATCTGACTCTAACATAAACTGATCAGTATATTTCACCTGACCCTTTGATAATCTAATAAATATGTTTCATCTGACCCTAACATAAACTGATCAGTATATTTCACCTGAACCTTGGATAATCTTATAAGTATATTTCACCTGACCCTTGGATAATCTGATAAGTATATTTCACCTGACCATATGTTAGTCTCCTCTCCCCATTGCTGTATGATAACATTCATGCACATATATGCAACCATCAACTGTTTAAATGCACGCAACAAACTTAAAGATTAGTTTTAATATTGCAAAAAACAAAGTCAAATACGATTTTTCAATGTTGCTTTTCGGATGCTTCTTGTGCGTTACTCTCCTATCTTCTATCTCTGTTCTAGTTTTGTTGCCATCTGCTCATTAATGTACCTTGTCGATATTTGCAGGTGTATGAGCTGGAGAGACGATTCAAGACTCAGAAATACCTGTCTGCACCCGAAAGAGAGCAGATGGCTATGAGTATCGGATTGACCCCAACACAAGTTAAAATCTGGTTTCAGAATCATCGCTACAAGCACAAGAGACAGCAGAAGGACAGGGAAAAGATGGAGTCAACTAGCCAGAAGGACTCCAGCGGAGGCGGCCAGTCCCAACATAGTGGTTCTAGTCACAAACATAACACGGGCTCCTCTACTGCATCGTCCGCTTCTTCTTCATCATCGTCATCTCCAAGGAAAGTGACAGTGCCAGTATTGATTCGAGACGGGAAGTCCACATCTGATGCTGGTAACGGTGGAGGAAGTGGCGGTGGATCTTCTGGATCGTCTTCAGCATCGTCTTCAGCATCGTCATCATCGTCCCTCATCGGACACAACCACCAACATTTGGGCAGCAACGGAGTTGGATCCCCGCTTGGAGGGCCGTCTCTTCACTCCTCCTGCGCCATCAACAAAAACAATCTCTCTCATCACCATCACCACGACAACTTCCTCAGCACACCCTCCCCAGACCTGACAGCTGCCCTCACCTCTCACGGTCTCAATCAGCCCACCTTGTCTCACCATGGCCTACACCACAGCATGGGATACGCCACTGGAGCTGTCAATGGCAACACCCTTGCCTCTCCGTCTCCCTACCTAATCAACGGGAGGACATGGTAATAGTATACGCTTAAGCCTGTACTATCCACCTTGTACCTGCAGCCATTATATATATATCAGTGTCAGCGACGCTGTGAATCGCGAATGGGCACAATATGTTAAACTTCTCGCATTTTTGCTGCCAGAAAGTTATTGTATACTATTATGAAAATATTTGTTACGCTACAACCGACCCAAAAGATGATTTTCCGTAACGCCTCTGCAAATGTTCTAAGACTACAAGACAATGCATTTTACCAAGTAACCAAGCTGAAATTCTACATCCGGTGGCAATTGTGTTCCATAAATATCAGCCAAACGCAAAATATGGTAAGAAATGAAACCAGCGCATATTTCCAATAGCTATTATCCATCACTTGTCTCGAAACCTTGTCATGGGGACATCCATATTTCAACATCACAAAACGTGGAATTTAACAAAAACGAACACATTGCCAGAGATCATTATATGAATCTGGACATGATTTCCTCAAAATGATTGACATTATTCTACTGCACGAAACTGGATACAGTACATTCGTGAAAGTTCTAGAATTATTTGTTGATAATCTTCATTTCCCCAGCTCCTAAAATTGCTCTAACATTACAAACAAAACTGGCAATTCGCGTAACATTATAAATTTGCTTCGTATCTGAGTATCATCTCTCTATCTTTCTTACTAATTCTCGTGAAGAAGGCTCACTCTCATAGCCACGTTTTGACACCTTTCAAGACCTGATGCTCTGTTTCTTCAGCACTTCAATTATTTCGTGAACAATAGGAGAGCTGTGTTATTTTATTTCATTTCGGATTGATTCACACACTGGCTGTTATTGGCGTCCTAACTGCTGGAGACATTACACTGCAATTAGCAAGTTTTTATGAGGAAAGTCACACAAGATTGACTTCGCGAGTCGAACACAGAAGCTTTTGATTTGGCTAATGCTATAGCAACAGCTCTATCTGTTTTTCAATCCCAAAAAGTGACTTCTTCAATGGATGCTAAGTTAATATGCAGAAACACTTATGTGCGAGTGTTCTAAGTACATAAGAATCACTTTTGAGGTTTCTAAGCTAAAGGAAAACAATTCATTTCTGTGAGTGTTTAAACCAAATAAAAAGCACGGATGCGGTATTTGGAAGCTTCGAAGGGGAACAGTTTTGGTGTAGATATTTCAGTTACAAATACACTCATTTCTGCATGGACTGCAAACTCGAAATGTGGTTTTCACAAGTCTTGAAATGTGGCTTTTACAAGTCTTGAAATGTGGCTTTCCCAAGTCTTGAAATATGGCTTCTACAAGTCTTGAAATATGGCTTCTACAAGTCTTGAAATCATAAATAAACCACTTCTTCAATTGACGAATGCTTACGTGATAACCCACTTTTGCTTTGATGCCGTTGAGTTGTTGCCTATTCACAAATTTTCTCGAGCTGGATGTTACAGTGGTCATTCTTACAAACCGAGCGTACTGAAGAAGGTGGGTTTATGCCCTACTGACTGTACTGCAATGCACGTCTTCTCACAAGGTCTTTACTACGGCGATCACAGTGTTGACACCCCACCTTATTGACCGGGCTGACATAACAACACGTGTCTCCATGTCCACTGCGTGAACTTGACATAAAAGACGATGCTCCCCACCACCTGCCAGAGACGCAACAACTGCAGAGCTCGCTACCTCTAACAGAGTTTCAAATCATCAAAGGAAACTCCCGCTTTCAAAAACAATACATAAACACAACACGCATTCACACAGGACTGTAACAGATGCAATCACTTCTAAAGGTATTCAACTCTTCAAAGAAAAATTTCTTCATGGAGTGTGAAACCACGAAGACATACGTCCTCAAAAATATAAATAGCCACTTCTTGAAAAAGTGATACAAGTAACTGAGAAATGTGATTTTACGTGTGGTTAAAGCCTTGAGGAGAAGAAGCTTCTTTAGTTACTTAGTGAATCAGAGGATTTACCTGCCGAAGACGGATGAGTTGGACCGAAAGGTGCAAATATCGCAGTCGAACTGTAAACTAGCAACACAACGCATTCCATTCTCCGGACTACATCCTGCTACTTGCAAAGCCCTGTTCAGGAATGGTAGCGGGAGATTGAAAACGAATGCAGAAGAAGAATAAGAAAAGAGTTTACATTTACACTAAAATCACTTCTGTAAAACTTTTACAACGACAAAAATACAGATTTGTGCAAAAAACCATTACAGAGTTAATCTCTTTCACGAGTATTTACAACTTGCAGAGAAAACCACTGTAAGTTTCTTTAACCACACAGTGGAAGCTACGAGTTACTGGATTCAAAAATATCATTCAGTCTTCTGAGAGACTTTTACAATGAGAAAAACACCCATTTCTGCAAACGCTTACATATATTAAGTCTCTTTTACAAGTGCTTAAAACTTAACAGAAAACACTTCAGAATGAATCTGCCATGGAATCTACAACTTGATTCAAAGACATTTTCACCACTTCTGTGAAACTTTTGTAATAAAAAAGACACCTATTTCATCAAAGGGTTTCACAAAGATGGTCTTGTCTAAAAGTGTTTAAAACAATGAGGCGAGATATCTATCAGAGGTTTAATTTTACTCACCGAACCACATTATGCAAAAGTGTTGCAACCCTTTGGTTTGCTATTTTTGCAAGTGTTTAAACATTATAAAACACGGAATAAAGTACCTCTAACATGGTACTAAGAAAATCGCTTTTATTTAGTTTTTCAACCAAGAGAAACGACAATGTCTATAAGAAGGTCAACTGAGAACACTCCTGTAAGATTGTTTGAAATTCAGAAACATCTTCTAAGATTGGATACGAAACACGGTCTCTAAGAGTTTTGCAGCACAGAGAAACTTCACAGCAGAAGCATTCTTTTATCAGTGGTTGAAGTCTGCCAAGAAAGCACGCATGTAGATGTTATGTAATCATTTACATGGGTACTTGTATATGGATTCTAAGCTTACCCACTTACGTGAAATTTTGCAAAGACACGTCTTCTTTACACGACACTTATTCCGAGGACTTCTTTCACAGATATATCAACTACTACTATTGTGTAATCTGTAAAGTAACTTCTATCAATATTGTAATAATTTTGGAAGCTGAAGTAGCTTTTAGGCATACAATTAACACTTTTACGTGCAGCAATCACAGCGTAAAGACACTTTTACAAAGATGTATAAAGCATCTTAGAGTTTTATCAACAAGTATATGTTTTGGCTATAATCCTTATGAGAATATACGTTTTGACAAGAACATATGGGAACAAAGTATATACATATCGAGTATTCAGCCAGGTTATATTTTAATAGCTGCGAATAGTCTACGTTTTTTCCTTATTACAACAAGTTAACAGAGATGTTTGCGGAATAGAAGAAGACCAAGAATACAGCTGATGGATGGTGTAAGTGTGCAGATACGTGAACATAAAATAACAATCGGCAATAGAAAGTGAAAAGAAAAAAAGGTTGCTTGGTGGCGTTAAGAAATAGCTTGTTCTCCCGAGGCCAGGCAAGTGGAACACTTTGTATGGAACTAAACAGCAGCTTACAAACACTTGCAGATACCACCGTATAGCACTGGGCCAAAGGGCAGGAGCACACATGTTGCTGGGTGAATAACCAATCAACCAATCCAGAACGTCTAGCTCACCCTGGGGGCCACTCTTCCCCTTCTCTCTGTTCTCACCTCACTCTGTTTCATTTGACTCTGTCCTACAGTCACACTCTTGCACAACTTTCACACGCGCCCTCGTGGTAAAGCCCTTCCATTGCACTTTGGTTGGGCTAGCTTCTGAGGGCGCACAAACCTAGCATAGGTACATACAGACGCACACATGCATCCAAGCACTGGTTTATAGCGTCCTGATATCGCCCAATGGACTACGGTCTGGGGTGGAAAAGGGCGCGCCTCTGCCAGTAGAAACAAGTGAGGCAAACATCTAAGCAAAAAAAAATTTTTAAAAATAGCGACTGAATTGCGCAAATGAGATAAATAAGAAAAAGTTAAACGTTTTAGAAGAAATGTTAACATTGTGTTTTATTAACCACGTTTTAATGTAGTGTTAACAGTCTTTAAGAAAGTGTTAGTTAATATGTAATAAGTAAGCCGTGACACATAATATAAGGAATTGTTCATAATTCTTTGAGTCAAACATACATAGACGTTTTCAAGGTTGACAGCGCAGAAGAGAAGCGCCATATTTGCATAATTTATTTGTTAACATTGTGGTAGACAGATGCCCATACACTGTTAATGTAATGTTATGAGCGGTGATGTTGATTGTTGGGATTTTGGAAATCTTGGGATGAAACCCTTCCCCTCTACAAAGGTGGCGGGTGCGGGGGAGGGGTGTATGGATGAAGTTTCTATCTCCATCGGAAGAAAATGAAATCATTCCACCTCTCTCCAAACAGGAGACCCTACTTCCGTGTTTATCAATGTATAATACTAAACTAAATATTTAATTAGTGTTCGGATATCAATGATAACCGTGGCAAGGTAAATCAGCACTTTGCTTAAGTTGGAAGGCCCTAGTTAGCGGTGCACCACGCACAGCCGTGTGAAACCCACTACGTCTGCCATGATTCAAATCGACAAGGTTCGATATTTAATAACCTTCGTTTAATGAAATGCAACACTGCCACAACGCAATGTTACCATTGCAGAAATAAATTATCGGTACAAAGTGCAACAGTATCAAATTGAAATGTTATCGCACTGCCATAAATGAATGATGGGACATATCAGTAAAACTTAATGTCAATTGTAAATAATAACACAATGAGTTATGGAATCAGATATTATTTGAAATAAATACAACACCAACATCAACAAAAACGACAACTCGTAATTTAACCAGAAGGTATTCAACAGCGACAGATGACAAAACATATGACTCCCTAACAAAACAACTAATTATGGTGAGTTTTACGACAGGATCATCATCATCGTGTTGCATATCATCTGCAGAACGTCGCTCTCATAACAGACAATATGAAAGACACTCGATCCCTGGACAGGTCTCTTCGCCTCTGCCACTCTCAACTCCAGAGCCTCTGCAATGTCCCTCGTCCATCTTATACTCGGTCTGCCTCTGCACCTTTTACCAGGTACCTTATCCTCGAGTATCGTTCTTCCTAGGCCATTAAGGCCCTAATATGGCCGAATTATGCTATATTCCTAAACGTAATCTTGTTTACTGACCAGTTTTATTCTATATCCTGTAGAGTGCGTTCTTCTGTTTGTTATCCATGCTACATTTTGCACCCTACTGTAGAATTTTAGCTCGAATCATTCAATCTTCTTCATTAGAGTTTGTGTAAGTGTCCATGTTTCGCATTCATAAGTTGTCATTGAGAAGATGTACGTCCCCAGGACATTCATTTTTTGAATTTTTTTTAGTGTTCTGCCATACGTTTTTAACTTTAACTTAACTTAACTTAACATCTTTATACTGGTTTAGAAGACTCTACAGAGTATGTATACAGCCAGTTTCTTTTACATTATCTTTATCTGAAAATGACAATGGGAATCCAATCTTTTTTGAATGCATCAATTGATCCTGCATCCACTGTTTCCTGTGGCAATGCATTGCATGTATTAGCTACTCTGTCTAAAAATATTTTCTGTTATCTAGTTTCTAGAGATAACGGGTTAACCTCAGAAATGCACTGACCACTTTTCACTATTTCTTGTTAACATTTGCCGTCGATGCTTATTGTCAAGCCGAGATATTAAAAACTCGTGATGTTCTGAATTTGTTGCTTCTCTAAGATAACTTTAGGTCTGGTTTTAGCCTTGTTAGTGCTTGTCTTAATCGTGCCAGAGTTTATGAATAAATTGTGTTTTTATGTGTAGATTTTATTACTCGCTGTGTATTATAACCGACAGGATTTTCTGTTCTAGACCAGCATGGCTATTTTTTAAAGTTTACAGGAACTGAAATCGGAAGAAACCAAGAAACATCGTTACAACCAAATAGTCTTTATCTCAGACTGAGAGGAACGCAGATGGACATATAATACGCTAGAAATTTGTCAAAAAACCAAAAGAAACTGTAAAGTAATGACATTAAAAACAGTAGAAGCAATACACAACATAAGACAGTAATAACTATATGTGAATAAATTGTTAATTCAAAGTTGTTTTTTTTTACCAGAAAGCAAAATAACTTTAACCCTAAGCGTAATAACAACCTTGAAAAGGAAAACTACCCTCAAAAGTCGCCGGTCTACCAATTTTTACTAATCTACCAAACGTCTGGCGACCAATTAGAAAATAGTTTTTGATAGCTTTTTTTAAATATTATTTCATGTGTTTGCCTCACTAGTTTCTACTGGCGGAGGCGCGCCTATTCCACCCCAGACCGTAGTCAATTTGGGCGATATTAAGACGCATAAACCAGTGCTTGGGTGCGTGTGTATATCTGTTTGTACCTAACATGGTGTTTTTGGTAGCTTTCTGCAGGGTCCGTCTATGTAGCTTTCAATGTAATGTATTACTCAGTTCGGACGAACAATTAATGAATTCGTAATTTTACGATGGAAAAAGGAAGTGTTTTTAACAAATATAAAATATCAATTTAATTCATTCAAACGAAAATAATAAATGAATACGTATTTCAACTCAGATAAAAAAAATACAAAAATTAGTGTATAATTTAGCTCCGACAAAATAATAATTTTGATTTATTTAATTCTGATAAAATAATAATTTTGAGTTATTTAATTCTGATAAAATAATCTTTTTCTGAGTGATTTAATCCTTCTAGAAAAAAAAAACTTATTTGAAAGATAAAATTATAATTTATTGTTAACTTAAACTCCGATGAAATAATAATTGAATGAATAATTTAATTCCATTAAAGTAATAATTTTCTGAGTTGAGATACAATATAAATTTGTTAGCAATTCAACTGCATTAACATTATTTTTTTGAGCAATTTAATTCCGATAAAATAATTAATTGAAGGATTTTATACCAATAAAATAATATATTTCCAGACATTGGAAGACTAAGATCGATAACTCTATTAGTTCAAGTTTCTAACACGTCATCGCGATCAGCAGCATCTGATATGAGACTATCATGACCTTGACATGTTCTTGCTTCCTCGTGCAGTTATGTTCACTGTGTATATTGGTGTCCTACTGTGTATAAGTATGTCTCTGAATTCGTGGATGACGAACAACTTATAGTATTCCCAGAACATGTCTTCTCTGTGTCCAATGAGATTTAGATCCGTACTTTCTTCAGTAGACTCTAGGAACGTTGCTGTCACGTGATCAAACATTTCATAATATATTAGGATCTATCATCATCATCATCATGTAGCAAGTCCTTTGAAGAACGTCGCTCTCACAACAGCCGATCTGTAAGACTCGATCTCTGGCCAGAACATCGCTCTCACAACAGCCGATCTGTAAGACTCGATCTCTAGCCAAAACGTCGCTCTCACAACAGTCGATCTCTAAGACTCGATCTCTAGCCAGAACGTCGCTCTCACAACAGTCGATCTCTAAGACTCGATCTCTAGCCAGAACGTCGCTCTCACAACAGTCGATCTCTAAGACTCGATCTCTAGCCAGAACGTCGCTTTCACAACAGCCGATCTGTAAGACTCGATCTCTGGCCAGAACGTCGCTCTCACAACAGTCGATCTCTAAGACTCGATCTCTAGCCAGAACGTCGCTCTCACAACAGCCGATCTCTAAGACTCGATCTCTAGCCAGAACGTCGCTCTCACAACAGCCGATCTCTAAGACTCGATCTCTAGCCAGAACGTCGCTTTCACAACAGTCGATCTCTAAGACTCGATCTCTGGCCAGAACGTCGCTCTCACAACAGCCGATCTCTAAGACTCGATCTCTAGCCAGAACGTCGCTCTCACAACAGCCGATCTCTAAGACTCGATCTCTAGCCAGAACATCGCTCTCACAACAGCCGATCTCTAAGACTCGATCTCCAGCCAGAACTCCCGCCTCTGCCGCTCTCACCTTCAGAATCCCCGTGATGTCCTGTGTCCATCTTCTCCTAAGTCTGTCTCTGTCCCGATTTTCAGGCACCACACCTTCCAGGCACCACACCTTCCAGGCACCACACCTTCCAGGCACCACACCTTCCAGGCACCACACCTTCCAGGCACCACACCTTCCAGGCACCACACCTTCCAGGTGCCACACTTTCCAGGTACCACACCCTCCAGTATCGTTCTCTCCAGGCCATTACGGCCACTGATGTGGCTAAATTAGTTGAACTTTCTAGACAAGATATTGTTTACTGATCAGCTTTCCTCGATATCCATTTCTTGTGGGATATCTGCATTTTGTCCTTGTCTTTATCCATTTTATTTTGTGCATCCTACTGTAGCATTATAGTTTAAACGATTCAGTCCTTTTCTTAAGTGTGTGTGTAGTCTTCCACGTTTCACATCCGAACGTTGCCACCGGGAAGATACTTCTTCTTCTTCATCTTCTTCTTCGTTCGTTCTCAATCTCCCACTACCAAACCATGAAAGGGCTTAAGTAGCAGAATGTAGTCCAGAGAACGGAAATCGTTGTGTCGTAATTTACAGCTTGACTGCGATATTTGCACCTTTCGGTCCAACACATTCGACTTCAGCAAGCATTTTTTGAGTACCGGGTTAGCATTCCCTCTTCGAACCCTTCTCCTTAGCCAGTCTGCCCTGCTGCAGCCTGTTATCCAGGATCACCGCGTGGAGGTGTAGAAGGGTCTTGGCAGCTCTGGTTCGCTAGCTTTGACGCTATCAGTCAGCTATGGGTCGCTGACCACTGCAGCTCGTGCACTGATCATCATCTCAATCCCGGGAAGATACAAATTCGCAGGATTGTTATTTTCATCATTTTATTAGAGCTCTGCCCCAAGTTTCTCATTTTATTCAACCTCTGCATTGCCAGATCCGTTCTCTATCTGACTTCCTTCAGGCAATCTCCATTGTTGCTTATAATTGAGCCGAGGTACTCGAAACTTGTGACTTTCTCAATCTCCTGATGTTATTAAAAGCATGCTGTGCTAGGATTGTGTGTGATCAGACACGAAGATGAGTTAACCCGAAGACAATGCTAGAATCTAGAGAGAACAACTGGACATATGACCGCATTTAAGGCGTTAGTTAGAGGATATAATAGGACCACATATGATAGAATGACAGATATCAACTGAGTTGTCATAACCTTAGGCAGTGAATGCGGAGCGTATTGCAGCGGATGCCGTAACGTCTAGCAAACTGATAGAATATAACTTGCAGTGATGCAATCATGTGTACCAAGAATCGATGCTACGCAGTCAGATGGCTAGCTGGGTTTTCCCTGCTTGAGTGGGAGGGCAAAGTGGGGCAAACAGAAGAGAAACCTCCAGAATGAGAATATGGATAGTGGCAGTGACTGCAGGTCTGAGATGGCTAGCTCAGACATGTTTAACGCTGGCAGTCATCGTACCGGACTCCCATTCTGTACTTCATCATCATCATGTAGCATATCCTTGTCCTCATAGCCATTCGATAAGAGTCTCGACTAGCCTATTCGCCTGCTGCATCTTCATGTTCAGAGCGTCCTTGAAGTCTTGTGCCCATCTACGCCTCGGTAGGCCTCTGCTTTGTTTTCTTGGAACAATGCCCTCTAACACTGCTTTTCACAGTCCGTAATGGCGTTTGATATGGCCGAAGAACCTCCGTTTTTCCGTACTTGGTCCGTGCAAAATGGGATGGTCAATGAATTAGTGGATGGCAGCTGTGGAAGCCCTACACCTGCAAGGGCTAGTTAGGATCTACTGTTCTGGTCATGATGTGGTTCAAATCAAGGACAGACCGAACATCCTGGTTTCACAAGCACTAATTACGAGCACTCTAGATATGGACAGAAGGGTCTTGTCGAAGTCTCTCAATGGCCGCCTATTAGAAGATGACGTGGCAATAGTTGAATCAGCAGCTCACAGACTGCAGATCTTTAATATCGAACTAGGTTCGAGCGGACTGGGGCACAAGAGAGAAAAGAGCAGAATGTGTACAGCCAGCGAGCTGCAGGAACCTCACCACCTCCATTTACTGAGAGAGAGTCAGACTATGCTTGGGTGCAGTGAAGTCGATTCATAGGAACAGGACAGAACAGTACAACGTTATGAAGAACATAACATTCAGAGGCGAATAGGGGAATGGGATATCAGAGGCGGATAGGGGAATGGGGTATCAGAGACGGATAGGGGAATGGGGTATCAGAGACGGATAGGGGAATGGGGTATCAGAGACGGATAGGGGAATGGGATATCAGAGACGGAAAGGGGAATCGAGTATCACAGACGGATAGGGGAAGGGAGTATCAGAGACGGATAGGGGAATGGGGTATCAGAGGCGGATTGGGGAATGGGGTATCAGATTACACCGTTAAAGAAAGAGAAAGTGGAGGACATTGAAAATCCATTTGTAGTTACAGTTGAAAATGGAAACGGATATAATCATAGCTCACTCAACACAATAAGTTAAAGTATTCCTTCTCTTTTCTATATTGGCTTTTTGTGCTCCCAACCAAGCAAACTGCCTCTATCACAATTGGCCATATAAAGAATTCCTGTACTGCAGTATTCTGTGCGTTCTTACAATTATTGTTGCTGAAAGTTATTTGACTACTTTATCTAATTGCTGCTTGTTTTGTGCCACATATAGAGTTCCAATCGTTTCCAGTTTTTGTTCTTCCAGCATTGAGCGCTTGTGATTTCATTTGTTGGTGCTCCATTTTCTAGTCTGATCTGTCCCGAGAATTTTATTAGTCGCCTCAAACTTCCATTTCACTGTGGGTTTCAATTCACCGCTTGTATGACTATATTGTAAGATATATTCATGAGTTGTGTGTAGTACCGATCTACATCTTGGCTTTGTAATCTCAATCTATATTGAATGTTCTTGTATTTTTTGCCGCAAATCTTTGTTTCTTTCTGTGTGTATTTGTCTTGAAAATTTAAATCGATTTTTATTTAACAGTCAGACATAACATTTTAAGATAATAACAAAGATAAAAGCAATACCAAATCATCGTCTTATTAACAAATAAGAGTACCAAAAAAAAAAATCCGGAGTTTTGGATAGTCAAATGCAATACAGCTCAAAACTATGTTACATACATAATTCAAAAAACGTTCTGCGCTCTCATTGTTAAAGCCCACCAGAGGTGTTATAAGGCTAAGAAATAAAGCTAGCTTGCTCTTACAGTAGCTACGTGATGTACACGTTATGTTTTTACTTTACTACCGATATAAAAATACATATATGCGTTTTCTAGGTTTTGAACGAGACCCCTTGGTTGGAACACCAGCATACTAAAACTGGACCACCCGTCCTTCACAAGTAAAATTATTTTTAGTCATTGCTTTCGGCTGTTTTTAAAGATTCATCAAAGGTTGTAGATTTCTAAATTGTTTAAAACTATATTTTCTTTTCCTTTTTTTTATTTTTTCCATACGAAGACCGCGCCAATCCACATGTTCCCTAATTGGTCGTTGCAAATTCAAATTTATCCAATGAATTGATCAGGATAATAATGCCAATAAGTGGACCAACCACGTGGACACAAAGATGAGTAATAAAAGTTTACGTTCCGACAAAAAAAGTGTTCATTAGAAACAAATAAAAACATGAAAGAAAATAGCCAACGAAGTTTATTATGGATAATAAATTTTGAATATTTATACAAAAGCGCTCGTCTGTGATGAGTAACAATATGTGCTTAACGATTAAACAAAATCAGTTTTAAATCGTTAATTACTACATAACAACTCTCTTACGATTAATACTAAAGTGACTGTTCGAATAGATTGTACATATGCTAGCTTCTGATGTTGAATCTAAATGGACCTCCACTGTTTCCACTGTTACAATTTAAACTTACAAAAGCCACCGTAAAATGGCAATACACGAACTACCAAGCATGTTCAAGGACACACACGCCATGCCTCTGACAGTGGTGAATTTTCTCTCATGAATAAATAGCCTAATACTGTATAAGTAATACAATATATTTTGTTTTGGTACGCATTGTTATGTAGAAATAAAGGTGAATTAGTGCCTAATTTAAATTTGTTAACATGCATTGCATGATTGTAGTCCGACCATGTTGACTGGTGAAATTGTTGACTGGCTGTTGAGCAACCTTAAAATTTGCCAAGCCCTGTTTATAGTTTTCTTGAATCTTGCTGAGAGGTAATTTTGTGTTGTTCATTGGGAAAGATTAGATCTTACATTCGTTTTGTGTTCCTCGTTGTCCTGTTGTTTCACTTTGTCTCTGATGAATACCTTTTAGTCTCCCAGTAAGTTTCTGTATTTCTACTGCACATACGTGGTTGCTCATCTATCCTTGTTTGTGGGACCTTATATACTTCTGATTGTCATTCCTATGAAATTTCAACTGTATACATTGACCACTTACTTGTTTCAACTCTTTATTGAGTCTTTGTGGCTTCGCATCAAGCTACTAAATCGTTTGCTGGGTACACGTGTTCTTTCTCTCTCCATTCTGTCTTCATCTAACAAATTATTGAAAGCCGAGATAGTCGGTTCATTTATTGTTGTTGTTTTTAACTGGACGACCCCTTCCTTAAAATCGGTTACGCCACTGCGGGTCCCAACTTTGTTTCCATTGTCTTCTGTCTTGGGCCACGGTGGACCAGTCGGTGATACGTTCCCAGTCTATAACAACGTAGATTTTGTTTCTGAGTTCAATGAAGTCGATCCAGCGCGTAGGTGGTCTTCCCCGTGGTCGTCTTCTGTCTAGTGGGTACCAGACTACTGTCTCTGTGCTCTAGCGGGCATCAGTCCTCCGAAGCAGGTGAATGATTTACCTTGTCTGCGTGGGTAACTGCATCCTTCCCCAATGACATCTGCCGTACGTCAGTATTGTGAAGACCCTTGAAACGTCGGTTTAGGAGCGTCCGGCCGGTCATACGTCTCTCGAGAAAGGCTTCAGTCACTCTGACGTTTGACTACATTTTTTTTATTCAATGGCCAAGTTTCTGTAGCATGTAACATTGCAGGGATATATGTGGAGTTGAATAGGGCCCCGCACACAGTCTGGTCTATGTATTGTTTCAATCTGTTAATTATCTTTTCCAATTTATAAATTCTTTCTTCATTTTGTCTATTTGTTTTAAGCATAGCTACCACAAAATGTCTTCGTAGAATGTGTCAGTAACTTTAGTTCATATTTCTTTGAGTTGATAAAGGCTTGATTGTCAAATAAGTTCTCCCGTGTTTTTGTTATTATTACATATGGTATTTTGTAAACTCATAATTTCAAAATTAGCATCTTCATTTTGTTCAAATACCGATAAGCAGTAATGTTTGTTGAGTGTTTGTGTTGTGTTATAGTTTCATTTTCTTTGCCTGCTTTTTCTGTATCCCCTAATCTAGAAGTCCGTTCAGACATCACATCTGTTCTGTATTGAGATTGTCTGCTTTCACTTGCTAAATCTAGGAGTCATTTCAGAAATCACATATTTATGTATGTTTTGGATGTTTTCACTTGTTGAATTAGTTTCTTATAGTACAGTTACAGTTTGTTGTGTGCGTATTTTATTAATTTCGAATTATCTGATTCGTTATTTGTTTATTCGTTCGATTTTGCTCTAAGATTAGCTCAGAAATGTTTGTTATATGTATATTTACTTCTAAAACTGTTTTATTATAAATTTACAATGGTTTCATTGCCGAAATAATCGGATGTTTCGTTGTTATAATTCCATGTCTTGTCTTATCTGTTAACAATCATCTTGATTATTTTTCTATTTTGCTCGAATTCAAGCTGTCGAGAATATTTCCTGGACTTTTCTGTGATTTCTTATTGTCTCTTCAGCAGACAATTTCTTTGTTTAGAAATTCTTGTTGAACAACTTCTGTTATTTTCTCGTCTTCTTCTTCTTTTTATTATTTTTCACATCGTCCACGTACTTGTTGGGCATCTCACCGTAGAATTAGGTACCTTTTTCCACGTATAATAATTCGTTATTTTGCCACTATTTCAAAATTGGAATAAACTTTAAATTTCTAATTTCTTGTTTCGTTTCCTCGCTTAGTCTTTTTAATCTCAATCTCCTAACTATATTATTCCCCTATTTATATATTCTGTACTTTGCCTATTTTTAATTCAACTGACAAAGACCTACTTATTAAATTACTTGATTCTTTCTGTTGTTATTTGCATAACTGTCTTCTTAATTAATGTTTAATTTATAATTACATTGTGTGTTTTGTTTCGGAAGATCAGTTTGTAAGTTACACATTCTATACTCTCTTGCATCTGTTGCCATCTGATTGTCAATTATGTTCTTTGAATTTCATAAAAATGTCACCCACATGTAACCTCCCGTTCAGTTTCTTTATTTTATTCGTTCCTGTTGATTTAAGCTCAGTTATCATATAATCTTTTTGGTCGTTTCCTTTATTAACCTGACGAATCATTTGTTATCTCATAAGTTGAATATTTTATCAAGCTTTCAAAAGAATTTTGTCAATTTTGAAGTTCATTTATTTTCTTTGTTTCGCTCAAACAAAGTTGTTTAGTGTTTTCTGAATCATTCCTTCTAGGTTTTCATGTGACAAATACTTAAGTGTCCAAATATTTGACTATATGTTCTTATATTTATCATATATATCTTGTCGACCTATAACTTCCCACAGATTTTCAGCAACCTGTAACTTCCCACAGATTTTCAGCATTCTGTTTTGTTGTTGGCGGCTTTCTGCCTTTTATCTTACTTACTGTATAGTACTTACTGTAAATGCTTTCTTTGCTGTCCCTATTTTCTTAGCTAACGAAGACTATTCATTAATACGTTCATTGTTTTCTTTTCTTATTTCCAATTTATTGCTTTCCATTTCGATAAA
The DNA here is from genome assembly GCA_036924085.1 of Ariolimax columbianus. Taxonomy (NCBI): domain Eukaryota; kingdom Metazoa; phylum Mollusca; class Gastropoda; order Stylommatophora; family Arionidae; genus Ariolimax; species Ariolimax columbianus. The sequence continues at coordinate 68,417,097 of JAVGWX010000013.1, read as the reverse complement.
GCTGGGAAACTAGACCTACAAAGAGAATTGGTGAATTAAATTAGAGACACGACAGCTGAAATCATTTGGTCAAGAAAGAAAATGTAATACTTTCATTAAAACAATACTGGAAGGGAAGATGAGTTGGAGGTCAACAGTTTTATAGGTGGGACGGCAGTATTAGGTCATGAACCGTGCAAAGCCTGGCATAGTTTACAAACAATGCAGAGGACGTTGGAGATCGTTTGAAATGGACTTCCGAAGTGGTGATGACACTTGAACTGAACTGAGCTAAACTGAACTGAGTTGATCTAAACTGAATTAGAACTTAACTAAATTGAGCTGAACTAAAATTCACCTGAACTGAGCTAAAACTGAACTGACCCGAACTAAACTGCACTAAAACTGACCTGAACTAGACTAAACTAAAACTGACCTGACCTGAACTAAACTGCACTAAAACTGACTTGAACTAAACTGAACTAATCTGAACTGACCTGAACTTAACTGAACTGAAACTGCTTACCTGAACGAAACTGCACTAAATCTGACCTGATATGAACTAAGCTGAACTAAAACTGTACTGACCTGAACTAAACTGCACTACAACTGATCTGAACTAAACTGCACTAAAACTGAACTGACTTGAACTAAACTGAACTAAAATTGAACTGACCTAAACTAAACTGCAATAAAACTGTACTGACCTGAACTAAACTAACCTGACCTGAACTAGACTGTACTAAAACTGACCTGAACTAAACTGAACTAAAACTGAACTGACCTAAACTAAACTGCAATAAAACTGTACTGACCTGAACGAAACTAACCTGTCTTGAACTAAACTGAGCTAAAACTGAACTGACTTGAACTAAACTGCACTGAAACTGAACTACACTGGACTAAACTGAACTGACCTGAGCTAATTAAGATTACTAGAAAACAAACAATTGAATTGGACACATACACAGAAAGAACTGTCTGGACAATATAAGGTGAACAGAAAAAGATAAAGAGTAAGGAATAGAGAAAAGATTAACACGGTGGTCTGGGATGGTATGGCAAATGGGAAGTGAAAAAAAGAAGGATCGGAAACTTTATTATGCTTAAATTATGGTTATGGAAGAACTGATCCCCGCTACAACATAGAAACATAGCCAGACAGGTTCTGACATGAAACCCACAGAAGAAGAGTAAGAGAAGTAGACAAAGTAAACACTGGAAATGAACTTGGACCTAAACTGGAGAGACGAAAAAAAGGCGGCGGCTCAAGATCGAACTTACTGATGAAGGTTGTCAATGACCTATACTCCTGAAGGAGTGACAGGCATTGATTGATTGCTTTCAACTTACTAATGCCATAACAGTTGAAACTGTTGACCCACCCTATCCGGTTTCAATCTTACACCGTCACTTTCTCATCTGTACCTCTAAAGTACTGACAGAAACCTTATACACTGCCTACCTGAATAATATATTCTTACGTAATCACCTCGCGACTGAAATACCTACCTCCTTTTTCCTTCTCCTTCTTGAGCCTGATACAAATGGATCAATAAACAGTTTCACAGAACAATCGTATTACGTAGAAAGTAGCAATAATTGAAGTTTTTTTCCCTTCATTCAAATACCACATCAATACGTTTCTTGTTTCCAAACCCTTTATATTTACTGCAATTACCCTATTTATCTCCCGTAAACAGCTTAATGCATAGGTGGGTTTTCGAAGATTCTCTTCTAATACTTGAAAAGGCACAAGATCATAAAAAAATCAATTCAGCTCAGTTTAGAACAAGGTGTATATAACATTGAAACAGCACTTCATTATTTTACGAGTGTAAAACAGGTTTATCGTAAATCGAATGTAAGATGTTTGTTTATGTACGCATTGAATACTATTTGTGTTATCTGAGTTACTTAATTTACGAACAATTGTAACTTTGGGACGTGTACTAAATAAATATAAGCGCATCTTAGATGCACCCGAGTGGTGTCCGGGATGAAAAGAAAACAAAAAGCTGTAACCTGCCAATGGTGTCATAGATTGCGACGAAAACAGGTTGTACATGGGGCAAGCGTCTTCTTAGTCTGCTTCTTCTTTTTCTTCTTTTTCTCCTTTATCATCATTTTCTTTTTTTCTTCTTCTTCTTCTTTTTCTTCTTCTTCTTCTTCTTTTTCTTCATTTTCTTCTTTTTCTTCTTCTTCTTCTTCTTCTTCTGCTTCTTCTTCTTCTTCTTTGACCAATTGATGCTATGCCTCTGCACTGTGAAGTTTAAAAAGGAGATTGTAAATTTTATATTCTGTGCATTTCTCATTTCATACACATACTGAGTCGGAAATAGCATTGAGCGTTTGAGAGCTGTTGTTGTTGTTGTTGCTTAGATGTTAGCCTCACTAGTTTCTACTGGCGGAGGCGCGCCAATTCCACCCCAGATCGTAGTCCATTGGGGGATATCAGGACGCATAAACCAGTGCTTGGATGCATGTGTGTACTTGTATGTACCTAACCTAGTGTTTCAGTGATGCAAAAGTGTTTCATGTCATTTGTTGATCCTCTCTTTGATCCTTCCTGTCATTGAAAGGTGGTGCCCAATGCCCATTTTTTGGGTACTCTGTCTGGGTTCGGAGGCTATGTCTTACTTTCGACATCCAGGGATTATGGTACCAAAAACACAGTTGATCAAAGGAAAAAATATTTATTATCTCGTATACCGGGGATTCAGACGTAGAAAACCAAAGAAATGTAAACCAGCCCTTCCTTAAAACTTCCTTAACCTTTTTCTTGACCCTAAACCGCTAATCAAAACGTCCTCTGTACTAGCTTTAGTTTATCTTGACAAGACTGTTGCCCGTTTAAGTGAATTTCTATTTCTCCTATTTTAACCAACTTCCCCATAACCCAAAGTTCTTACAGTGTGCACACAGGCTCTACTAGTGCGACCTGTCAATCTATCAAATTTTGACTGATCTTGGACAGGTCATTCAAATGTTTGTACCGAAAAACGTTTTTGTTTTTTTAAACAGATTTTTACAAGCATTATCGAGATCAGCAATTTCATGTCGCATTCAAGCAGGCACAGGCGTTCATTAAGTTGGAAATTCGCAAACAATCCGAAGTAAACAATCCAAATCAAACAATCTGAATCAAACAATCAGAAGTAAACAATCCAAATCAAACAATCCGAAGCAAACAATTCGAAGCAAACAATTCGAAGTAAACATTGGAGAGGGCGAAAGGGAAGAAATCAACATAAAAAATTATCACTTTTCAAAGATTAAAGTCGGCAGTGAATGTTCACCAACACCATTCAATTTGTTTTTTAAACGGCATTTCATTAATTCACTAAATTAACACCCAAATATAAAACATGACACCCATGTAGTCGCAGAAATAAAACAAACACGTCTTTTTATAAATAAAAGTTTATACCAAAATATATAGTATTAAAAACATAAACTTGTTAACAGTGTATGTTGTTGTTGTTGTTGTTGTTGTTGTTGTTTGCGAATGTCCACAATGAGTAGGCTACTCTTTTGTGCGCCCTGAAAAGGACGTTAAGTGGCGGGTTGCTGTAGCTTTCCTCACATCCTGAGCGTGCTGATGAAGGTGGACCGGAGTCCTCCAAGCGGTTGTGCTATGCTTGGCCTCATCTGCGTATAGCTTACTCCTACGGGGATCACGTCGATCCCTCATCCCACTAGCCAGGCTGCCATGAAAACAGCTCGTTTCCAGGGGGTAGGTGGCATATAGGAAGCTGATGAGGGAGTCTTGACCAGTATGTTTTGTCTGACCCTGACTAACATTTCTGACCAGATGTTAGTCTTTGTCCCCAACAATATATGTAAAATACTAACTTCACAGAAAGCGTATATAACAAAAGAAGATAAGCAGGTGACATTATAGGCAGGAAACAATATTATTGAAGCAATGTCTTTATTTTCAAGATCTCTAAACATTTTAGTACCCACGGAGAATTGTGTTAATTGTTCATCATGAATATTTCATTATCCAGGTCCCAGCTAATGAATATGACGCTCCCGCCTCATCGTATTGTTTAGTTCTGCAAAATTGTGAGCAATTAGAGGAAGGGGACATCTCACATCGTATTCGGGGGTTCAGAGGACAGAGAACATCTCATATCGTGTTGTGGGTTCAGAGGACAGAGAACATCTCATATCGTGTTGTGGGTTCAGAGGACAGAGAACATCTCATATCGTGTTGTGGGTTCAGAGGACAGAGAACATCTCATATCCCATTTTGGGTTTCAGGAAACAGAGAACATCTCATATCGTGTTGTGGGTTCAGAGGACAGAGAACATCTCATATCGTGTTGTGGGTTCAGAGGACAGAGAACATCTCATATCGTGTTGTGGGTTCAGAGGACAGAGAACATCTCATATCGTGTTGTGGGTTCAGAGGACAGAGAACATCTCATATCGTGTTGTGGGTTCAGAGGACAGAGAACATCTCATATCCCATTTTGGGTTTCAGGAAACAGAGAACATCTCATATCGTGTTGTGGGTTCAGAGGACAGAGAACATCTCATATCGTGTTGTGGGTTCAGAGGACAGAGAACATCTCATATCGTGTTGTGGATTCAGAGGACAGAGAACATCTCATATCGTGTTGTGGGTTCAGAGGACAGAGAACATCTCATATCGTGTTGTGGGTTCAGAGGACAGATAACATCTCATATCGTGTTGTGGGTTCAGAGGACAGAGAACATCTCATATCGTGTTGTGGGTTCAGAGGACAGAGAACATCTCATATCGTGTTGTGGGTTCAGAGGACAGAGAACATCTCATATCGTGTTGTGGGTTCAGAGGACAGAGAACATCTCATATCGTGTTGTGGGTTCAGAGGACAGAGAACATCTCATATCGTGTTGTGGGTTCAGAGGACAGAGAACATCTCATATCGTGTTGTGGGTTCAGAGGACAGAGAACATCTCATATCGTGTTGTGAGTTCAGAGGACAGAGAACATGTCATATCGTGTTGTGGGTTCAGAGGACAGAGAACATCTCATATCGTGTTGTGGGTTCAGAGGACAGAGAACATCTCATATCGTGTTGTGGGTTCAGAGGACAGAGAACATCTCATATCGTGTTGTGGGTTCAGAGGACAGAGAACATCTCATATCGTGTTGTGGGTTCAGAGGACAGAGAACATCTCATATCGTGTTGTGGGTTCAGAGGACAGAGAACATCTCATATCGTGTTGTGGGTTTAGAGGACAGAGAACATCTCATATCCCATTTTGGGTTTCAGGAAACAGAGAACATCTCATACTCCATTTTGGGTTTCAGGAAACAGAGAACATCTCATACTCCATTTTGGGTTTCAGGAAACAGAGAACATCTCATACTCCATTTTGGGTTCAGGAAACAGATAACATCTCATACTCCATTTTGGGTTCAGGAAACAGAGAACATCTCATATCCCATTTTGGGTTCAGGAAACACATCCCATCCCACATTGTATTCGAGGTTCTGGAAACAATTTAGTGTTGTGCTCTTTATGAAAGCAAGCGTGGACATCCTACTTCACACATATAGATCCTTTGAAACGGCAAAAATAGCACTAGCGATTGAGTCTGGAAACAAAGCCACAGCAAACAAATGCATGTTAGGCTGTTTTTAGAATTGCATTGCACATTGACGTATCAGTTTCTTCAGAGAATTTCTTCTTTTACACGTTCATAGTAAATTTTAATGTGTATTGCGTGGTATTTCGTTAACAAAGGAAAAACTACACTTGGCCAATATTTAGTAACTTGGCCAAATTTGGGAAGTATTGAAGTAATCGGTCGAATTACCCGACTGTTTCATCACTAGTCTCCTGTACGGCAAAGAATCTTGGTTTGTGTCGCCATTCCAGCAAGTTCAGATCTACCCATATGTAAATGGGTACCCGATTAACAGTTATTTAAAGACAATTCCTAGAGGTGGAAAAGTGAGCAACCTAATTCACAAAAACTGAGTTGTACAATGATGTCTCAAACACTTCATCTGCTACGGCAGTCAATGATGTGATAGTATTGTACCGTACACGCATATATACATACACACATAGATATACATTCATGTGTATACCTATGTATGTACAAACGTTGATAGAGTTTACGAATAAACTAATGCTTACTGTAAATAGTTGCTTACGTCTTCAATTATTACAGTAAATATTCAATTTTTTTCAAACAATGAGTGAATTTCATATGTGATTGCATTTAATGTTTCTCAGTTTGTTCCATTATATTTCAATGTTCTCTAGTATGAAATGTCTGTAATGTGAAAGGACGTAAAACGAGTGACTGCTACTCGCGTTATGCTTTGTAAATACGTAAATCGAGTAAACTATTCATTGTGTAAATAGATCAATTGGTTTATATGAGTTGCTGTCTACGACAATCATCGACCCATTGATATGTCCAATTTTTATGTCCCACTAAAACATGTTGTGTGGCATAATCGTTCGAAAACTTGTCCCTCCCTTGCATAGGACCCTTGTTCAAATCCCCGGCATTTCACACGCTACAGTTAAACCAGCTGTAAATGGGTACTTAACATGGCAACAACAGCGAAAAGGACTTTGGTCACTCTCCACTTTACGAAAACAAGAAACAAACCTTGTATGCAAATGTGTATCTCCCTTGATTCTCAAGGTCAATATCTGTCATGAAACTAACTTATCTCCCAACAGCACACCGACTTCACGTAAGCCATGTTTCAAAAGGAAGCACCAGATCTTTATATTGGTGCAGCCTTACAACTAACTAAACTATTATTTATGTATTTGAGCGTCTTGAACTCAAATTTAACGAGCAGAAGAAGAGAGTCAATGGGAGAATGCAATTTATCGATTAACCTCAAAGATGTGTTATAAATGAATGTTTCATAGCTATAAATGTAAATATGTAAGTATTTTAACACGTTTATAGATTTATCGTAGGAATAAAACAAGAATGCAATTGAGGAAATATAATGATTGAAAGAGTAAGGCACATTCACTAGAAAGGCAGATTGTTCTTGATATATTAAGATTGAATCATTTTTTAAATCTTAGTTAATAGTTTACAATAGTCCAATTGCTCTTTGAGCGATCTTTATTACGGTTGTAATGTCTGCTTTATTTAAACTTAAAGTAACGGTTTGTCGAGCGAAACAGTTCTCTACTTAACTTAGCACGTGACAAGAGTCGTTTCTTCGTCATCAGAAGAGAAAGAATAGATAATAATGACGTTATCGATTTATGGGCGTGACTTTCTCTACTGAATACATAGAGAGACAAAAACTAAAATGGGTTGGTGATCTCAGAAGAATGGGAGAGGATCAACTACCATTGAACGCGTATATCAAACTGTGACATGGTTAGGGTTAAGAGAAAGACCATGAGACAGATGGATGGATAATGTAACATACATTTTGCATCGGGAGGAGCTTACAGCAAGCAGCATAAAACAAGGTCAAAGAGAGGAGAGATCATTACCGCTTCATTCATCTACCTTTTCCTTCTAATGTGAGGGCGAACGTGTGTCAGCTGACGCTTGTCATCAGTATCTAACATACAATAGTAACCCTTATGCTTCATTAGCAGCGAAAAATTAAAATATAAATGAAAACAGCCTTGTATACAGTACTGCTGATCCCTCATGCTCTGTTGGCGCGGATAAAATTAAGCCGATAACAACAGTTGCCCATCGCAATATAAGAATTGATTAAAGTAAGAACAATTTGCGCTAGGGTCAACCTCACTCTCTCGTCATGAGCTATATCGGTCCAGCGGGTGGCGTAGTCGAGACGACTTGAAATAGCGTGGAGTGCATATTTTCCGTCAGTGATTACTCACGAACCCTTTCTGGTAAACAGACACGGCAGCGATATATTTAACTGTAAGAGACCACGAATGTAGAAGTTATGTACAATTTAACTGCCTATATCAAATATATTACACATTTACCAATAACTTCCTTTTATTTAAACCATCTATTTATTTCAAGTTTTTTTTAAACTTTATTTTGTGTTCGTTTTTATGCAGTATTTTCTCATTCGCAGGCACAGGACGACAAGTTTATCTTGCTGTTGTTTTGTTTTTTATAGTTTACCTAGGCAAATCTCTTAGTTAAACATAATTCACTGTTGGATGACTAATGTTATATATATGTACTTGCTATTGAATGTTATGTTATATATATATATATATATATATATATATATATATATATATATATATATATATATATATATATATATATTAATATATATATAAAATGTTCGTTCCATTTCAATGGCTGACCACATTTTTGTATAGGCCTGGCTTTTCTTGCACATCAGGCGCATGTTGCCTTTTCCAGATTTTAATTTTTTTTCTCCCTGTAACGGAATGTTTACCGTGCGGTTAATTACCCTCCACACCCTCTTCCAGTTGGCCTGTCCGTGAACACGCATACAGTAAAACAGTACAGTCGTTTTTTACGTAACTAACCCGCGCATGGTCAAATGATGTTTAACCAGAAATACATGTGGAATATATATATTTTTTGCGTTCGCCTTCTTTCTCTAATCCCCAAGGCGGTGTGCGTTGCACTGCGTTTTTATTTTGCGCCTGTCGGCCCAGTACATCCGACTTCAGCATGCATTTTATGTAAGGGTCTGCTTCCTCCTGCATTTTCTAAGGGTTTGCTTCCCCTGAGTAACGGCCGGTGCTGTGAACGGGATCGAACCCAGCACCTTCTGGTTGTGAGCCGTGTCACTTAACCAATAGCCCACGCCGTCCCTCATGTGGAATATACATTGCTTTAAATGTATATATCTCGCAATATGTCGCAAAGAAAGTTCAGTTTCTTTTCTGAAAATATTGTCCAGTATGACGAGTTGGAGACTTCATTTTGCGATCGCTAAGTTTGTGGCGACCGAGTAACCTTTATATTCCTTTAAGGAAAATGCACTAATGTTGCAGGTGGATTTTTAGAGACGTCATGTTACGACAGCTCAGCCTGCGTGGGGCAGTGTAATCAATTCCCTTCTTATCTGTCTGTATTGATATTAGGCACACGTAGTACTAGAGTAGGCCAGTTGCAGGAAAAACTTAATAAAGTTATTCGGGGAACTGGGACTAAACATTGCTGTCATTTACTGTCATACGACATTCTGTCTATTGCTGGGGTAGTCGATAGGTTTTGGCTAAACATTACAGTCATTCACTGTCATACGACATTTTTTCTATTGCTGGGGTAGTCGATAGGTTTTGGCTAAACATTACAGTCATTCACTGTCATACGACATTTTTTCTATTGCTGGGGTAGTCGATAGGTTTTGGCTAAACATTACTGTCATACGACATTTTTTCACCTTTCTGGGGTAATCTAGAGGTTTTGACTAAACATTAACATGAAGATAATAAACCTGTTAAAATCAATACCTTAAGCAAAGAGGCAGTCGTGCTGGGAGGTGGGGCACTGGAAGAGGTGGACAACTTCACATATTTGGGCTTCACCATTGTCACATCAGGAGACACAGAGGCAGATGTAAGGGCTAGAATGGTTAAGGCAAGGACAGTATTCCGGTTACTGAATAATATATGGAAATCCAAGGAAATTAAGCTTGTACCACGTTAAGATTGCTGTATTATTAATGGGAAGTCAGGACTCGTGTATGGAGGAGGTACTTGGAGAACGACAAAGACAATATAGAGGAAAGAGGAAACTCCAGTCGTCTGTTAGTAAATGTTCACGGAGGAAAATGGGTATTGGCTAGTAAGACATGGGGAGGAATGAAGACTTATGGGAAAGGAGTCAACAAGAATTAGTGGAGCAGCAGATACGATATAAGGAAATAGAGTTGGATCTGCCGAAGACGGATGTGTCGGACTGAAAGGTGCAAATATCGCAGTCAAGCTGTAAACTAGCGACACAACGCTTTCCGTTCTCCGGACCACATCCTGCTATTTGCAAAGCCCTGTTCAGGGCTTTGTAGCGGGAGATTGAGAACGAACGCAGAAGAAGAAGAAGAAGAAGAGTTGGATAGAACACACGCTAGGGAAATGATTATCACACGTAGCCAGAAAGGTCCTGACACTGAATCAACAGGGGAAGAGAAAGAGAGGTAGACCTAGAAACACATAGAGAAGATACTGGACAATGAACTTCCGCCCCTGGACCACTACTGGGGAAAGGTACAAATGGCAGCTCAAGATCAAACGTACTGGAGGAGGGTTGTCAATGGCCTGTGCCTCAAAAGGAGTGATAGGCTTTGATGTGAGTCCTAGAGCAGACGCTGTCGTCGGAGATGGGACGTTTGATACCTCGTTGTGAGAGTTCTCTTAATTAGAATTGATATATATACTAGCACAGCAGACTGAAAACATCTCCGTCGTCTGTCTCAGCTAAACAGCGTGCCCATGAACGGATTAATGAGAGCCACTGTTCTTGTTGTTACGGCCATTTTTAAAGAATAATCAAATCAAAACGTCAATTCTCGGGTGCGGATCTTGATGGTAGTAGAATAGTGCATCATCATCATCGAATGGTCTCTTCAAGTTGTTTAGACTCAGAGCCTGGATCGTAGGATTTGTTTTTCAAAGCAGACTATACAAATCTCCGCCGTCCACTCGCACGGCTGACCGTTCCTCAGTGGACTCCTCTAGATGTCTGAGTGAATCCAAGCCTACATTCAATAGGGCCTCTATTTCTTTTTAATGCAGGTCGAGAAGGCGACTTGTGACAGCTGTTAATGGAGCATGCAAGCTAACCATGTAAAATTAATTTCTCTTGAAACGATTCTCCAAAGAAATGGATTCACGATTCCCCAAAACCTGGTAATGGTAAACTGAATATAGCGTTAGACCTAGACTCGGCAAGCTGGAGAGACATATTCATAATGATGATGAGGATAGTCGTGTCTCTTTCTCCCTGCCTTGTATCAGTATCTAAGAAATAATTCATCCGATAATTACTGAATCCAAATGGGGAACAAAGAAAGGTCCAACTGTAAACTATCAGAAATGTCGTAAATATAGACTGTAGGGCCAATTCTCTGGAATTTTGTTCTATTTAGCATTTCTTTATGGTGTCCCAAAGACAGACAAGGGCTCGCCGGTTAGCAGAAGAAATGATTCAAAGATTCGATAAAGGCATCCGAAAATGTCTCCCTATTCATGTTGTCTCTTGGAATTCGCTAGTGTTGGACCGCTCAGTCTGGCATTCTGCAATCACACAAGGTTCTCGCCTAATTGACTAAAACATTTGCGATGCAGTATGGGAGAAGCGTGCGCCCGAAAGCTTACCACGCAGGTCACAGGCTACTAACACCGTTTACGTCTGCCTGTCACGTGGTATAATATGAGAAGTCTGCCCACACGAATCGCATGCTGTCGCCATTATTGTTCGCGATGGGCAACCACTACTATTACTACAACTACTATCATTACTACAACTACTATCATTACTACAACTACTATAACTACTACAGCAATTACAACTACTAGTATCAATACATATACTACTTTTGCTACAACTTCTACAGAAGCTACAACTACTACTATTACTACAACCGCTACTAATTCTACAACTACTACTAATTCTACAACTACTACTATTACTGCAACAACTACTACTACTACTACTACTACTATCATTACTATAACTACTACTAATACTACAACTACTACAACTGCTACTATAACTACAACTACTATCATTACTAAAACTACTACTAATACTACAACTACTACAACTGCTACTATTATTACAACTACTACTTTTATTACAACTACTACTATTACTACAATTACTCCTATTAATACAACTATTTCAGATACCACGACAACTACAATTACCTATATTACCACAACTGATACTATTACTACAACTACCAAAATTACTAAAACTACTGCTACTACTGCTAGTTACTACTAATATAATTACTACAACTGCTACTACTAATACTAATACTATTACTGCTGCTGTTACTACAAATACTACTATTAATACTAGTATTACTACTGCTAGTATTAACACTATTATTTATACTAATACTACTACTACTGCTACTACACCTACTACATTAAGTACAACTAATACTTCTATTTCTACTACTATTAATTACTACCACTATTGTTAATACTACTTCCATCACTACTACTACTACTACTACCGTTACTACTACTACTACTACTACTATTACTATTTCTACTATACTACTATTGCTGCTGCTGCTGCTACTACTAAACATGGTTAGCTCAGACCCTGCTGGTCTATCCTGCAGAAACTTTCAGCCATGAAACCCCTTATAAATGTTTAAATGCTGGTTACATCTTCACGCAAGAATCTATACGGTTTTCATTGACCACGAAAGGAAATGCAATTGTATCCACCCAGCTATAGTAATTCTTTCTACACTATTTTTTTCAAAGTATTTTTCTAATTCACGAACCAGGATACATGTATTTGCGAAAGTTACAAACACGTAAAAGGCGACTGTACAGTGGGACGGATTCGCTAACCGAAGGAAGGATTGTGGGGGGTACTCTTTAACCGTGTGAGACTTATAATCAGCGTTTAACTTTTAATGCAAACATAAATGTTATGATTCTGATTTTAATTAATAAATATATTATGAATGTCCATTTTGTTTACAATATAAGAGTTGTGAAGTGTCGAGCGAGTGTATATCTTGTCTTTGATTCAGAAAATGAGAAATGAGAAATTTGTCAGCAATAAAATGAAGAAAATACCACGAGTGATTTTTATTTATGATATTATGATTTGTGAGTGTGTATGTGCGTGGGTGTACGTATATATTTATATATATATCATCATCATCATGTGGCATGTCCATTGTAGAACGTCGCTCTCATCACAGCCAGCCGATATGATTCTCGGTCTGCAGTCAATCATCCCCCCTGCTCCATGTTCATGTTTAAGAGTATCCTTGATATCTTGTATCCACCTTCGTCTTAGTCAACCCATGCGTCCCCTTCCAGGTCTCATCCCCTCCATGACCGTTCTTTCCAGACCGTCATGACGTTTGACACGGCCGAAATAATTCAATTTCCAAAACACAACATTGTTTATGATCCAGTTTTCTTCAACATTCAGGTCTTCTATGATGGTTTTATTTGTCACTTTCTTTATCCAACGAATATTTAGGATTCATTTGTAATTGTGACTGTCATTAGTTTCCTGGCAATCGGTAGTTTGCCGTTGCTTTCTCGCTGGTTCTGGCAGATTACCATTTTTAGCCCCTGGTGAGCCCTAAGCCCGATTCCAGGCCTCCCCGTCCCCCCCCCCACCCCCCCCCCCCCCCGCCCCGTCGTGGCGACCATTACCAATAGGCCTGATCCTTCACCCGTTTGGCCAGCAGCTGCGAGTGCACTTATGGAGGGGACCTCTCTTCAGGATGTGGAACCTGACCATGGCTATCTTGCTCCCTCAAATTATTACATATATATCATCATCATGTAGCATGTCCTTTATAGAACGTCGCTCCCATCACAGTCTGTCTGAAAGAAACTCGTTCTCTTGCCGAAACTCCAGCCATCGCCACAGTCATACTCAGGCACTCCCGGATATCTTGGTGCCATCGTCTTCTTGGTCTACCCCTTCCTCTTTTGCCTGGCACCATACCTTCCATCACCGTTCTCGCAAGACCGTTGTGTCTCTTGATGTTACCAAAGTATTTAAACGTTCTGTCCAAAATGGAATTGACAAACCAGTTTTTCTCTATGCTCAACTCTTGCTGAATGTCTCCTTTTGTTTTTTTTGTCTGCCCAGGGTATTTTGAAGATCTTTCTGTAACATTTTCACTCGAAGGACTAGATTATTTGCCTAGATGTTTTGGTATTCGTCCATGACTCGCAGCCATATGCTGCCACAGAAAAAACACCGGCTCACAAGACAGTTTTTTCGTTTTGTTCGTGCTCTGTCAGAATTTCTTCAGGCTGTTCAGTCTCTGCATTGCCATCGCTAGCCTTCGTTTTATTTCTTAGGAGCAGTCGCCATTTTTGTCAATTCTGGAGCCCAGATATTCAAACCTGATTTTTTTCCTCACCACCTACTGTCAATTTATGTTGACATTGTGTTTTGTCGGTGGTCAATATCGTTGTTTTGTTTACGTTCATAAAAGGTCTTGATTTTTACTGAATCAATTTAGGGCTAATTGTAGATGATCTATCCCTTCTGCACTTCTTGATAGTATCACTGTGTCGTCTGAGTATTGTAACTCTGTAATCTCGTAACCGTCAATCGTAAATGTATAGAAACGTTCAATGTTGTAGTTTTCTCTAACGTTTGCCATTATGTATTCCGCTTATATGTTATACATATAAGGTGAGAGGATACATCCCTGTCTTACTCACTTTTGTGGGGACGGCGTGGACAAGTGGTTACGTAACACGACTCAGAATCAAAAGGTGCTGGGTTCGATCCCCATTACAGCACCGACCGTTACCCCGAGAAAGAAAACCCTTGGAAAACGTAGGAGAAAGCAGACTCTTACATAAAATGCATGCCGAAGTTGGATGTACTGTGCCGACAGGCGCAAAATAAAAACCGCAGTGCAACGCACACCCGCCTTGGGGAATAAAGAAATAAGGCGAACGCAAACAACCAAAAACAAACCCAAAAAACTCCCTTTTGAGCTGCAAACCAATCTGATATCTTCCAAGAAACTCGGACAGTGGCTCGTTCGTCGTAATATAATATTTATACATACCACGACCATGGATTTACAGTGGATGTGTCGTCAGAACGTTCATATATGGTAGCGAAACTTGGGCTGCATATTTCCAACAAGACCACATGTTTAACACCTTCCATCTACGTTGCCTACAATCAATTTTTGAAATTACACGAAGGGACAGAGTGACAAATGCTGAGACGTAGGATATAACCGGTTTCCAAAGCATGTACACCCTCTTAATGCAGCGACGACTACGATGGCTTGGTCATGTTTGTCGCATGGACGATGTTCGATTCCCCAAAGATATTATGCAGGGCCGTTTGGCAGATGGCGGATGAATAATCGGAGATTAACAGATGAGGTTCAAGGTTGTGTGTAAGCGTGATGAGAATTCCCTGGGGGAAGAGTCTGAAGCCCTGGGAAGAGGAGCCTGCAGACCGATCCTAGGGGAGATGTACGCTGAAGAGTCTCATGAGGCTATGTGAAACGGCGTTCCTGGAAGAGTCTGACATCCTGGGAAGAGGAACCTGCAGACCGATCCAAGTGGAGATGTACGCTGAAGAGTCTCATGAGGCTATGTGAAACGGCGTTCCTGGAAGAGTCTGACATTCTGGGAAGAGGAACCTGCAGACCGATCCAAGTGGAGATGTACGCGGAAGAGTCTCATAAGACTATGTGAAACGGCGTTCCTGGAAGAGTCTGACATCCTGGGAAGAGGAACCTGCAGACCGATCCAAGTGGAGATGTACGCTGAAGAGTCTCATGAGGCTATGTGAAACGGCGTTCCTGGAAGAGTCTGACATTCTGGGAAGAGGAACCTGCAGACCGATCCAAGTGGAGATGTACGCTGAAGAGTCTCATGAGGCTATGTGAAACGGCGTTCCTGGAAGAGTCTGACATCCTGGGAAGAGGAACCTGCAGACCGATCCAAGTGGAGATGTACGCGGAAGAGTCTCATAAGACTATGTGAAACGGCGTTCCTGGAAGAGTCTGACATCCTGGGAAGAGGAACCTGCAGACCGATCCAAGTGGAGATGTACGCTGAAGAGTCTCATGAGGCTATGTGAAACGGCGTTCCTGGAAGAGTCTGACATCCTGGGAAGAGGAACCTGCAGACCGATCCAAGTGGAGATGTACGCTGAAGAGTCTCATGAGGCTATGTGAAACGGCGTTCCTTGAAGAGTCTGACATCCTGGGAAGAGGAACCTGCAGACTGATCCAAGTGGAGATGTACGCTGAAGAGCCTCATGAGGCTATGTGAAACGGCGTTCCTGAAAGAGTCTGACATCCTGGGAAGAGGAACCTGCAGACCGATCCAAGTGGAGATGTACGCTGAAGAGCCTCATGAGGCTGTTTGAAACGGCATTTCTGGAAGAGTCTGACATCCTGGGAAGAGGAACTTGCAGACCGATCCAAGTGGATATGTACGCTGAAGAGCCTCATGAGGCTGTTTAAGACGGCGTTCCTGGAAGAGTCTGACATTCTAGGAAGAGGAACCTGCAGACCGATCCAAGTGGAGATGTACGCTGAAGAGCCTCATGAGGCTGTTTGAAACGGCGCTCCTGCAACACGGAGACGAACGACAAAGCCGCAATGAGAAAAACCCAAAAACTCATGAAGAGGGTTGTCATTCCAAGAGTTTATCATCTTGTAGTCAGTCATGACTGGAAAGGGCTACTATAGTCAGTCATGACTGGAAGGGGCTACACTATTCAGTCATGGCTGAAATGGGCTACTATATTCAGTCATGACTGAAAGGAGCTACTATAGTCAGACATGACTAGAACGGGATACTATAGTCAGTCATGACTGGACGGCGCAACTATAGTCAGTATATTTTGCCTGACTCTGACTAACATGTCTGATCAGTATATTTTGCCTGACCAGACGTTAATCTTTCTCCTCATGGTGGGATTATATAGTCTTTTAGAGACTATGGGCCACTGGTCATATGCCAGAAGTCAACTCGGCAATGCACGGTCATCTTAGTCACCTCTTGCGACATGCCTGTTGGGTTACAGTGTTACTCTTCTGTGGTCCCCATTCCGGCCTGCGGTAACACTCAGACAGACGAGATACACTGTAATACACAATAATTTCACCCTTATCAATGCAAATCTACAAGGCCGGCTCACGCCATCAAAGTTAGCAAATACGTCACGATGTTGAAAGCCTTTGATCTTGCCCCGTGGAACAAACTTTATCAGATGTTACAACAAGCAGATATCGAGAAACCAATCATTTGCTTAATCCCGAACCTGTATCACAATCAAGTGGCGATTATTTAAATCAAGGAAGAACGAACAGATCCAGTTTCGAAACGATAGGGGTACGACAAGGCTGGCTGCTTTCAATAAGTCTCTATGGGGCGTTTTCTGAGATGATGATAGAAATAGTTATTCGGGGTTGTAATAGGGGTCTTACAGTCAATGGTATGAAAGTTAATACCTTCAAATTTGCCGATGATCAAGTTATATTGGAAGGATCAGTAGCAATGCTGCAAAGGCTGCTTGAAAATAATTAACAGCATAGCCAAAAAGTTGTACATTAAAATAAACACATTGAAGACAAAGAATATGCTAATAGACAAGCAACTTAGGCAAATTAATATAATCATCAATGGAGAAATAATCTAACAAGTACAGAAGTTTGCATATTTACGGTAAACCACCACAGAAGATGCCCGCAATGAGACAGAATGTTGAAGATAGGTGCTACTAACGAATGCACATGTGGTACAGGGAAAATGACCGCTGAACATCTGCTGCAAAAATCGCACGAAATACGCGGACCAGAGAAAGCACATGTGGCCATCACCAGTGCCAACACTAGACAAGCTCTATGGCAGTGTCGACAGCCTCAGGATGACTGCAACTTTCTTCGAACAAATTCAAGTTGACGAAGAAGAAGAAGAAGAAGAAGAAGAAGAAGAAGAAGAAGAAGAAGAAGAAGTAGAAGTAGAAGAAGAAGAAGAAGAAGAAGAAGAAGACAAAAATTAAGACAAGAATTGCCATAGCAAAATAGGCATTCAGAGTAAAACTGAAATGGTTCCGTTAAAATAATATCAGGATGAAACAGAAAAATAATAATCGCCATCGATTTACTGCACGATGGACTGTGTGGGACTGAAACATAGACTCTATGAAAGAATCACAAACGCTGGGAAGCGTTTGAAATGGGCTGCTACTGTAGAATGGAAAAAGTGAGTTAGACAGAAAGAAGATACAATGACAATGTCCCCATTAAGGTAAGTGCAAAAATAGACATAGATTGAAAATAATAAAGAAGTGACGATTGCCCTACTGGAATTAGAATATGAGACATGAAAGTCTTCTACAAAAGATACTTGAGATCTAGGGAAAATGGGCAACCAAAACTCACTTTACATCTCAAAGTACGAATCTATGTTGAAATGAAGAAAGCCGAAGAGGATAGGGTCAAATTGAGAGACATGCTCAGACAACCTTGCAACCAGTCTTAATACTGACCAACCTGAGGATAGGGTCAAATGGAGAGACATACTCACACAACCTTGCAACCAGTCTTAGGACTGACCAGCCTCCTGATATTGACTCTCCAAAATCTCATGCATACACCGACGGTTCTGTAACAAACACAACACAGAACGGAGAGGCAGGGATATTCCTGAGCCTACCAAATGGTAGAAAAATAACACTGGCAGTGGCAACTGGAAAATAATCAAGCAATTTTAGAGCGGAGGCAGAGGCACTGAAGGCTGCAGAAGAAGAAATGGTGACAGGTTAAAGAAATGAAAGCCATATAGTCCTGTTTACAGATGCCCTGGCCGTAGTCACAGCAATAAAAAGCCAGAAAAATACTGAGCTTAATGATTTAAGAGCAGTGCTCTGTCAACTATGCAAGCAGTCCGCACCAAATAGAGTAGTGGTACAATGGGTTCCATCCCACTGTAACATCCAAGGCAACGAGGAGGCAGACAGACTGGCAAAAGAAGGTGCAAGACTACCACAACCAGATTCTAGTGTGACCTACGAAGAGTCCAATAGGTTTATTAGGGCCAGATACATGGCCAAATGGGAAACAGAGCATACTGGCTACACAAAAAATGATGCCTATTACCATCTGAACAGAGCAGGTCGTGGTCTTCTACCTCCGCATAGGCCACAACAGACTGAGGTACCACCTATTCAATAAACTGAAGATATATGCCACTGACGAATGCTCGTATGGTACCGGGAAAATGACCGGCGAACATTTGCTGCAAAACTGCCCGACATACGAGGATCAGAGAAAGCAGATGTGGCCATCACCAGGGGCAACACTAGACAAGCTCTATGGCAGTGTCAATAGCCTCAGGATGACCGCTGCTTTTTTCGAAAAAATACAGGTTGACGTCTGACAGCGTACGAAGAAGAAGAAGAAGAAGAAGAAGAAGAAGAAGAAAAAGAAGAAGAAGAAGAAGAAGAGGAAGAGGAAGAAGAAGAAGACTCTTCAAAATGACGTCTAAGGTTCAAAATGGCGTACCTCGTCGAAACGAAGCAAAACAATTAACAGACAAGAAAACCATCAACAATGTAATCAGTCACTATTGGTCAATAGTCCCACAAGCGACAAAATAACAGAAAGTGGACTCATCACATAAGGTCCGTACCATGGTAACTGGAAACATGCTGTGGCATAGCAGTCTGACCAAAGAGGTGGGGATTTACATCGTGATCCCCATATCGTAAACTAACTAACTCGCCTCGTATTGCACTACAACCGGAAGAGCCCCGGTCTACCTTTACAAGTACGCTAAAGGGTGCGAAAGGAACCACTGTAACCTGCCACCAACGAAACGTGTTCAATATTTCAAATTAATTGATTGCGAGGGTCTTCTGCAACAACAACAACAGCAGTAACAACACAATAATGATAAAGATATAATTAATTGGTTTTTAAGCACATAGCAAGAACACTTCCTAAATCTGTCTGTCGGCTGAGCTAACAAACAGCTTAGCTTGACAGCAAGAGAAAAATCAAGCTATAACAATGGACTGACTGTACTGGGGACAAACTATAGGTGATGGATTGAAGATAGTAACAGTCCCGTAGATTACATGAAAGCAGATTGCACCTCCTACGCTTTCTAACTGCATAAGTTAGTAGATGAGACACGATGAGTTCTGCTGGTTATCAAAAAGGTAACATATTATCTATTGTCCAAGCGAAAGGGACCGAATTGAGACAAGTTAACATGTTTAAATACCTGGACACATAAGATAACATCAGATGGAAGATGCAATTATGAAATAAAATTCAGAACAGGCCAAGAAAAATCGGTCTTCCAGACCATGAAATGAATATTGTGCAACAGAACCTTGTCGCTGGAACTGAGAAGGGGAGTCCTTGGATCATGCGTGGAACCAATGCTGACGTAAAGCGATCTCAGTCCCGCCAGGCGGAGCGATAGCGCGGGCTTGCGGAAAACGCTCGCCTGCCTTTCCCCGTAGTGCGAATTGGGTGCGGTTTGTTGTTGTGGCTCCTCCACCGAGGTGCGCTAGTCTGGTCCGTATCAGGAAACGTGGTCCGTCCGTGGTGATTTATCTAAGGCTTATAGCAGAGCTCGACAGTACGTCTCGCTGGTGGTCCGACTCTCGCAAAGAGCTTGTGACCGGCAAATGGAAAGCAGGAATCGTTGCCTCGAGGCCCTGCGTTCTCCCTACGGAGAAGGGCAGGCCGGCAGGCCAAATTGTCTCTAGTCCCAGTGAAATTCATCGCCGAGGTCGTTGGGATCCGTTCTGCACAGAGCGCTGCCATCCCTCCTCGAGCGAGCCCGGTCGGTCGGTCGTCTGGTGCGTGTGGGAGGCCCCTGGCAGGCGGTCCTAGGTCGACGGAGTGAGGTACGGGTGGAACAAACCGTCCGTCCGTCCCGTCAGTCGGTCCCTGCGGCCGTCGTCCCAGCGAGGCTTTTTACACACCCTTCCTCCGCCGACCGGTGTGTGCTGTACACAGTATGTCTCCGACAGATATCTGGTTGATCCTGCCAGTAGTCATATGCTTGTCTCAAAGATTAAGCCATGCATGTCTAAGTTCATACTGTCTCACGGTGAAACCGTAATGGCTCATTAAATCAGTCGAGGTTCCTTAGATGACACGATCCTACTTGGATAACTGTGGCAATTCTAGAGCTAATACATGCTTACCAAGCTCCGACCCTCGCGGAAAGAGCGCTTTTATTAGTTCAAAACCAATCGTCGTTTCCCCTCGCGGGGTTGCGGCGTCCCCACTGGTGACTCTGGATAACTTTGTGCTGATCGCATGGCCTCATGTGCCGGCGACGCATCTTTCAAATGTCTGCCCTTTCAAATGTCGATGGTACGTGACATGCCTACCATGTTTGTAACGGGTAACGGGGAATCAGGGTTCGATTCCGGAGAGGGAGCATGAGAAACGGCTACCACATCCAAGGAAGGCAGCAGGCGCGCAACTTACCCACTCCCGGCACGGGGAGGTAGTGACGAAAAATAACAATACGGGACTCTTTCGAGGCCCCGTAATTGGAATGAGTACACTTTAAACCCTTTAACGAGGATCTATTGGAGGGCAAGTCTGGTGCCAGCAGCCGCGGTAATTCCAGCTCCAATAGCGTATATTAAAGTTGTTGCAGTTAAAAAGCTCGTAGTTGGATCTCAGGCGCAGGCGGGCGGTCCGGCTCGCGCCGGTTCACTGCCCGTTGTCTCCTGCCCTACCGTCTGCCGGCTCTCTCCCACGGGTGCTCTTCGCTGAGCGTCCTGGGTGGCCGGCGCGTTTACTTTGAAA
Source organism: Ariolimax columbianus (assembly GCA_036924085.1). NCBI lineage: Eukaryota > Metazoa > Mollusca > Gastropoda > Stylommatophora > Arionidae > Ariolimax > Ariolimax columbianus. The sequence continues at coordinate 68,395,661 of JAVGWX010000013.1, read as the reverse complement.
AATTTAGAGTGTTCAAAGCAGGCCTCGGCTGCCTGAATAATGGTGCATGGAATAATGGAATAGGACCTCGGTTCTATTTTGTTGGTTTTCGGAACTGGAGGTAATGATTAACAGGGACAAACGGGGGCATTCGTATTGCGGCGTTAGAGGTGAAATTCTTGGATCGCTGCAAGACGAGCTACTGCGAAAGCATTTGTCAAGAATGTTTTCATTAATCAAGAACGAAAGTCAGAGGCGCGAAGACGATCAGATACCGTCGTAGTTCTGACCATAAACGATGCCGACTAGCGATCCGCAGGAGTTGCTTCGATTTCTCTGCGGGCAGCTTCCGGGAAACCAAAGTGTTTGGGTTCCGGGGGAAGTATGGTTGCAAAGCTGAAACTTAAAGGAATTGACGGAAGGGCACCACCAGGAGTGGAGCCTGCGGCTTAATTTGACTCAACACGGCCAACACTGAAATGATTGACATGCCGAGACCACTCTTCTGGGGTCTAATATGGAACTGGTGCTGGATTTAGACCCCCAGAAATCTGGGGTTATGCCCCCTGTGGCCCGGCTTGGTCTGCATCCAGTGTTCTGAAAAAGGAATTGACGGAAGACCACTATCAGGTGTGGAGCCTGAGACCTAAATTAACTTAACACGCCAATACTGCAGAATGACTATCAAAAAGTACACCTTCGTGGGGTCTAATAGAGAACATGTGCTGGAATTAGACCCTCTGGGGCTACCCTCTAAGAAACTTGATTGTCTCGCTAAGGGAATTGACGGAAGGGCACCACCAGGTGTGGAACCTGCGGCTTAATTTGACTGAACACGCCAATACTGTAGAACAACTGACAAATCGAGAGCACTGCCGTTTGGGTCTAATAATGAACGTACGCTGGTATTAGACTCACGGATGACAAGTCAGCTCTCAAACACTCAAATGAAAGAACGCTACGGAAATCGTGTTTAACTCCGCATAAACAGCAGATTTCAAATACCTGGTCATTGACAAACAAAAGCCCTCAATAAATTCGTCTGACCAAATAGTGAACGGGTGCTGGAAATAGATCATCTTCTTCTTCTTCTTCTGCGTACACAGTCAGACAGTAACCATTATTTTCTCGAAAAAAGCGGCGGTCATCCTGAGACTCTCGCCACTACCATAGAGCTTGTCTTGCAGTTCCACTGGCAATGGCCACATCTGCTCTCTCTGATCCTCGTATGTCGGGCAGTTCTGCAGCAGATGTTCAGTGGTCATTTTACCAGTACCGCACGGGCATTCGTCGGTACACCCTATCTTCAATTTGTTGAAGAGGTGGTACCTCAGTCTGTTGTGGCCAGTGCGAAGTCTGAAGACAACGACCTGCTCTCTTCGGTTCAACTGGTAATAGGCATCGTTTTTGGTGTAACCAGTATGTTCGGTTTCCCATTTGGACATGTACCTGGCTTTGATAAGCCGTTTTGACTCTTCGTACGTCATACTGGTATCTATTTGTGGTAGCCTTGCACCTTCTTTTGCCAGTCTGTCTGCCTCCTCGTTGCCTTGGATGTTGCAGTGTGACGGAACCCACTGTACCACTACCCTTTTTGGTGCGGACTGTTGCACAGTTTGCAGAGTGCTGCTCTTAAGTCATTAAGCTCAGTGTTTTTCTGGCTTTTTAGCGCTGTGACTACTTCGAGAGCATCTGTCAGCAGGACTATATGGCTCTCATTTTCACTGTGTGTTACCATTTCTTCCACTGCCGCCCTCAGTGCCTCTGCCTCTGCTCTGAAATTGCTCGTGTACTTACCAGTAGCGAATGACAGTGTTATTTTTCTGCCATTTGGTAGGTTCAGGAATGCTCCTGCCCCTCCGTTCTGTGTAGTGTTTGTTACAGAGCCGTCGGTGTATGCATGGGTCCAGTCCATGCTTGGGTAGCTTTTCGTTATGAAGCTTAGGGTAGTATATCTCCTTTCTTTTTCGGTCTGGCAGTTTTTGTTTGCAATACCTGGTATATTTTCTACCACCTCTGGAAATATATCCTGCCTCCAAGTAGGTTTTCGTACAGTAGTGATGGGTTTTGGTGTTGTAAGTGCGTTTATGGGATCTTCGTGCATCTTTGCTTTGGCTATTTCTGCAAAGTTTCTCCGCTTTAGTTTCCCAGTTCCCAAATTGTTTAGCCTCTGGTACATTGGATGGTCCGTCAGTCTTCGGAGTTTCTCTGACTGCAGCTGGGCTCTGCAGTCTCTTCTGTCGGTCATGGATTGCAGTTTTGTAATCTTTTCAAGTTCTACAATTGGCGTTGACTTCATGCCACCAGTTATGATTCTCATAGCTTGGTTTTGAAGTTTGTTAACTTTATCGAAGTTCGCCTTCGCTGCTGTTGTCCAAGCCGCGATGCCATACTCGAGAACTGGTCTCACTCTTCCAGTGTACAGTTTCTTTAGTATGCCTTCGTCTGCTCCCCAGCTTGTGCCAGCAAGTTTCCTCATGATCCCCATTCTTTCTCTGGCTTTCATTCGGTTTCTCTCAATCTGACTTTTCAGCATAAATGTGAACGGGTGCTGGAAATAGATCATCTGAAGACAGGTCAGTTTTACCCTACAAATGACAGGGCGTTGCTATGGAAAACCAGCTCAAATCGAGAGGAGCCGCAGACACTTTGGTTCACGTACCAGGCTGATAAGCCAAGGGCGCGAGGCTACCATGTGGGGGATTACGGCCGAACCCTTGTAAGCCGCAATCCCGCCCAAAATCTCAGCACCACTGCAATGGGAGGCTCCTACATGCTCGGGACCTGGGGCTTGCGCCCCAGCCCTATCAGGTAGAGCCACAGTAAGAGGTCCTTGCCGTCCGCCAATCAAAGCGGGCGGTCAACTGCTTGATACTCACCCTATACGGAGATGGGGTGCGAAAACACCAACCAAAGACTTAGTACCTGGTCGGGGTGTCGAAAACAGTAGAGCAGCCACCTCACTGTGAACTGTCAAGACTCAACCACTGACCATGAGAGTTGTCCGCACATCAGGCGAACAACATCTCTGTGACATTTCCAGGCTTGTCCTCTGGCTGAATGCACTCCGGCTACGATATCTACCTCTGTACGTTATCAGCCATATAACTATCATACTGGACGCATAAGAGATGCAGACCAGCGGACATTGCACACCTGCCCCACTGTGTCAACACCCCAGGTGGCGGGGAATGCTAGGCGTACCATCTCTGCATAGAAGCCAAGAAAATAAAGGGAAAAACAGATACCCCACTCACATGCAAATGCTACGTTTCTGGCAGGATGTGACGATCCTGGGATACAGACACACTGGACTGCCTTTCTTCCGGGTAAACCAGTCCATCTCATATATCATCACATATCATCATTGCACCCTATAGACACGAGTAGTGAAGACTCGATAGTCTGGTAAGACAACTTCCATAAGAGAGAAAACTCTGATCATAAACAACTGCTGCCTTGCAGATAGGCTGGGGACAGCCAAAGGCTAAGGAGGGCATCCCTACAGAAACGCCTGTTGAAATCGGATGCACGGGGCCGCAAGCCTAACAAAACAGTGCAACGTAAATCACAGTATGATGGCAGTACAACCTATTAGAAAAACGCATGGCGCTCATCCTGCGGAGTCCCGACAGGCAGCGATAGTGCCAGGCCTCACGCCTCGAAGGGGCCCACCCTTGACTACTGGTGGTCACCCACCCATGTGTCGTGGAGTCAAGGCACATGGCTATGGGGCAACTTCTATTGGTCAAAACCTCAAGACCCTCAAAATACTACAGTGGAATGCGGAGGGAGTCATTAACAAAAAACTTTCCCTAACACACCACCTGCATGAAGGTAAGATTGACGTGGCATGTATCCAGGAAACGCACCTCAACAATAACCATAAATTCTGAATCAGAGGATATCAGACCTTCCGTCTACTCTGACACAGACAGCAGAGGTGACGAAGTGGAAGATTGGGAGATAGATGCAAATCTCTCCCTAATCAATAGGCCGGAGGATAGCCCTAGCTTCTATTCAAGAACATGGCATACCACCTCGACTCCAGATTTGGCCTTCTCCACACAGGACATACACTATAAAATAGACCGCCAGGTGCTAAACCAACTGGCAGGTAGCGACCACAGGCCGATCAGGCTAACCATTGACATGGAAGTAGGCCCACAGGAAACAAAACCGCTCCCACGTTGGAATTACAAACGAGCCGACTGGGACAGATTTGCAATCCTGACAGATGGGCTGTGTGAAACCATCAACACACGAAACACCAAAATGAAGCCCATGGTAGAGAGCCTAAGCAAGGCAATAATGCAAGCCGCCACTGAAACCATCCCAAGAGGAGCTAGGAAAAACTATAAGCCCTACTGGAATGATGAGTTGCAGAAAGTGGAAGATGCAGTAACAAATGCTAGGAACATGGCAGAGCGAGAAAAATCCATGGAGGCAAACATCGCCCTCAAAGCCGCCGCGGCGAAGTACAAACACACTCTCAAGCAAACAGCAAGAGAAAGCTGGAAAAATAAAACGGAAAATCTAAACCTGGACAAAGACGGGAACAAGGTATGGAAGCTAGTCAGAGCCATGAACGACGAAACCCCGTCAAATAAACAAATTACTATCAAGCAGGGCGAGAACTTGATCACAGGTAAGAAAGCCGCAAACGCCTTTGTCGATCACTATGCCAGAGCAAACCACATCGAGGTCCCTGCAGATAAGCATACAGACATTAGCGAAGAACTAAAGGGACACGAAAACATGAATACGGCTCCTGAAGAGCACATGATGGCCAAACTAACAATGCGCGGAATGGAAGAGGCTATGAGAACACTAAAGAAAAGGAAATCTCCCGGAAAAGACGGGATAACAAACGAAATGCTGATGGGGCTGGGCCAAACAGCGAAGAAGAAACTGCTATCGGTTCTGAACCAAAGCTGGAAAAGGGGTATTGTACCACAGGCGTGGAAAGATGCAATACTGGTACCAGTACCAAAAAATAGGAAAGGACAAAACAGATCCAAATGGATACAGGCCCATAAGCCTACTGAGCTGTGTCGGCAAGCTGATGGAACGGATGATAAACACCAGACTGATGTGGCATCTGGAAGAAAAACGAATACTAATTCCACAGCAAGCCGGCTTTAGACAGCACAGATCCACTGAGGACCAGGTCATCCTCATAGCCCAAGAGATAGAAGATGCCTACCAGGCACAGAAACACACAGTAGCTGTTTGGGTGGATCTGGAAAAGGCATTTGACAAAGTCTGGAAAGATGGACTTAGAGTCAAGCTAAGAAGAAGTGATGTCTGTGGGAAGATGTACAAGTGGATCAACCACTACCTCAAACAAAGAACGGCCAGAGTCCAAGTACAAGGGCAGAGGAGCAAAAAGGTGACACTCGAGCAGGGAGTACCCCAAGGAGGAGTATTGTCACCCACACTCTTCCTGGTATATATACACGATATTACAGAGAATATACCAAAAAGAGTCCATAGCTCAATGTTTGCAGACGATCTGGCTATGTGGACCTCTGAAAAGAATCTCACCATAGCAAGAAATCGGATGCAGACGGCCCTAACATCGCTGGAAGAGTGGGCGAACTCATGGCTGGTCAAAATAAACGAGGAGAAAACCACGTGCACAATATTCTCGCTCTCATTAAAACCCCAAAGTACCAAATTAAGTCTAAATGGCAAATTCCTGCTGCCAAACGACAACCCAACCTATCTGGGAGTCACATTTGATCGGCGCATGACATGGAAAAGTCAGATTGAGAGAAACCGAATGAAAGCCAGAGAAAGAATGGCAATCATGAGGAAACTTGCTGGCACAAGCTGGGGAGCAGACGAAGGCATACTAAAGAAACTGTACACTGGAAGAGTGAGACCAGTTCTCGAGTATGGCATTGCGGCATGGACAACAGCAGCGAAGGCGAACTTCGATAAAGTTAACAAACTTCAAAACCAAGCCATGAGAATTATAACAGGTGGCATGAAGTCAACGCCAATTGTAGAACTTGAAAAGATTACAAAACTGCAATCCATGACCGATAGAAGAGATTGCAGAGCCCAGCTGCAGTCAGAGAAACTCCGAAGACTGACGGACCATCCAATGTACCAGAGACTAAACAATTTGGGAAATGGGAAACTAAAGCGGAGAAACTTTGCAGAAATAGCCAAAGCAAAGATGCACGAAGATCCCATAAACACACTAACAACACCAAAACCCATCACTACTGTACGAAAACCTACCTGGAGGCAGGATATATTTCCAGAGGTGGTAGAAAATATACCAGGTATTGCAAACAAAAACTGCCAGACTGAAAATAAAAGAAGAGACACTACCCTACGCTTCATAACGAAAAGCTACCCAAGCATGGACTGGACCCATGCATACACCGACGGTTCTGTAACAAACACTACACAGAACGGAGGGGCAGGAGCATTCCTGAACCTACCAAATGGCAGAAAAATAACACTGTCATTCGCTACTGGTAAGTACACAAGCAATTTCAGAGCGGAGGCAGAGGCACTGAGGGCGGCAGTGGAAGAGATGGTGACACACAGTGAAAATGAGAGCCATATAGTCCTGCTGACAGATGCTCTCGCCGTAGTCACAGCGCTAAAAAGCCAGAAAAACACTGAGCTTAATGACTTAAGAGCAGCACTCTGCAAACTGTGCCAGCAGTCCGCACCAAAAAGGGTAGTGGTACAGTGGGTTCCGTCACACTGCAACATCCAAGGCAACGAGGAGGCAGACAGACTGGCAAAAGAAGGTGCAAGACTACCACAAACAGATACCAGTATGACGTACGAAGAGTCAAAACGGCTTATCAAAGCCAGATACATGACCAAATGGGAAACCGAACATACTGGTTACACCAAAAACGATGCCTATTACCAGTTGAACCGAAGAGAGCAGGTCGTTGTCTTCAGACTTCGCACTGGCCACAACAGACTGAGGTACCACCTATTCAACAAATTGAAGATAGGGTGTACCGACGAAATGCCCGTGCGGTACTGGTAAAATGACCACTGAACATCTGCTGCAGAACTGCCCGACATACGAGGATCAGAGAGAGCAGATGTGGCCATTACCAGTGGAACTGCAAGACAAGCTCTATGGCAGTAGCGAGAGCCTCAGGATGACCGCCGCTTTTTTCGAAAAAATAATGGTTACTGTCTGACTGTGTACGCAGAAGAAGAAGAAGAAGAACTCGCATATCGGTTAACCACCTAATGCAGTGGAGTATTAAGCTGCTCAAGCCTAGCCCACTAAGCAGGAAATTCTTCTCCCGGCTACATCCAGCTCATACCAGAGCTAGGACCTGCACATTGGCATCTGCCCCTGTAGAAGTGCAGGTCGATTAAGAACTAAGAATTAGCAGTTTTTCGTAAAACAGGCAAGAATAGAGAACAAGAAAAGAAAGCAGAAGAAGACGGACTTAACAGTTAAACATGACTGGAGTCAAACTGCGGTGAAGACAAAAGTTGACTAAGTGCATTATTGACTGCGTAAAGGATTAATTAATTAATGTATTAAGCAAACAACTTCTGCGTCTGCGGAATATATTGTTCCATTAATTCTGGCACATGACTGATTTACAGGCAACCACTTGATAATGGTAAATGATTTATTCCAAGATTGGCAATTTATTGATTGAATAAACTATTGACAAGGTAATGAATGATACGAATAATTGAATCAGCAATATTCTGGTTTATTGAGTCATTGTCTATTTGAAAAAGTTATCGCTTGCTACAGTAAGTTTGATTAGGTGTCTGGGGCCTGTTGCGTCGATCGGCCACATTCATGTCTCAGACACGGCTCCAGGTCTCTTTCAGAGCAGAGGGGACAACTGTTATCTGCTGGAGCCATACTGTGCTGGGACGACCTTTTCTGACCCCCCCCCCCCCCCACCCCCCCCTTCCCCACCAGCCGGTGGGGACGTCTATTATCTCAGAGGAACGATCTGTGAAGAGTTTTGTGGGCCGGGGTTTCCTGTTCCAACCATACAACTTGACCGAATAGAGAAAATCGGCGACGGTTAAGTGTTTCGGAGATTGGATAAGGACCTGTCTTAGCAGAGACCTCTACGTTGGTGATGTAGTCATGCCATCTGATGCCCTGGATACGCCGCTGGTTGCGCATGTGAAAGGACTCCAGTCTTGACATGTCATGTTTCAAAGCCGTAAAGCAGAATTGTTTCGAGGCATGCCTGCCGACAATGAGGGCACCGGTTCGAATCCCCGATATGGCATATGTAGTTTTTCTGTTGGGGGTGAAATAAACAAACATAGCAAGCACACGACGTGGCGACAGCAGTGGAGATGCGGCCTGTAGTTCTCAGCCTTCAAAACCACTCGACTACCCAGCAATGGGAAAAATATCGTATGACCAATAACAAGATTGGGATCAGCAAGGCCGGTAGACGTAGAACATTGTTTCAAGGGAGATCTTGCCGTTACCCCATACACGTAGAAGATCGTACCTAGCAGACGCAGCTAGTCCGATCCCCCTTGTCATATCGGGGCCGCTGAGCACATCAGATGATATCATGCTGCCAAGGCAGACTAATTCGTTGGTGCCTTCCGCAGTGTGGCGTTGAGGTTCTTCTTCTTCTTCTTCTTCTTCTTCTTCTTCTTCTTCTTCTTCTTCTTCTTCTTCTTCCTCTTCTTCTTCATCTTCAGTCAGACAGTAACATTTATTTTTTTCGAAAAAAGCAGCCGTCATCCTGAGGCTGTCGACACTGCCATAGAGCTTGTCTTGTGGTTCCACTGGTGATGGCCACATCTGCTCTCTCTGATCCTCGTATGTCGGGCAGTTTTGCAGCAAATGCTCAGCGGTCATTTTCCCGGTACCACACGGGCATTCGTCGGTACCACCTATCTTCAATTTGTTGAATAGGTGGTACCCCAGTCTATTGTGGCCAGTGCGAAGTCTGAAGACAACGACCTGCTGTCTTCTGGTCAACTGGTAATAGGCATCGTTTTTGGTGTAGCCGGTATGTTCAGTTTCCCATTTGGTCATGTATCTAGCTCTAATAAGCCGTTTTGACTCTTCGTATAGCATACTAGTATCTGGTCGTGGTAGTCTTGCACCTTCTTTTGCCAGTCTGTCTGCCTCCTCGTTGCCTTGGATGTTGCAGTGTGATGGGACCCACTGTACCACTGCCCTTTTTGGTGCGGACTGCTGGCATAGTTGACAGAGTACTGCTCTTAAGTCATTAAGCTCGGTGTTTTTCTGGCTTTTTAGCGCTGTGACTACGGCCAGAGCATCTGTAAGCAGGACTGTATGGCTTTCATTTTCTTTATGTGTCACCATTTCTTCCACTGCCGCCCTCAGTGCCTCTGCCTCCGCTCTGAAATTGCTTGTGTACTTACCAGTAGCGAATGACAGTGTTATTTGTCTGCCATTTGGTAGGTTCAGGAATGCTCCTGCCCCTCCGTTCTGTGTAGTGTTTGTTACAGAACCGTCGGTGTATGCATGGGTCCAGTCCATGCTTTGGTAGTTTTTCGATATAAAGCTTAGGGTAGTATCTCTCCTTTCTTTTTCAGTCTGGCAGTTTTTGTTTCGCGTTGAGGTTCAATACCCTGGAGTGATGTGCCGCTTACCAGTGTTTGAGATTGAGTCTGTCTAAAATGCAAATTAGCAGTACCATCACTAGAGGGAGCAGAGAAGCGCTGTGGTTAGCTTCTATGAACATTGTTGCCCAGTTCTTCACTGGTGTCTTCGATACACTTTTGTACTCATACACGGCTCTAATTCTGCGATGAATTTCAACTGGTCGACATCGTTCAACTGTTAGAAACCGAATTACACCTCGCTGATCAACTCTGAGCGAATTCCGTATCACACCCGCCATGTTTTTAACTGTCTGCTGGGGAAACTTTAAGTCGGAGGTTAATGGAAATTTTGCAAATTTGACGGTTGGTATGTGCTGTTTACACCAGAAGTGACGTCATCACACGCATCGCACGTATGTTAACTTGTTGCAGGTTGGGCCGGTTTAATTTGAACACATCTCGTAGATAGTGAAGTGAACTTATATAGTGCAGGAGCGCCATCGGCCGCCGGATCTATAAACAACCAAACGAGACTTACTTAAATACTTCTTCTGGGCTAGACACCCAGGTAAGACGGTACTGGGCACCAGGTCATCGGTACTGGGCACCAGGTCATCGGTACTGCGCACCAGGTCAGAGGGTATTGAGCACTAGATCAGACAATCTTGGACACGACGTCAGGAAGTCCTGGGCACCACGTCAGCCAGTCCTGGGCACCACGTCAAACAGTCCTGGGCACCACGTGAGCCAGTCCTGGGCACCACGTCAGCCAGTCCTGGACACGACATCAGCCAGTCCTAGGCACCACGCCAACCAGTCCTAGGCACCACGTCAGCCAGTCCTGGACACCACGTCAGCCAGTCCTGGGCACCACGTCAGCCAGTCCTGGGCACCACGTCAGCCAGTCCTGGGCACCACGTCAGACATCATGTTTCCAATACTCAACCACATGAATTGCCTTATCATTTCCCCTAAAATTGCCACCCATATTGCATGTTTCCAGAAGGTTTGAGCAGATCATGTGGCCTGGGTCTTGTGTTGTTCCACAGTCACAAGTAGAATGTCCCTGCTAATGTAAATCAACAGGAAAGCTGTTTTATGGTTCTTGATGCTCCGCTAGGGAAAGGATTCGCTGACTAAAAAAACGTTTTCAGGGGACGCTCGATGTCTGTGTTAATTACAAACTCAGTAGAGGCTCCCATTTATGGATTAAATGTATAAATTATGCTTAGCTAAGATCAGCGCACTTTTATCAGTGCACGAAAAAATGCAGTTTAGACGTCTGCCTTCTGCGTTTTAGCTACATTATTACTTTACATTCAACCTTTTCTCCATTATCGTGTCCCGTCAAAATAGATTTTTAGTGCCCAAACAGGTGGACATCACTCTGGAATAAGTCGAGACTGTGAAGTGAATGTTCAAGAATTTACCACCTTTGCCAATTGTTGTCTGGGTTAACAGAGCAGAAAGTGTGTCTGGTCATATTAGAGCTAACAGACTTGGACTTTTATTCTAATTACATTTCGAAGCATGAACAAAACTGCACACGAAGCATTCCCTTATAAATATCGTTTGCAAAAAGTCCTTTTGCCTAAGAAGAAACACAAAACAGCACGCTATTATTTGACTGCACACGCTGAGAGCAAGGACGCCATTTTTTATCTGAGCTGCGCACGTGTATGCGACCTAGCGTCTGTTATCTGCAGTAATCACAAAGCTGGATGTCGATACTATCTAATGGTACCTTTAGAAACTGCCAGCGATAATTTGAGATATCCAATATCAGTTTGTAATCTACTAAATAAACTAATTGACAACAAGATAAAGAACATACCGACGAAAGCGAAGAGGATGATAGATAAGACTTTGCTGTATCAAGAATCCGCTTGCCATTTCTGAATATGTTCTGCTTATTAATGCATAATCAAATGTTTCTCTCCCATCTGACTTCCAGAAACTTTATCTTGAGATAATGTTGCATTGGGATATTATTATTCAATGTGTTCTAAGGATCTAGAGGAAAGTAAACTTCATCATTGTGGGATTCTCGATCCATTTCAGCATTTGGTTTCTCGATCCATTTCAGCATTTGGTTTCTCGTTCCATTTCAGCATTTGGTTTCTCGACCCATTTCAGCATTTAATGTTCATTCTTTACCTTCACGTTTGGATATTTCTTCCTCTTAATCTTCATTGATCAACAGATTCTATGCTTCTAGCCCTGTGAGGCCCACGAAGGAGACTACGTATGTCATGGATCAAAAGATTATATGCTTCTAGCCCTGTGAGGCCCCCGAAGGAAACTGCGTATTTAAGTCTTCGATGGACCACCATAGCTTTTCGAGTATACCCGCTGTCCCAGGCCAGAGTGTCTCTCTTTAGTCTTTAAGTAGGACAGTCCTGCAGAATATGTTCTGGTGTTTGCTAGGGCTCTGCACAATCGCACGTAGCGGTGTCTCTGACACTCATTCTATGGAGGTTGGCCTTGAGTCTGCTACGTCCTGTTCTGAGTCGGAACATCTGTGTCTGTCCATCTCTGCCAAGTCTGTCTATGCTGTCTTTGTCTGATTTGTATATTAAGAGAATTAATGTTTTTACCAAATTATGCTTCCTCCCACCTTCGAGGATAAGTTATCTCCTCAGTACTTCCAGAATCATAGCTCTTCTAAGGCTTCCTGTCACACCAAAAAGGTAACTCTATGATCTGCAGACTGGTGACATGTTTGGCTTGGCTTCGATCGTTCTCAATCTCCCGCTACCAAACCCTGAAAGAGCTTAAGTAGCAGAATGTAGTGTAGAGAACGGAATGCGTTGTGTCGTAGTTTACAGCTTGACTGCGATATTTGCACCTTCCGGTTCAACACATTCGACTTCAGCAAGCATTTTTTGAGTACCGGGTTAGCATTCACTCTTCGAACCCTTCTCCTTAGCCAGTCTGCCATGCTGCAGCCTGTTATCCAGGATCACCGCGTGGAAGTGTAGAAGGGTCTTGGCAGCTCTGGTTCGCAGGCCCTGACACTAGCAGTCAGCTATGGGTCGCTGACCACTGCAGCTCATGCGCTCGGCGACATATTTAAATACCCAATGTGCAAACGAATGAGTTAGAGAACCATCTACCTTAAAGGTGTTGGATTGCAAAATTCGCCCCCTTTTCGACATAACCTCATTCTAACTGTGATTTTATTCCCGTCTCTGTCTCACATATATCTTTTATGCATGTATTGGCTTCAATTGTCTAAGATCCCGTTGTTTGCACACCTCAAGCAGTGGGCATGTCCACATCTCTATCTCACAACTCCATCTTTGCATGTTCTTGTTCGTGCAAACCCAAGCAGTGGGCATGTCCACATCACTATCTCACAACTCCATCTTTGCATGTTCTTGTTCGTGCAAACCCAAGCAGTGGGCATGTCCACATCACTATCTCACAACTCCATCTTTGCATGTTCTTGTTCGTGCAAACCCAAGCAGTGGGCATGTCCACATCTCTATCTCACAACTCCATCCTTGCATGTTGTCACCACTGCGAAATGACTTAAGTATTGCAAAAACAATCCATTTATGCAGGCCTGGATGTACTTTAACTTCCACGCTCTCATTATGCCCATCTCGAACGATTGGATGGGAGATATACACACACAGAATTATACGAGAAAAAAACATCCACAGCGGTTTGTATGAGTGTCTAGGCAAGTCGATAACCGAGACATAATTGTTGCAGTCACCATTGTATTTACCAAAACAGTCTGAGATTAGAACAGGTTTCACCATGTTTATTAAACAAATCAAGTGAATGCTTCTATTTTTAAATGCTCCCCCACTTGATCGCCTTAGAGCTTCCTGAAGTAGGTAAAGTTATTTCTGGAAACAAATACCGTATTTAAGTTTCCTCTTGAATTCGTAAGTATTTATTCTCATAATGCCTCAAGCGGCAGGAAGTGCTTTGCTTACTTGTAAGGGCAGGTAACATGTTACGATTAATTCAATAACCGTAGCTCGTCTGCTTGATACTATGTCGTTGGTGTGTTGTTGTTGTTGTTGTTGTTGTTGTTGTTGTTGTTGTTTTCGTTGGTTATGAATTATTATTTATTGCTTAGGTCGAAGGAAAATTACAATTCAGTCTTTACACTTCATATTGGTTTGCTGCATGTATTCCTATAGTATTCCAGGTAGTTTTATATTTTATTCCACGTAGGCTCTTTCAGTCATGACTGACAATAGTAGACCGACTTAAATAGTCTCCGTCAGTAGCGACTGACGATAGCTGCCCCATTCAGTCATGACTGACCATAGTTGTCCCATTCAGTCATGACTGACCATAGTTGTCCCATTCAGTCATGACTGACCATAGTTGTCCCATTCAGTCATGACTGACCACAGTTGGCCTATTCAGTCATGACTGACCATAGTTACCCCATTCAGTCATGACCAACTATTGTTGTCCCATTCAGTTATGACTGACCATAGTTGCCATATTCAGTCATGACCAACCATAGTTGCCCCATTCAGTCATGACTGATCATAGTTGTCCCATTCAGTCATGACTGACTATAGTTGTCGCATTCAGTCATGACTGACCATAGTTACCTCATTCAGTCATGACCAACTATAGTTGTCCCATTCAGTCATAACTGACCATAGTTGCCCCATTCAGTCATGACTGACCACAGTTGCCCAATTCAGTCATGACTGACTATAGGATGATGCAATCTTAGAATGATAAAGCTCTACTCAGTTGCTCATTTTCTGCTTCCTTGCATCGCGGTCATTTAGCTTTTCTGTGTTCCAAGAACTTTTCACCAACCAGGAGGTGGCTCTTCAAGGTACATCTTCGCTTGGATCGGACTGCTGATTCCTAGAATGTCAGAGTCTTACCCAGTGCCTTCATGTCACTCTTACACGACTCCTGGAAGGGATGTTTCGTGAATGTCATATAGACTTCCATTTCTCCACAAAGGTTGGCCTCTCTTTCATATTCCTTCTAGGGTATAATGATACCGCATTCGTGTAATGGTATTGTGATCCCCTCTTAGGCCTAGATCGTTCTGATACCATCGTGAGACTGTCACAATAGTGCGAATATTCTCGGAGTTGCTTCATATCAGAATAATTGCTGCCCGTCACTAGCGAAGTTGCTGTTAGCTGCAGATAAACACGTATTCAAAAGTGACCGAATACCATCCAAGTCAGATCAGATTGAGACGAACTCTATCGCACGCACAGCACGCACTGACAACCTCACTGATTGGCCGGTCTTGGATTATGTCCTTTCTTGCAGCTCGCTTCATCTGCGCCTCAGTAATGAGCCTCTTCTTAGAGATGGGAGCACCTTGTGTTATGACAGTGCGACAGGCTGAGCAATTCGTTGCAAACAGCTCACAGGAGGCGATATCAATGAGAAAACCGTTCAAAGCTACTTTCAGATAATCGTTGTATCGTTCTTCTGTCTCCTAGACGAGCGCTTGCATATTCCGAGTCTAAAGTACATCAGCTGTTTATGACGGACACGTCGGCATACGAAACATATGTTGTCCATCTGATATGGGATATCTACCTCAATTTATAGATGGCCGAGAGTCTGACCTTGTTAAGGAGAGTTGGACATCTATCCTATCAGCTGACAATGAGCGGAATTTAGTTGGGCATCTATCATATCACCCGACAATGAGTTGAATTTAGTGGGGCATCTATCATATCAGCCGACAATGAGCGGAATTTAGTTGGGCATCTATCATATCAGCCGACAATGAGCGGAATTTAGTTGGGCATCTATCATATCAGCCGACAATGAGCGGAATTTGGTTGGGCATCTATCCTATCAGCCGACAATGAGCCGAATTCAGTTGGGCATCTATCATATCAGCCGACAATGAGTGGAATTTAGTTGGGCATCTATCATATCAGCCGACAATGAGCGAAATTTAGTTGGGCATCTATCCTATCAGCCGACAATGAGCGGAATTCAGTTGGGCACTCTATGAGTCGATCCTGTGTAGGATCCAGAGTTGGGCACTCTATCCTGCCAGCCGATCTTGAGTGTGATTCAGAGTTGGGCACTCTATCCTGCAAGCCGATCTTGAGTGTGATTCAGAGTTGGACACTCTATCCTGCCAGCCGATCTTGAGTGTGATTCAGAGTTGGACACTCTATCCTGCCAGCCGATCTTGAGTGTGATTCAGAGTTGGGCACTCTATCCTGCCAGCCGATCTTGAGTGTGATTCAGAGTTGGACACTCTATCCTGCCAGCCGATCGCGAGCAGAAAAGGAAACAGCTCTTGTGGAAATGGTTGAATTTCCTACCATATGTGCTTTATACTGTCCATGTTTCACATGTGCATAGCAGGGTGGGTAGACCACAACAGGGTATGCCTTAATCATTGATCAGGACGACATGACCGACCTGTAGAAAACATGCAGCAGATGCGACATCCTGGAGGCAAATGACAAGTCAATCCATGTCACTGAATACTGGATGCATACTGTACGAGGTGGTGCTTTGACGCGGGAAGTAAGTACTTTGGCAACTCTGATTCAGTTGTGGTCCTAAACATGTGTAGGAAGTCTTTCAAAAGCAGCATTAGACTTCGAAGTCCTGTTGTAGATATAAGTCGATTGATTTTCTCTAAGGAAGATACTAAGAATATAGGTAAAGCTGCCAACTGCTTGTAGATGTTAGCACGGTAACCTTGATGTTTGGTTTTGAATAGGCTCCCGTGAAACAGACAAAAAACTTTACTTCCATTTTCTTTATGTGTTTATTAATTTTTTATTTTTTTAACGTTCGCATTATTTCTTTATTCCATAAGGCGGTGCACACTAAACTATGTTTTTATTATGCGCTTCTTGGTCTATAACACCCGACTTCGAAATGCATTTTACAGAAGGACCTACTTTCTTTTGCATTTTTCTAAGGGATTGCTTCCCCGAGGTATCGACCGGTGCTGTGGTGGGGAGCGAACCCAGCACCTTTGATTTGTGAGCCATGTCACTTAACCACTAACCCACTCCGTCCTCCTTCTTACTGTTGATCCAGGTACGCATTTATTGATTGTTGATGATATTCTACCAGAAAGATCGATGGATATTCTTCAGATAAATTCTACGGAAAGATGACACCTTCAACGTTTGTTTTTCTGTTATAATCCAACCCACCTTACCACACACGTATAGACGGTATCGCTAATTGTATTATTTAACCGATATGATTATATGTTTCAGCCCCGCATTTCTCGCCTAAAAGTCATCTGATTCACATTCGTATTTTAGTTGTGGTATTTCATTCCTACAGATTGTAAGCCGGCCGAACTGTTTATTTTTTACGTTTTTTACGTTTTTCATTATGTGTTCACCATACATGTTGAAAATAAAATGGGGGAGTATTCACACATTTATTACTTATGTCGCATCTTAAAACAGTTTGAGGTCTTTCCAGCTGACAGAGATGGGTGGTGTGGTGTTGTGAGGATGTCTTCATGTGTGCGTCAACGACATCACCGATTACGGGAGGATCTGACCTGACCAGCTATTTCAACAGCTGCTTGTTGTTCTTGATAGAGTATTTCGATCAACTGATGAATGAGAAGGTAGTCTAGTCAGCCACAACATGCTGACCAGGATGTTGCTTCAGGGTCAGGTACAAGACACTGGCCAAGACCACACTCTCTCTTTCATGTAGCGTTCCCTGGAAACAAGCTGTTTTCAAAGCAGCCTCGCTGATGAGATGTGGATCGATGTGATTCCCGTAGTAGTGAGCGCCACACAGAAGAAGACAAACATAACACAACCGCCTAGAGGACCGAAGTCCACCTTCACCAGCACGCTCGAGATATGATGAAAGCTACTGCAACCTGCCACTTAACACCCTTTTCAAGGCGCACATAAGAGTAAACTTACTCATTCTGGCCATTAAAAAACAACAACAACAACAACAACAACAATATTTTGATCAACTGAATCGGGTGCCTTGAAGAACCTATGTCTTTCAAGATCCTCAATAACATCTCGTGTTGCACACAGTTAAACGCTATTGTGTAATCTTTGAAGCAGGCTTGTAAGTCATTATTACACTCTCTGAATGTTTCGATAATATTTCGCGTGTTAAGAAAGTGATATTTCCTATCTATATCGTGCACGTCCAGTCTATGATTCATCTACTTCCTCGTTGCGTTTTTTCTCTAACCTCTTCGCGGTTATGAAGAATGATAAAAAGAAATATTAAACATATCTTCTTTTTCTTCTTCTGCGTTCGTTCTCAATCTCCCGCTACCAAACCCTGAAAGGGCTTAAGTAGCAGAATGTAGTCCGGAGAACGGAATGCGTTGTGTCGTACTTGACTGCTTGACTGCGATATTTGCACCTTTCGGTCCAACACATCCGACTTCAGCAAGCATTTTTTTAGTACCGTGTTAGCATTCCCTCTTCGATCCCTTCTCCTTAGCCAGTCTGCCATGCTGCAGCCTGTTATCCAGGATCACCGCGTGGAGGTGTAGAAGGGTCTTGGCAGCTCTGGTTCGCAGACCCTGACGCTAGCAGTCAGCTATGTGTCGATGACCACTGCAGGTCATGCGCTGCTCAGCATCTTGATCCCATATTAAACATATGAGCAAGGAAGTGATAGTCAAACTGTATAAAGCATTAGTTAGACCTAGATTGGAGTACTGTGTACAGGCGTGGAGTCCTTATCAAAGAGGGGATGTAAACATGCTGGAAAGGATACATAAAAGAGCGGGAAAGGTGATAGTGGGATTCGAGAATTACAGAACTACTTTGAAAGACCTAAAAAAATCGGCCTAAAGTTTCTAGAAAAGAGAAGAATTCGAGGTGACAACAAGTTTATGACATAATCAAAGAAATTGATAAATTAGACTATAAAGAAGTTTGTTGTCAAAATATAGCCACCCACAAGAACAAGAGGGCATAGCTACAAATTAGCTAATGAAAGGTAAAGATTAGATATCAGGAAATTTTGTGTATAGTCAGAGAGTGGTGAATGCTTAGAATGCATTGCCACAGGAAGTAGTGGAGGCAGGGACAATTAATGGATTTAAGAATAGATTAGATGCGTATAGCTTTTAGAGCCAGGAATTGTAAATTAAACTAGTTGTGTACATACGCTACAGAGTCTTCTAAACCAGTATAAAGACATTAAGATAAGTTAAGCTAAGCTACGACGTTAATTTAAGTTAAGTTATGCGTAGGATAATATTTCTAGTCTGACCTATTAAATTGATGATTCGGAAGGTTTCTCCATCCCTTCAAATCGCCACTCTTTGGGCGTGAAATATAAATAGATCCTGTCTTTGTGTTTGCTATATTTATTTAAATTACATCGGCAATGAGGCCTTGACATTTTATTTGTCTGCTATTAAATGTGATATGTGATACGTTAAACACACACGGAGATAACATGCATACATGTCGCTTTCCTCTCTTAACACCTTCACATAGCGAGTAAAGCCTGCACGATCTGTCGGTGGCATTCTGCTCCCAATGAAGTTATTCAACATTCTTTCGCTTTTTCTACCTATATCTACGTTTTCTATACACGTAATTACGATCGCTTTCTGGAGTCTGTCAAAGAGGCTTTTGTACCCAATTGAAATGCTTTTTTTTTGTACTCGTATATGTGTTTCTGCTTTGCGCCATATACCGAATATTGTTCCTCTTGTGTGAAAATCCAAATTGTTCACCAGGAATTGTCTTGTCTCTGTACATCTAATTTTCTCCTATATGATTTTGATTACTACTTTAATTGCACGGCTCGACAGTTCATTGTTCTACTATCTGAGCATTTGGTTACACAAGACGTCTTGTGTGGTGCTAGCAATGCAGATGTAATCAGATCCCGTTGTAAAACTCATATAATGTTGATATCGAGGCATCAATCAGAGATTTTATTCCCACCGAAATCTTTTACAGTCTATATTATTTTTACATGTTTCGTGTCATTACCTCCTGTTTTACCGCTCTTAACATCTTTTAGCGATTTCTTCTTTACTTCTGGTCTGAGAAAACTGGGGCTTTCATTATTAA
Organism: Ariolimax columbianus; assembly: GCA_036924085.1. Classification (NCBI taxonomy): domain Eukaryota; kingdom Metazoa; phylum Mollusca; class Gastropoda; order Stylommatophora; family Arionidae; genus Ariolimax; species Ariolimax columbianus. The sequence goes on along the minus strand of JAVGWX010000013.1, from coordinate 68,376,084 downwards.
ACATTGTTGACTTTTAGCCTTTGCTGAAGTTAAAGACTCGCATACATTTCGCCGATATGTGTCTTCTTCTTCTTCTTTCGTTCGCTTTAAAATATTGTCTATATCTGCAATGTTGTCTCTTGTATAAACTTCACTGTCTTTTGTAGTTCACATACAGGTCCATAAGGTTTCTCTTCCAGTGTTGTTTCTGTGGGCCAGTGAGATTTTCTCTGTATATTATATTCGGGGCAGTTTTGTAGTATGTGCTCTGCTGTCTGGGGCGCCTGTCCGCATGTACACTTGGCTGAGTTGCCAATCTTCATTTCTGTGTACATGTGGCTGCGGAGTCGGTTGTGTCCTGTTCTAAGGCGCAACACAACAGTTTGCTCTTGTCTGTTCATGTTATGGTAATCGTCTGGTGTTACTGTTGGTAGCTTTCTGATTGATTTGATCATCCTTATCTTCTGTTGGTGACTTTCTGATTGATTTGATCATCCTTATCTTCTGTTGGTGACTTTCTGATTGATTTGATCATCCTTATCTTCTGTTGGTGGCTTTCTGATTGATTTGATCATCCTTATCTTCTGTTGGTGGCTTTCTGATTGATTTGATCATCCTTATCTTCTGTTGGTATGTAACTGACACATCTAGTTGCTCGTCTGCAGCACCCTCCTTTGCCAGCCGATCTGCTCTGTCGTTTCCTGGTACTCCACAATGAGAAGGTATCAATTGCATGACAATCTTGCGCTGGTTGCTCAGTTCAGAGAGTAGAGCCTGTAGATCTGGCAGTTTCTCAAATTTAAGCCCATATGTTTGATATATCCATATCATCATGTAGGATTACTCTATTGTTGTTCTTAATTCATCCATCTTTTTCAGCTTTTGTTGGCTATTGGATGTCGACTCCTACATCTACCAAGGCTACGAAATACATGCCAACTACAAAATCGACCACGACATCTATAGAAGACGAAATGCAGATTAGCATTCGTTGAACTCCATTAGAAACAAAAACTGCCAGACTGAAAAAGAAAGGAGAGATACTACCCTAAGCTTTATAACGAAAAGCTACCAAAGCATGGACTGGACCCATGCATACACCGACGGTTCTGTAACAAACACTACACAGAACGGAGGGGCAGGAGCATTCCTGAACCTACCAAATGGCAGACAAATAACACTGTCATTCGCTACTGGTAAGTACACAAGCAATTTCAGAGCGGAGGCTGAGGCACTGAGGGCCGCAGTGGATGAAATGGTGACACATAAAGAAAATAAAAGCCATATAGTCCTGCTTACAGATGCTCTCGCCGTAGTCACAGCGCTAAAAAGCCAGAAAAACACTGAGCTTAATGACTTAAGAGCAGCACTCTGCAAACTGTGCCAGCAGTCCGCACCAAAAAGGGTAGTGGTACAGTGGGTCCCATCAGACTGCAACATCCAAGGCAACGAGGAGGCAGACAGACTGGCAAAAGAAGGTGCAAGACTACCACAAACAGATACTAGTATGACGTACGAAGAGTCAAAACGGCTTATCAAAGCCAGATACATGACCAAATGGGAAACCGAACATACTGGTTACACCAAAAACGATGCCTATTACCAGTTGAACCGAAGAGAGCAGGTCGTTGTCTTCAGACTTCGCACTGGCCACAATAGACTGAGGTACCACCTATTCAACAAATTGAAGATAGGTGGTACCGACGAATGCCCGTGCGGTACCGGTAAAATGACCGCTGAACATCTGCTGCAGAACTGCCCGACATACGAGGATCAGAGAGAGCAGATGTGGCCATCACCAGTGGAACTGCAAGACAAGCTCTATGGCAGTGTCGACAGCCTCAGGATGACCGCCGCTTTTTTCGAAAAAATAATGGTTACTGTCTGACTGCGTACGAAGAAGAAGAAGAAGAACTCCATTAAGTCAATACTCCACGATATGAAAGACACCACAGCAAGGGATACACTTTCGATTCCATGGTCCTTCCCGCAATGATTGACGGATGCAAAAATGTTGAACTTGCTGAAGACAGATGCTGAGAAGCTCAGCGTAACTAAGACAGCAATGGAAAGACGAGTATTAAAAATGTCGATACAGGATAAGATCCGGAACGAAGAAATTCGACATCAGACTTTGTTTTGGGACGTTGTGAAAGCAGCGATTTCAGGCAAACATCGCTGCTGGGGTAGGCATGCCTGACAATAGGTGGACACCTAGGGGAACGTTTTGTTGGCCATATGCCAATACACGTCCAAGCATTCGCCAATATATGCGATGGCAAGATGGGCTTGGCAACGTCTAAGGCCCGCTTTGGAGCAGCACTGAAGGAGATCGGGATGCGAAAAGAGTATTGTTACCTTCCTCGAATACGGCGCAGAAGAAAAACGTACCACCTGGCACTAAGTTTAATGAGTATAACATCAAAAGATGGACAAGATAAAAAATCTGTTGTATTAACAGGATAAGGTACAAATGACGTTGGAGATCTATTGTAGTAGACCTTCACTGTGGAGATAGCGCATGTTCTGAACTGAACATACTGTAATAACATTCGGGTTACGAAAGACAGACCCACGATCCACTTTTGTAAGATGTCGGATCTTGTGGATTGACATTGACATGGTTTCTCTTGCAGGCATTCGATAACTTCTACGGTGTCAAATATCCAGCAGTGAAAGAGCTGACAGTATACAGTGACTCATAGCTGGCTGCTTACATTAGGGTCAGTGAGTCCTAGCTGGCTGCTTGCACCGGGGTCAGTGACTCATAGCTGGCTGCTTTCGTAAGGGTCAGTGGCTCATAGCTGGCTACTTGCATCAGGGTCAGTGACTCATAGCTGGCTGCTTGCATAAGGGTCAGTGACTCATAGCTGGCTGCTTGCATAAGGGTCAGTGACTCATAGCAGGCAGCTTGCATTAGGGTCAGTGACTCATAGCTCCTGCTTGCATCAGAGTCAGTGACTCATAGCTGGCTGCTTGCATCAGGATCAGTGACTCATAGCTCGCTGCTTGCGTCAGGGTCAGTGACCAATAACTAACCAAAACCCTATTTCGCCATCAAGTACCATTCCTGTAAACAGACTACAACCATGCAGACTGGCTAAGAGATGAGGGATCGAAGATCCGGTATTAAAAATGCCTTGAAGAAACCGGATGTGTCGTGCAGAAAGGCGCAGAAATCGCAGCCTTATTGTTAACAACAAAACAAGGCCACTTACATTCATTTCAGAACGAGCGGCAAAGGAGAAGAAAAAGAAGACGAAGAAGAAAAAGAAGAAGAAGAAGAAGAAACAGAAGAAGAAGAAACAGAAGTAGGCGAAGAAGAAGAAGACGAAGATGAAGATGAAGAAGAAAAAGAAAAAGACGGCAAAGACGAAGAAGGCGGAAGAGGAGAAGAAGAAGAAGAAGACGACGAAGAAGAAGACGAAGAGTAAGAAGAAGACGAAGAAGAAGAGTAAGAAGAAGATAACGACGAAGAAGAAGAACATGAAGAAGAAGCAGAAGAAGATAGAGAAGAAGCAGAAGACGAAGAAATAAACAACAGTAGAAGGAGAAGAAGAAGAAGAAGAAAAAGAAGAAGAAGAAGAAACAGAAGAAGAAGAAACAGAAGTAGGCGAAGAAGAAGAAGAAGAAGATTAAGATGAAGAAAAAAAAGAAAAAGACGGCAAAGACGAAGAAGGCGGAAGAGGAGAAGGAGAAGAAGAAGAAGAAGAAGAAGAAGAAGACGACGAAGAAGAGTAAGAAGAAGACAACGACGAAGAAGAAGAACATGAAGAAGAAGCAGAAGAAGATAGAGAAGAAGCAGAAGACGAAAAAATAAACAACAGTAGAAGGAGAAGAAGAAGAAGAAGAAAAAGAAGAAGAAGAAGAAGAAGAAGAAGATGAAATAAACAACAGCAGAAGAAGAATGCAAAAATCAAGAACAACAACAACACAATTAACAACAACAACAAACCGCTACAAAAAAGATGGCTGGGTGGTACGATGTAGCAATAGCTGTGTCAGCTCCTTCCATGGTATTTCCAGACACTTCTATGAGCCTGCTGAACAATACACAGCTGCCACTGGTGGCTTTGTATTCCTTCATTTTAATTAATATAATTTTGCTTATTACAATTTTTCCTTCAGAAACGTACAGCAATTAGTTAGTTTTTTTTATATTTATAACGAAGCGAAGGTATGCAACTCACGGTGGTAACCAGGGGGATTAATTATAGTCTTCCCTTTAAACGTTTCTATAGTATTAGGATATTTTTGTCAGCCGTGTAAAAATCATGTCTATGCATCGTAGTTACTCCCCTTAATCTCAAGCGAACAGTCGCTATTGAAGTATTCATCCGTGGTGCACGGTCCAAATAATACAATCTGCGATTCATAACTCTGATGGCAAGCTTAAATAGATGAATGGACAACACAGCAAAATAGATTCTAGGGGCGGAGACTTATAAAAATTGACATTATCTGAAAATAAAAACTGGCTTGTATGAAAACCGAAATCAGGTTTTGAAAGTCCAACAAAAGTGAGATTTTTTCATAATGTGACACTTTTCTCCCAGTGCCAAGCGAATACAAGAGATTTCAAATTTAGATAACTCCAAGATAAACGACAAGTCTATGGTCGCATCAATAGCCAATTCGGGAGGAAAAAATGAAAACATTAGGTGCTTTGCTAAGCATTCCATAAGAGCTTTTGTGTGGGACTTTAGTAGCCCCCTAAAGACTGTAACGTTTAGCCTCCCAAATATCATATTCAAAGATAATAGAACATTTTATTCCCGTATAAAAAGTCCATTTTAAACGCATAGCTCAAACAGAGATGTAAGATTTAGAAGCGGGATTACCTTTAGAATTCGCGTCCAGGGTAGGAGGGCTTGGCTTCTGGGTGTGTTCTCGGTCCTGTACCCTTCGTGGTTGCTTGTTGTTGACATCCACGAAAGGACGAATTTCTGGGTTGTTTTTTATTGTTGCTGTAACGTTTGTTTGGTTTTCATTAAAAGTTTATTCCGCTTTGATTATATTTCCTGATTGTTGTTGTTTGTTTATCAAATAGTCATTTCTTTATGGAGTTATAGACTACTATGTTGTTTCATCTATAACGGAAGTCCGTCTAATATATTATATCATCTACAAAAATAGATTATAAACAATTACGAGGGGATGGCGTGGGCAAGTGGTTGAGTGACACGGCTCACAATCCGTAGGTGCTGGGTTCGATCCCTATCACAGCACCGGTCGTTACGCCGGGGAAGCAAACCCTTAGAAAATGCAGAAGGAAGCAGACCCTTACATAACATTCATGCCGAAGCCGGATGCACTAGACCGACAGGTGCAAAATAAAAATCGCAGTGCAACAGACACCTAGGGGAATAGAGAAATAAGGCGAACGCAAAATACAATTAATTTCATTATCTACAATATCCGTTCATCTACGAAATTCGATTATCTACTATATTATTAGGAGGTTGCGTGATCTAGGGGTAGAGCTCGCTTGGTTTTGACAATCCCACCGCACCAGGTTCGATTCCCACCGTGACAAGTTTGGTAGACACTGGGATTTCCCTCGGGCTATTGCTCCCCCACGTACTTAACGTAATGGCAATCAACCGTACGGCACACTTGCCAAGAAACACACAACAGCCAAATAGGTGACGGTTGTAAGAAGCGGCGTTCTGTGAAGGACACGCTACTTACAGTACTATTATATTAATTCATCTACAATATTCCATCAGTACATTTTTTAGATTTTCTACAATTACATTAGTTCATCTACAATATTAATTCATCTGCTATATTTGATTATCTACAATTATATTAGATCTTATACAATAATATTCATCCAAAACAGTAGTTCATCTACGATATTAGTTCATCTGAAACATTCGTTTTTCTGCCTTATTAATTCATCTACAATGTTAATTGATCTACAGTTGCCGAAGACGGATGTGTCGGACCGAACGGTGCAAATATCGCAGTCACGCTGTAAACTAGCGACACAACACATTTTGTTCTCTGGACTACATCCCGCTACTTGCACAGCTCGGTCCCTGGCTTGATACCGGTAGATTGATAACGAACACAGAAGAAGAAGAAGTTCATAAACAACATTAGTTCATCTACAACATTAGTTCCTCTACAACATTAGTTCATCTACAATATTAGTTCATTTGCATTAATAGTTCAACTGCAACTTCAGTTGTTCTGCAATATTAGTTCATCTATAATGTTAGTTCATCTACAACATTAGAACATCTACAACATTAGTTCATCTATAATATTAGTTCATCTGCAATGTTAGTTCATTTTCATTAATAGTTCAACTGCAACTTCAGTTGTTCTGCAATATTAGTTCATCTATAATGTTAGTTCATCTACAACATTAGTACATCTACAACATTAGTTCATCTATAATATTAGTTCATCTGAAATGTTAGTTCATTTGCATTAATAGTTTAACTGCAACTTCAGTTCATCTACAACATTAGTTCATCTACAACATTAGTTCAACTGCAACATCAGCTCATCTATAAAATTAGTTCATCTATAATATTAGTTCATTTGCAATGTTAGTTCATTTGCATTAATAGTTCAACTATAACATCAGGCCATCTGCAATATTAGTTCATCTACAACATTAGTTCATCTAAAATATTAGTTCTTCTGCATTATTAGTTCAACTGCAATATCAGTTCATCTACAACATTAGTTCATCTATAATGTTAGTTCATCTCTAATTTTAGATCATCTGTAATGTTAGTTCATCTACAATTTTAGATCATCTGCCAAATCTGTGCTCAATTGCTCGGAAGTGGGGGACCAGTTTGATCGTTCTGGTGCAGTCCACATTTCCTAGGTACCACTTGTAGACTAAAAATCTGAAGCAACACTTAACTGAAAATGTGTTGGGGGAAGACACTTGAAACCAACAGCTCAGGTGAAAACGATTGAGCTGTCTACTATACACTGCCCCTGTCTTACAGGCATACAACTAAGTGGATAATACCACAGCACGATACACTTTTACATTAGTGGCTACATTGTGGCCTTGTCTGTTCTAAACGATTGTTTAGAGCCTTCCGAACGCATCGCTCGCCTTAACAGTCCTGTTATTGACCTCACAGTTGGATATTCGCCTCTGTAATGAGAGAACTGTTCTGTAGTGAAGAACTGCCGCATTTACCCAGGTAAATGGAAGAATGTTGCTGCTGGTCGCCCTGCCTGATATAGCAGTATCTCTGCTGGCACGGCGCACATGGAGCAGACAAGAACCAAGGAAGCTTCACGGAGACGGGCGACACGATAGGCAAGAGTAGAGCTGCCCTCGTCTGACGGTCAGACAATGTTTCTCTGCCCTCAGTGTGGCAGACGCTTTCGGGCACGGATTGGTTTGATCAGCCACCTAGGAACCCACTCCAAAATTGACAGATGACAATGTGGTCCTTCTTGGAAACGATGAACAAACAACATTCGAAGAAACTCCCAAGGTATGTGAAGCTAGCGACTGCCTGGAGACGTTGGTTTTGTACAATGATGTTTGACTCTTCGATGTTTGACTCTTCGATGTTTGACTCTTCGATGTTTGACTCTTCAATGTTTGACTCTTTGATGTTTGACTCTTTGATGTTTGACTCTTCGATGTTTGACTCTTCGATGTTTGACTCTTCGATGTTTGACTCTTCGATGTTTGACTCTTCAATGTTTGACTCTTCGATGTTTGACTCTTCGATGTTTGACTCTTCGATGTACGACTCTTCAATGTTTGACTCTTCGATGTTTGACTCTTCAATGTTTGACTCTTTGATGTTTGACTCTTTGATGTTTGACTCTTTGATGTTTGACTCTTCAATGTTTGACTCTTTGATGTTTGACTCTTCGATGTTTGACTCTTCCATGTTCGACTCTTTGATGTTTGACTCTTCAATGTTTGACTCTTTGATGTTTGACTCTTTGATGTTTGACTCTTCAATGTTTGACTCTTCAATGTTTGACTCTTCAATGTTTGACTCTTCGATGTTTGACTCTTCGATGTTTGACTCTTCGATGTTTGACTCTTCAATGTTCGACTCTTCAATGTTTGACTCTCCGATGTTTGACTCTTCGATGTTCGACATTTCCATGTTTGACTCTTCGATGTTCGACTCTTCCATGTTTGACTCTTCGATGTTCAACTCTTCGATGTTTGACTCTTCCATGATTGACTCTTCAATGTTTGACTCTTCGATGTTCGACTCTTCCCTGTTTGACTCTTTGATGTTCAACTCTTCGATATTTGACTCTTCCAGGTTTGACTCTTCCATGTTCAGCGCTTCGATGTTTGACTCTTCGATGTTTGACTCTTCGATGTTTGACTCTTCGATGTTCGACTCTTCCATGTTTGACTCTTCGATGTTCAACTCTTCGATGTGTGGCTCCCCAGGGGCAGGCTGGAAGAGCACTTCCGTTTTCCCAGTTTTTATCGTGAGACCAAACTTTGGCGCAACCTAGTGACACAAACACTCATCCCATCTTCATCTCACACACCGGATGTGTTACAATAGCCTGGTTAACGAGGTGTGAACCTTCTACATAAATCAAAAACTTACACATCTATAATTTCTTCTATCTAATAAATATAATAATGGAAAATGGAAGATGAAAAATGCAAATTAGGAAGAGAAAATGAATAACTAAGTCTGTTTTCACTAACATGAATCGTACATTTACATCCAAGGAAGTCACTTGACTTTCTTGATCTTGATGACCCGTTCCTCAGCGTAGATGCGAGTTCCAACTTCGTCTCCAGTGGAGCCTGTCTTGTGCCATGGAAGTCCAGTGTGTGGTAAGTGCTCTGGTAGAGGCATCTCGGATGTTGCAGCGTACTGCAAGGGAGTCTGGCCAACGCATTTGAGGTCTTTCCGACGGTCTTGCGAATACATTTATCTTGGACGTCTTCTCAATATGGAGAATAACCTGGAACCTGAACTGACAATACGTCACCGCGCGTGTTGGGCAGCCTTCTCGTCTACCAACACGGTCCTGGACGGTTGTCATGACCAGGACCTACTAACCTCCCTCTTCAATTCCACTGTACTCCCTGCGATGTGCTATGGTGCCGAGACATAGACACTAACAAAATCACTAGAGGACAAATTAGAGTGACCCAGTCCTCCCTTGAGAGATACTTGGACAGACTCACTCTCCGGAACAAACACATGCACGCTCTCCTCAATTCTGACATCAAAACGATAATGAAGGATGCGGTAATCCATGGATACAATGCAAACCATAGATGGGCAGGTCACATGTTACGCCGAAACGATGGTCGATGGAGCACAGTGACAGCAGTCTTATTTACGAATAAAAAATTAGTTTAATCTGGTGTTTCCTATACTCGTCTTTACCGTACGGCACAGTAACATGGATAATGGACAAACGATTAGAGAAGAGAATTGGTGATTATGAAATGTTGATATATAGTAGCGTTGGGCGGATCTCAGGGAAATAAAAGAAAACAAATAACGAAGTTTTGTAGAAAATAGGCAGGGGTTTCCAGTTAGGGTCGCGGATTCGAATCACCATGCTGACCCGAATTTTTTTCACGTAGACCTTTTCGTGAAAATTCCCCTGATCTCTGGGTATTGAGATCGAACTCCCGTGTACATGGTCGAGCACGTTGAAAATCCTTTGGCGGTTAGAAATCGAAAAGAGGACAAAATTAAAAAATTATAGTTAAAAGTCTACCAAAGTTAATTGTACCGTCAACCAGGATTAGTAAATCGCAGGAAGTTTAACATAACACCGGTCATAGTTAGGTGGTTTTGTTAAGAGCAGCATAGATTGCGCCTAACAGGCTGCGGGTAGTCTACTTTGCTCTAGTGTTTTGGTATATTAGGATGGACTCGTATATCGGTTATCCCGCCCCCCCCCCCCCCCCCCACCCACACACCTTCATAGTTGAGTAATAAGCTGCGCCAGTCAATCCCGGTAAGCAGGAATCCTCTTACCGGCCACATCCAGTCCACACCAGAGTTAGGACCTGCACGGGTCGATGAGGACTGACACTAGGACCAAGGCACCTTGAAATATCGAATTGATGGGAATGCCCTTTACAAAAATTATTTGTATTAAAATGTCATTATAACTAACTACAGAGACAGACTATTGCCGACTATTCGAACAACTGCCCTTCAATCCCTATCCCTATAAATCACCTACGTTGATTTCAACAAAAAGAGTAAACACAGTAGTGATAATGTAATGTGTTCTTCATATGCTCCTCCGCGTCTTCTCGAGTTGCTTACATGAAAATCATAATGCAGTTGCCTTCTATCCCACCGTTACTCGCAGTGTGTTCGTTAGTGTCCCCGCTTATCTATATCCCTGTGCGTTTCAATCCTGCGCATATCTAGTAAGTCTATCTCATTTCAGATGTTAAATACTGTATTGTATCCACTGTCTACAATCACCTACTGTATAATTTACTCTCTTCGCCGTTGCTTCAGACCTATATAGCCGCTCTATCTATCCCTAAAACTCATAATTCCTAGGAAGTAAAGACAAGCTACTAATTAACTAAGCACAAGGAAGGATATCAAAAAGAAATCTTTATGTTTTTTTTTAATTAATAGAACATGCTATTTTAATGTCCTTTTTTTTTTTTTACTGCTTTTCGTATTGCTAACACAAGGCAACCGTTAGAAACAGTCAACGAGGCACAGACATAGTTTGACTGTTCGTGTTATCTTCTCACGAAGAGGCAGCAATATTCCTGTGTAAGATAGCGTTGATAACAAGAAGATACTTAAGTGGCCATATCACACCACTAGAATTGTCTTTGGACTCTGAAAATAAAGATAACGTTTAGTCACTGTGGGAACTTAATGCGTCCGGGTACATTTCCATATGTTTTGGTCATATGTTATGTTATGTTATGTTATGCTATGCTATGGTATGGTATAGTATCAAATGGTATGGCATGGCATGGCATGGCAGAGCATAGCAGAGTATAGTATAGTATAGTATAGTATAGTATAGTATAGTATAGTATAGTATAGTATAGTATAGTATAGTATAGAATATAGAACCAGGGGATTTAAATACCGTTATAACAAGTCAACGCCTGGTTTGGCTGGGCCAGGTTCTTAGACGAGAACATTGTTTTTCTACTGCAATCATTCATCATTTAGACTAGGACTGCCAGTTAAGTATGCTTTCTTTTTCCGTCTTATTCTTCTTCTTCGTCTTCTACTTCTTCTTCTTCTTCTTCTCCTTCTTGTCAGTTTTCTTTCTCAGACTCCCACTGCGAAACCCTGAGAAAATCCTTGCAAATAGCAGGATGTTGTCCGGAGAACAGAATACGAGATGTCGAAGTTTACAGCTCGTCCGCGATATTTGCACCTTTTAGTCCGACACATCCAACTTCAGCGGGAATTTTTGGGTTCCGGGTTAGTCTATCCTCTTCGATCCCTTCTCTTTAGCAAATCTGCTCTCCCTTCTCCTTAGACAGTCTGCCCTCTCTTCTCTTTAGCAAATCTGCTCTCCCTTCTCCTTAGACAGTCTGCCCTCTCTTCTCCTTAGACAGTCTGCCCTCTCTTCTCCTTAGCCAGTCTACCCTCCCTTCTCCTTAGCCAATCTGCCCTCCCTTCTCCTTAGCCAGTCTACCCTCCCTTCTCCTTAGCCAGTCTACCCTCTCTTCTCTTTAGACAGTCTGCCCTCCCTACTCCATAGTCAGTCAACCCTCCCTTCTCCTTAGCCAATCTGCCCTCCCTTCTCCTTAGCCAGTCTGCCCTCTCTTCTCTTTAGACAATCTGCCCTCCCTTCTCCTTAGCCAGTCTACCCTCTCTTCTCTTTAGACAATCTGCCCTCCCTTCTCCTTAGCCAGTCTACCCTCCCTTCTCCTTAGCCAATCTGCCCTCCCTTCTCCTTAGCCAGTCTACCCTCCCTTCTCTTTAGCCAGTCTGCCCTCTCTTCTCTTTAGCCAGTCTGCCCTGCAGCCTGTTATTCAGGATCACCTCGTGGAGGCGTAGAAGGGTCTTGGCAGCTCTGGTTCGCTGGCCCTGATGCTAGCAGTCAGCTATGGGTCGCTGACCACTGGAGCTCATGCGCTGCTCAGCATCTTGATCCCGAAAGAAGGTCCGATGTGTGTGCGCGTGTGCAGGGGGGGGGGGGGCGGCGGCAGTTCTTGAGTGCATACATCACTGCCATGGTTGCTAGGTTACGGTAACAGCTGCTGGTGGCGCGTATTGTAAACTTGGTGCAATGTTGGTGTCTCATACTGTCCGGGTCAGTTGGGATATGTCGTATGCTAACCTTGTAGCTGATGAACATGATGATATAATCCCTTTAGCTGTTAACTGGCAGCTCTTGACAGCCCAGTGCCTCCCAGAGAGGCACAGGTAGAGATGTGTAGAGTGTGTTGTGTATAGTGGGGTGTGGTGGGAGAATCATGTTCCGCAAATCGGTCAGCCTTGGGCACAAAGTCAGGAGAAGCTCGACTGACTCCTCGTGGTCATGGCAGAACCTGCAGTTTGGTTCACGTGCTGGGTCTAATCTATTCAGATGTTTGTTGAGAGGGGCATGGCCTGTTCTCAGTTTGAAGATCAGACTCTGGTCTCTTCGTTTCAGTTTCTTGACACGTTAAAAGACGAAAACTCGTTTAGTGCGGCCAGATATTGAGATAAACGGTTTTGTAAATACGATCCTGCATGGAAAGCGGACGACGAAGAAGCTGTCCCCCCCCACCCCCCCCCCCCCCCAAAAAAAAAGAATGGGAAGACAACATAAAAAATGTACAACTCTCCAACCAGAGGAGGCACAGGCAAGCGGCCCTTGACAGAGAGGGGGGAGGGGGACGTAAGGTTGTGGGGTATATTTAAGTGTGCCCCAACGACCTCACACCAGTTACGGGTGACCTGACTTGACCCTTGTGACGGGAGTCGACAGAGGGAGGGGTGGCGTTGGATTGTGGGGGTGTCGTCATGTGTTCCACAACAACCTACCTGGTTACGGGATGACCTTACTTGAACCTTGTGACGGGAGTTGACAGAGAGGCTTACTTAGGACAACGCCGTGAGAGCGGAGAGTAACCGTTCTAAGGATACTGATCAATCCATCTTCCCACGTCTTCGTCGGAGCCCATGGAAGCAGGCTGTGTCACCAGTCCGACCAACGAGGTGCGGATCGGCATTGTAATCTCTAAAGTGGTGTGATTACTGAGGAACCTTTAATTGCACTACAGCGAGGTTCACTTTCGCACGTTTGACCTTGGAAGTAAGAAGAGTCACTGTAACTGGCTACCAAATAAAACCTTGACGAGAGGTGACTACATTCAGCTCGAGAAGCTTCGAGCAACAATAGAACAATACAACATTAGAACCTCTTAGGGAAGAACAATAGAGGCTTAAATGATGACCTACTTTAGAGGGCAAAACGCTGAACTACCATAGAGAGCTAAATGGTGAACTACCAAAGAAGCCAAATGGCGGAGAACATAACCCCCAATTGCGCACCAATCTCTTTTCAGGACCGTAGTCTGATCCTCCGAGGAACTGATCTAGCTTGATTCTTAACAATAAACGAAGGAAAATCCAACTCCCCCAGGTGTTGTTGTTCAAATAACAATTTATCCTTTTCGGAATAATCACCATCTAAATTCAATTTATCAGCCTCAAAATACTTGAAATTGCTTTCAACGACTTTTTCTGCTGTTGGCCTTTTAAAATGAATATTTTGTGACTTTCCAAAACCCTTTTTCATCACAAAAATTTTCCCGAGAGCATGCTTCCATAGTCCCGCCGCCATATTTGTTATTTCCGGAAATGTGTGTACTGTGTAGACGTCACAATAAGATGGCCAACATCCAAATTGCAGTCAAAATTACGCTACAAGATAATGGTCCACCTGTCACACCGGCAAACGGGTTGTTCGGGAAATGGGGTATTTACACATACATATATACATACACACACACACACATACACACACACACCTATATATCGGTGTCACGGACTCAAAACATTATATCCACACACGTGCTCAAAGAGTCGCCCGTCGATTTCTCCAATCAGCTCTTTAATTACGATTAACCCAAATACATCTACTACAGCAGATACACAGACGTGCTGAAAATAGGAAAGCTGTGTCTCCAATATTCATTCAGTTAAACATTATCCTTTTTGTACCTTCCAATCTTTGACACAGAAATGAATAACAAAATCAATAAAACGAACTAAAAATGACAAACGTTAATCGAAATTCGCAGAAAAAATATATCGCCTCATAGCGTCCATTATTTGTAGTAATAAACGTTGCTAATATGCCACTGCTTCTCCGTATATGTTCATTCATACATTAAATTAATCAATTATTTGGATATTAATTTGTACAGCCGTTACCTTTTCTCTTATTTTGCTTTTATAAAACATAAACAAAATTGACAGGAAATCCATATCTCAGTGGCTCCCGGACAATTTAAAACAACTTCAGAGTTGAAGCAGATGCACTTCGTACAGATGCGATATTCATTGTGGAAAACAAAGACAAAGTGAGACAAAGACAGTTTTTCCTGGCATGTTTCTTATCGTTAATAATGGTCATCAAAACCAATAAACAACACAGTAAATACTGTCAGAAGCAGTCACATATAGAAGTTACAATTTCAACAAACGTATCTATATTCAGTCTATTCTCTCTGCTTCATTGACTCCTTCAGTATTGTCAGACGATAGAATGTTGTGCTGTCAGAAAACGGGGACGTAACTACAGTCCATGACAATGACGATGCTGTCAGAAAAAGGGGACGTAACTACAGTCCATGACAATGACGATGCTGTCAGAAAAAGGGGACGTAACTACAGTCCATGATAATTACGATGCTGTCAGAAAAAGAGGACGTAACTACAGTCCATGACAATGACGATGCTGTCAGAAAAAGGGGACGTAACTACAGTCCATGATAATTACGATGCTATCAGAAAAAGAGGACGTAACTACAGTCCATGACAATGACGATGCTGTCAGAAAAAGGGGACGTAACTACAGTCCATGACAATAACGAATGGGGATCGTAAGACCAATACGGACAGAGAAGCGTATTCCACAGTGTGTACAAGGAAGGTCAGGACCGTTTGCGTCATCCCATGGTGTGGTGTGCCTTCTCAAACGCTGAGTCGTTGGCCTATCCGCAATGTATGTCCTGTGTCTGTATTACATACTTGATTATTCCCCTCCACGTAACATTATCCATGGTGTCCTGTTCCCATTATTCCAAATCAATGCCTACATCATTTATATCCCCCTTGTATACATCCTTGTACTGAAGTAGTGGCCAGCCCCGAGACCTTTTCTTTAACTATAATTCTCCATCATCATCACCATCAGTCCTATAACCTAGAAGCTCGTTGAGGTACCATTATTGCAGTTTGTAGTACCAGCTCCAGTCATACAACAACGGTGTCTTGGGCCGCTACACACCTGATGGAGCCCGTCTCTCTCCATGTGGCGGTTCATTATAGTTGTCTAAATTTCATACAACAAAACTGACACTGTCTTCAGCTAGGGCGAAAGGTACCAATCTCGTGAAGTTCAGCCGGGTGAACTAGACCGTGAAATATGACACATGTTTAAGTGTAGTGCTATTCATATAGCCGATGTCCATGCCGGGATAATCGGACGGAATAAAACACACAAAACGAACGAATTAACCAGTCCATATAGAAAACAACAACACGTTTCCGTGAACACAAGTGTAAGTCGTCGACTAAAGGTAATTTCCAGCAAATCCACGATCTGGAGGCATCCGTAATGAACTAAATCAGCAGAGCAATGTAGACTCGCAGACAGCTACTGCGCCATCTTTGCTGCTTTCTTCTCTATAGAGAAGATATTTTGATTTTCTGCCACCCTCCATCCACCGAGTGTGACCCAGCCATTGGAGCCTTCGAAGACAGCATATAAAATAATGAGGCAGTGTTTTCTCAACACCCCAGCGTTGGTGATTTTCTCACGCCACCCATCTTTCAGAAATCTGCGTAGGCATCTCATGTGAAAGCTGCTTGGAATGAAATGCCACAGGAAGTAGAGAAGGCAGGGACAATTTATGCATTTAAGAATAGATTAGATGCTCCGAGTGTGTCCCAGCCATCGGGGGTTTCGAAGACTAAGCATGGAAAATATTATGACATTGCCTGTTCTCTCCAACACCCCTGCGTTGGTTTCTACTCCATACAATAAAACGATCAAATCACTAATATGGAACCATTTGAAAAAAAATCAGACAACAGTTGAATTTGCGATAAAGAGAATACGCTGGCGAAGGATTGAACGCATGTTAAGGAAGCTAGCTGAAAGCATCACAATGTAACCTCCACAGGTGCGTATCTCCCGCACATCAAAATTCCCACGTACTTTTTTTTCCTGTCACAATCGAAATGTAAAAGCTAATAATAAAACAGCCAGCCAAACATAGCGTTTCTGTTTATTGAGCAAGAGCGTCACATTATCCTAACTGACACACCCACTGGAGCACTTAGTCCGTGTCAGCACTATCCATCGCATGAATGAAGACATATGATTAACAAGACGGTCTGTCTATGGGAAGTTGACAATCGCTTTAGCTTGTCACGGTCTTAACACTGTGTGAAGCGACGCGCTTTATTCCTGACGAGAGGAAAGTATAGTACGTCCCGCGATAGGCATAGCCGCTACAGATAGATAAAGGTTCAATGCTTTAATTGGGCTTGCTCTAAGATTTCATTGAGATACATTGGTCAGTGTCTTTCTTCGGTATTAACGTTCCCCTTAGTGCCTTTCTTCGGTATTAACGTTCCCCTTAGTGCCTTTCTTCGGTATTAACGTTCCCCTTAGTGCCTTTCTTCGGTATTAACGTTCCCCTTAGTGCCTTTCTTCTGTATTAACGTTCCCCTTAGTGCCTTTCTTCGTTGCTAATATTGCCCTTGGTGCCTTTCTTCACTGTCAACCTACTCTAGGTGTCTTTCTTCACTGTCAACCTACTCTTGGTGTCTTTCTTCGCTGCTAATATTCCATTTAGTGTCTATCTTTACAGCTAACCTACCATTTAATGTCTTTATTTTCAGCTAACCGACCTTTTAGTGTCTTTCTTCGCCATTAGGATTCCTCTGAGTGTCTTTCTTCGATGTTGAACATTCTCCGCTATTGTTGCCTTGCTCTAATTGTGTTCAATAATTCGTGTTTCATTCCAAACTTCTCCGAGACTTTGTTTGTTCTTTTCTTCTTTTGGCGAGGTTCGAGCGGAGTATGGCGTATGCGAGGACGGAGTCTATGAGGGATAGACTGAACACTTATGGGTTTGCCCGGAGTGCAGTAACGTCGATTCTTAGAAACATAAACATTAGAATCGACTTACCTGAACTCCGAGCACGCCCAGAAGTTCTCTCTCTCTCTCTCTCTCTCTCTCTCTCTCTCTCTCTCTCTCTCTCTCTCTCAGCTAATCGAGAAGGATGTAGATACTAAACTGTACCTGTAGCTCAATGGTTGTACACACTAATGTCCCCTTCCACTCGTGTTCACCACTTTGCACGACCCTCGTTCATGTCTGCAGTAGGTGTAGTTTGTTTGAGTTCGAGTTTTAGTTTAGTAGAAGACTCAATGTCCCAGCACACGGTTTAACCAATAAGTCCTCTGTTATTCTCCATATTATGTTTTTAGAATCCCAGCACAATGCACGAACTCCGTAGCACCGGCGAGGACCTTGTAATAGATGGATCGATTTTAATCATAATTTTGAATCGGTCGTTAAGTATGTGTTATGATCCAACAAATGGGTTAGGCCAAACTTCAAAACTTCACTCCTTTTCCTATCGAATATGCTAATAAGGGATGCCAACGAAGAGAGGATGTCAGCTTATTTTCAGTTCCCCGGAAATGTCTCCATCAAATCGATTCTCACATCTGTACCACCAAATCAGTACTTAACATTTCTGAAACACCAATTAAGTCAATTAACACCTTCAAAGTGACCCGGAAGGTCATATCCGAAAGGGCCGCTACTCTCAGTGAGAATAACGATACGTCAAGTGTTACATAGGACACTCCTCTGTGATTCGTGAATCGTTTAAGTACAGAAGAAGTGTGGAGCGCCAAATCTAATGTAGGTCTAAGATACCGAAACTGAAAATTACTGTTGTGCGAACACTTAACATGACGGAGCAGGGCTAAATATGTTTTAGAGCAGCGCATACACACAGAGACGCACATGCAAACCACATGACTAACTAATACAAGATGCTTCTCATAAGTATTTACCCTGACCATGAAGGAGTAGGAGGAGAAAGTTGAAATTTGGCACAGGGCTTATTCATTCTCAATGTAGCCACCACCTGAATTTATACATTTCTGCCATCTCCGCGTGACCTTGAAAAGACCTTCAGAATAAAGTAGCCTGTTTTTCGAACTAAACCAGTTATGACAAGCCAGTATGACATCTTCGTCACTGGCAAAAGGATTTCCTTTCAGATGTTTTTTTAAGTTTCAGGAAAAGAAAAAAATCTGGGTCATAATGGTGAAAACAAGTCTCATCTACTGTCCCCATGGTCAGCAACATGTTTTTCGACTGACTCATTTTGAGTAACTGGCCACAGCAATCTACCCTCATTTGTTTCTGTTCACATGTCAGCAGACGCGGGACCCAGCGAGCATACACTTTTCTCATGTCAGCAGACGCGGGACCCAGCAGGCACAAACTGTTCACATGTCAGCAGACGCGGGACCCAGCGAGCATACACTTTTCTCATGTCAGCAGACGCGGGACCCAGCGAGCACACACGTTTCACATGTCAGCAGACGCGGGACCCAGCGGCCACACACTTTTCTCATGTTCAGTCTGTTTTGTAAAATTCTAAAAACTGTACTTTCATTCAGTTTTGCTGACCTAGATATCTCTGTAATTGTCATTTTCCAATCCTGGTCAATGATTTTCTTCACTCTTTCGGCAATTTCATCGCTGCACTCTGGGGATCGTCTTCCTGATCTTGGAAGATCAGCAACATGGGAACGGCCACACTTAAACTGCCTACACCAGTTTTTTACAAAAGCACACGAAGGACAGAATTCCTCAAACACTGGTTCCATCTCCACGTGTATTTCTGTAGGTGTTTTTCCCTGCAACATCAAGAATTGTATCACAGTTCTGGCCTCTGATTTCTCCATTGTTCTGACAAACCGTTAGAGTAGCAGATCCGGTCAATAAGGTGTGTTGCGTCATGCACCATACCTGATAAACCCATCGAGGAAGGAAATTCATATTTTTCAAGTCTATTATAAATTAAATGAGCTACAAATGTGTCAAATTTAAACTTTCTTCTTCTACTCCTTCATGGTCAGGGTAAAGACTTATGACAAGCCCCTTGTATATACACATATACGATGAGACTTCAAATGAAAACCTTAAAAGTAGGATAGAAATTATAGAAGATCTTGTCTTTGCATTGTAACTTGTTAATATGGTTGCTAAGAATGTCAAGAGTGTCCGTGCGTGCCATGACAGTGCAGAGGAACCACATCACGTCATAATTGCAGTTAAAAGATGGCCGCCCTACTATTGATATGCACCAAAGAGGTTCGTCGTTCTGTTATCCGTTCTTCTAGCATTGAAGGGGTGAACCAATAGAATTTCATCGGCGAATGACGGTCCAGTAAGGTGATGCATGCATTTTACTCACAGTCAATCGACGATTTTCCTTTACAAGGTGGTCAACGTCTCCAATAGACTCTGTGGTAATTACTTTGTGTGTCTGACCTGGTCGTGAACATTCTGTCACAGAACTCACGCCATTTGAGAACATCCAACTCCACTCATACACTTGCTGGAGTAAAAGACATGCATCACTTTCAATAGGAAGCCGCGTAGCGCAGTGTTTAGTTGACTGGCTTCGCATATGAGTGGTCCTAGGTTCATTTCCCAGTTGAGGCAGTAATGGTTTTTTAGACCGCAATGGTTTTCGGGTCGACCCTGCCTTTAAATAGGTACCAGTTCAGTCCAGAAGCAAAAGCGATCGGCCTGATGCTGATAACATCTTTCACTAAGTGCCGTTGGTTACAAAATAATATTGGCCTAAATATATGGACCATGTTTCTTATTCGCCGTATGGCGTGACGGGATCTTCACTTTAACTTTTTTTTTTTATCACCTTCATTTGTCATTGAATTTCTATAGGTTTATTCTCTTTATCCTCTTTATTCGCTTTGCTGCTAAACAAAATGGATAAAAGAACGCTGTTCGTCTTTGGTGCATGTCAGTCGTAGGACGGCCATTTTGTAACTGCAATTATGACGTCTACATCATGATGGCATGTGCAGGACATTCTAAACATTCTTCATCATGATGTAGCATGTCCTTTATAGAACGTCGCTCCCATAACATCAGAAACTCGTTCCTTTTCCAAAAACTCCAGCCTCCGCCATAGTCATACCGAGGCAATCCTGTATATCTTTGTGCCATCGACTTCTTGGTCTACCCCTTCCTCTTTTGCCTGGCACCATACCTTCCATCACCGTCCTCTCAAGACCGTTGTGTCTCTTGATGTGACCAAAGTATTTTACTTTTCTGACCAAAGTGGAATTATTATCCAGTTCTCCTCTATGCTCAACTCTTGCCGAATGTCTTATTTGTCATTTTCTCTGTCCAGGGTATACTGAGGATCGTTCTGTACCATTTTGACTCAAACGATTCGATTCTTTGTCTGGAAGTTTTTGTAATCGTCCTTGATTCTTAATAATCATATTACCAAGTTACATTACAAAGACATGGTTTTTCTCATTTCTATCCAACTTTTAATGGTTTTCATATGAATCACCTTAATATATATAATTTTTTTTTTAAATTAAAAAAAACAAACAAACATATATATATACATATATATATATATATATATATATATATATATATATATATTTATATATATATATATATATATATATATATATATATATATATATATTTATATGTATTACATATATATACATTTATATAATTTCCAACATGCTAATCACGCTAACGGATATTGATCTGCGGATATGACTGGCTTAACCTTCGAGAAAAATAAACACGTGCTTTTGGCACCAGGAGGGAAAGGGCACAACTTAAATAAATAATATTTTAAATAACATAATTCTCGCCGTTTGTTCATCAGGCCTAGTACTACTCGACCCTCAGCATGAAGTCATATGGATATCCATAATTCTTAAAACATCAACGAGTCCAAAAAATGTCGAACCATTGGTTGGTTTCAATTTAGGCTGCATAATTTGTTTAAAAAAATTTATTTTATAAGATTTGTTTCAATATTTTTATATTATTTTGAAAACTTAGGTCGAAGACATACACTTCTTTGGTCTGTCGTCTCAGCCACATCTCTGTCTGCCGTCTCAGCCACATCTCTGTCTGCCGTCTCAGCCACATCTCTGACTGTCGTCTCAGCCACATCTCTGTCTGTCGTCTCAGCCACATCTCTGTCTGCCGTCTCAGCCACATCTCTGTCTGTCGTCTCAGCCACATCTCTGTCTGCCGTCTCAGCCACATCTCTGTCTGTCGTCTCAGCCACATCTCTGTCTGCCGTCTCAGCGACATCTCTGTCTGTCGTCTCAGCCACATCTCTGTCTGTCGTCTCAGCCACATCTCTGTCTGTCGTCTCAGCCACATCTATGTCTGTCGTCTGAGCAATATCTCTGTCTGTCGTCTCAGCCACATCTCTGTCTTCCGTCTCAGCAACATTTGCACTTCCCGTCCAACCTCTTCGACATCTGCAAAACGTCACCTGCCGAAGGTGTAATCATGAATTACGATACATGCTAAACCATGCGAACAGCCTATTATAGTTACTCCAGCTTATTGTTAATCGCCTGTCAACTGGATATTATCTCGCCCTTCCGCCTCACAGACGCTTCTGTTGCATTCTGAACATGCCGCCCAGCAAGTTTGAGCGTCCTTAAGAAAATCTAAGCTACTTCTCACTACAAGCAGGAAGCATTACTCTGTGAATACCATTTGCAGAAAGTCCTTTTACCCCCCAAAACACACAACACATTATTATTTGATTGCACATTCTGTGAACACCGACGCCCTTTTGTATCTAAGCAGCACACGTGCATGTTACACCTAGTAGACTGAAATTTACAGAAATCGGAACTCTGGATGTTGCTGCCACATAATGGCACGTTTCAAAACTGTCAACTATATTTGTAAGTATCCCACACTAGTTTCTGATTCTTTCGTATTTGAAAAAAATGCGTGTCAGCAATTTTCAAGGTGTGATCAAGTGAGTATCCATATATTACGTGAAAGAACTCTGCACATGTCATACATATAGATACAGCAATAAATGAGACAGGTCGTATAGTTATTGGATGCCTAAAACCTACACCAACTGAAAAACTATACTCCATTATCGGCATAGCGCTACCTGAGAAACGAAGAACTGTCGCGTCAGATAGAAAGAGAGAAACAGGTAAATGACACAAGACACTCTATGTTCGGACATCAGGAGCAGTGCCCAAGACTAAAGTCAAGACACAGTTTCTTAGAGTCAACACAGCCCCTACAGACTAGTCAAGGCAAATGATGCATCGACAATTTGGAAACAGCTGATACAGGTCACCTTGATCGAGTTACGGAAGGAACCTGCGCCTGGACATCTCCTACCCTACGGAATATGGAAGTCACTAAATAGACTTCGATGCAGGAAAAAACCTGAAAAGATGGGGATACATAGATGAAGAAACATACGAATGTGGAGTAACACAAGACCAGGACCATCTGATGATCTGCCCAAACCTCCCGGAGACTTGTAGCATGGATGACCTGCTAAGTACCAAGGACAGGTCAGTCCCCGTGGCTGAATGCTGGAAGAGTGATGTGTGACGTAGCTCCTAGGACAGGGGAAGTAAGTAATTACGCGCACTGTACAACATAATGGCGTACACCTGTACTGTAGGTTCAAGATTTACATTTCGGATATGAGTCCATCTGGCAGTGAGCCATGACAGCAAAACATCTGCAACAGACCTGTCTAGCATACATCAATGAAAGAAGTTGTATGTGGCATCAATTTTGATTTGAGAGACAAATTCGTAGATCCCGTGCACAGGTTGTATAAATCAATAAGCCATTAACGGCGGAAAATAATACGAGGCGTGTTCAAATGAAACCGGACCTAACTGCAACAAGTGAACTTACGTATGATGCGCATGATGACGTCATTTCTGATGTAAACAGCACATACCAACCGTCTATCTATCTATCTTCTTCAGTCTACGCATGGCGTTAAGCGTCGTAGGGAGGTGGGACCTCCTTTGTTTCACATTTTTTTTGCAGGTAAAAATCCATTGGTGACTTTCCAGTTCAATCCCAGCATCTGTTAACCATTGGAATATACGATCATCTATTTTTGAGACTGGTGGATGTGGAACCGTGAATTAGAGAAAGATAGACCTGCAGCTTGTCAGGCGCTATTTAAGTCGCTCAGCTAACCACATAACCGACCTGAAATTAATAGGCACACAGTTGTCTTTTTTTTTTCCATCATAATCTCTATGGGGTAAATATCCCGAGAATAATTTTAGTAGATTTTTAACTTGAAATTTGCCCGAGCAGCGGCCGTTAGGCTTACTCTTTTCGATTTTTTTAAAATTTCTAACTGCTAAGGTATTTTTAACGTGCGCGCAACTGCACGCGGGTGTCTGATCTCACTAATAAGAGATCAGAGGAAATATTTACCGGATGATCCAAATAAAAAAATCCCTGTCTATATCGTGATTTGAACCCGCAACCTCCAGTATCTGAGGCGAACACCTTATCTCGAGACTACTGGGTCTCCCCTCAACAGCTCAACCAACTGTCAAGTTTGGAGAATTTTATTATCCTCCGACTCATAGTATTCTCAGCAGACAGTTGAAAACATGGCGGATGTGATACGGAATCCGTCCAGAGTTGATCAGCGAGCGAAGATTCGGTTTCTAACAGCTGAAGCATGTCGACAGCTTGACATTCATCGCAGAATGCATGCAGTGTATGGTGACAAAAGTGTGTCGAAGACAACAGTGAAGAACTGGACAACGATGTTTAAAGAAGGACGTGAGTCTTTCGAGACTAGGTCAGGCGCATATTGTTGCGTCAGAAGATGCCATCGCCAAAATTGATGCAGCAGTTCGGGTGGACCGTCGCCGGAGCTTACGTTCGCCACACTTTTGTCACCATACACTGTCTGCATTCTTCGATGAATGTCAAGTGGTCGACACCCTTCAGCTGTTAGAAACCGAATCATCGCTCGCTGATCAACTCTGGACGGATTCCGTATCACATCCGCCATGTTTTCAACGATCTGCTGAGGAAACTATGAGTCGGAGGATAATGACATTTTGCAAACTTGACGGTTGGTTTATGGTGTTTACATAAAAAGTGACGTCATCATGCGCGTCGTACGTATGTTCATTTAGTGCAGTTAGGTCTGGTTTCATTTCAACACGTCTTTTCTATAGCATGTCCTTGATCGAGCATACATTCTACAGACAACAAAATTCCTTCCCAATGGTGATCAACATGAAGTGCAAACGAAGAGTGCCTTCCATCTCCTAAAACATAGATCATGTGTTTGTCTGCCCACTTTAATGCAAGTATAAGAAAGACCTATGCACCGCCACAGGGGTAGAAGAGGAGTGACTTAGTGAAGCGAGGACTTGACAGGAGCACGATGTTTCCGTCTGCATAACTCATAGGATCATATGGGCATGCAACACGTCCCAACACGTGGTGGAAATGTATATGGGACATGCGTCATTTGTCTAGTTAACTTTAAAGGGCAAAGTCATGCGAGGTGGAACCATATTCAACATACTGACCAAGACCCCCATCTCACGTCAGGGTCAGGTACAACATACTGACCAAAGCCCCCACCTCACGTGAGGGTCAGGTATAACATACTGACAAAGACCCCCATTTTACGTCGTTTGTTTTTTTTGCGTTCGCCTTATTTTCTCTAATCCCTAAGGCGGTGTGCGTTGCACTGTAGTTTTTATTTTGCGCCTGTCGGCCCAGTGTATCCGACTTCGGCATGCATTTTATGTAAGGGCCTGCTTCCTCCTGCATTTTCTAAGGGTTTGCTTCCCCGGGGTAACGGCCGATGCTGTGATGGGGATCGAACCCAGCACCTCCTGGTTGTGAGCCGTGTCACTTAACCACTAGCCCAATCCGTCCCCCTTACGTCCAGTTTGACCAAGAAGGTTCGGAGCCACACGCCCAGCCCTGTAGTGTGGACCATTTACGAAGCCCAGCGTTGCCCTGGCTCATCTTCTTCAGTATATCGCAGAATGCGCGAAGAGCAACTGCAACCTGCATACCACAGACAATTCCCCAGGGATGTGTAACTTAGTCCAGGTATTCAGTGGCGTAACTAAGTCTTATACCGCCTTGGGCAGTCTCTGAGTTTGTTGCGTCTTTGAATACACATTGAACATAATTAGACAAAAATGTGAAACAACATAAATGGAGAAAAAAAAATTTAAAAAAATAAACGCACCAATATGTTTCTGAAGTGAACACAGACAGTTCGGCCACGGAGAGGCAGAAAATACGAGCCAATGGAATCTAGATTGTACACTTAATAGGCAACATAGAAAGACACTTCATTCTAGCATGAGAGATACGTGCCAGTTACAGAGATGATGCAACAGTTATTAACGCAGCAACAACGATTCTTATCAGCCACATCTGAGTCCTGCAAGCCATCTCAAGCCACAAACAAGATAGACTCCAGGAGTGTACTCCAAGACATCTCAAGCCCCAAACAAGATAGACTCCAGGAGTGCACTCCAAGCCATATCAAGAGACAAAAAGATAGACTCCAGGAGTGTGCTCCAAGCCATCTCAAGCCACACACAAGACAGACTCCAGGAGTGTGCTCCAAGCCATCTCAAGCCACACACAAAACAGATTCCAGGAGTGTACTCCAGGCCATCTCAATCAACAAACAAGATAGACTCCAGGAGTGTGCTCCAAGTCATTTCAAGCCACAAACAAGATAGACTCCAGGAGTGTACTCCAAGCCATCGCAATCCACAAACAAGACAGACTCCAGTTGTTGTTGTTTGTGAATGCTCATAACGAGTAGGTTACTCTTTTGTGAGCCCTGACAAGGACGTTAAGTGGTGGGTTGCAGTAGCTTTTTTCACATGCCGAGCGTGCTGATGAAGTTAGACCGCGGTCCTCCATACGGCTGTGTAATGCTTGGCTTCATCTGCGTGTCACTCACTACTACGGGGATCACGTCCACACCCCCCACAACACACCTCGTTAGCCAGGCTGCCATGAAAACAGCCCGTTTCCAGGGAGGGCTGTGAAGAAGCCAAAGTGAGGGTCCTGGCCAATATGTTTTGCCTCACCCTGACTAACTTGTCTGATCAGTATATTTTGCCTGACCCTGACTAACATGTCTGGTCAGTATATTTTGCCTGACCCTGACTAACATGTCTGATCAGTATATTTTGCCTCACCCTGACTAACATGTCTAATCAGTATATTTTGCCTGACTCTGACTAACATGTTTGATCAGGATATTTTGCCTCACCCTGACTAACATGTCTAATCAGTATATTTCTCCTGACCCTGACTAACATGTCTAATCAGTATATTTTGTTGACAAGACGTTAGTCTTCCTCCCCCAAACTTTGTAATAGTATTACAATATTTTGTTGCGTTCCCAAAACGGCATTTAACCAAAATTAATCGCCAAATTTCAAGTAGCCTTTCTATTTCATCTTTCGAGAGCTGTGATGTTTTACCTTGTGCAAGTGAAACAAGCATGGTTAGAGCTATGTTTCCTAGCATAGCTCTTCTGAGTTATTAAAAGTTTAAGATCATAATTGTTTCGCATTTTAAGTCAGAATGTAACTTTTGGCTTCTGTGGTGACACAGTAGCCATGTGTCAAGAATGGTTGCTAAGGACAATTGCGTGAAGAGAGAACACAATAACATCCATATAATGAAAACACAAAGACTTTGAATATTTCTCTTTTCGTTGAAGTAGACTAAAGTGCCGCCCGGGGCGGACCGACTCTACTTCCTTTTTCCCTCAGGTACACTACTGCGTCTATCTTCGAAAAGAATCACCAACACCTAAATTGATCACCGGTGACGCATCAAAATGTTCACCCATTGTTCAAACTTTCACAACAAGCGTTGAAAAATATGTTGCATAGGGGTTATATCGGAGTATTTGAGACTGGCAGAAGAAAGACCTTGCAGCTTAAGAATGTGGCACCATATTGTGTATAAGTGAACAGACGAGGGCTTACAGTATCTATTGTTTCGGAGGGAAATTAGAATTTACAGGGCCCAAGAACATTCTAACGATGTGACGTTTCACCCATTCAGGTGACGTCTGTATTTGTTGCCGTGCAGCGAGACGGGGCTCAACTGCCGCTAAAGGGACGCTTCAGTTGACCCAGATGTATAATGTGTTCATTTGTAAATGGGTATCTGACTTACTGTTAGCTGGAGAAAGGGCAACGAGATAGGGAACTGGCCACCCCCACCTCACACTACTTGTGGTTTAGACGAATCTAACGATTCCTCCCTGACGGCAGTTTCTGATTCTGGGAGTGAACAAAAACACACAAAAACTACGATTAATCCTGGTGGCATCCTAGATTAATAGAATAGGACCACTGTAACCTTACAAACCACTTGTAAAGCAGTAAAGGAGTGGTATTTTTCAGGGCTAGCAGCTTCATTATGTATATTGTTGCAAGGCATGGAAGGTATGGTGCCAGGCAAAAGAGGAAGAGGTAGACCAAGAAGACGATGGCACCAAGATATCCAGGAATGTCTGGGTATGACTGTGGCGGGGGCTGGAGTTTTGGCACAGGAAAGAGTTTCTTCCAGACAGACTGTGATGGGAGCGACATTATATAAAGGACATGCTACATGATGATGATGAAGCAATTGACACCGCTCCCGTAACTGTTTGGAAACAGGCTTCCTGCAAATGCGCCAGATGTAGTTGTGGGCCTATGCTTCACTTGGAGCGATAAGTTAAATCCTTATCAGCATTGTCGTCATTATTATTATCATATCCCTTTCATCAACAGTAGCATCTTCCATCATAACCATCAATAATATCATCCTCACCATTATCACCACCACCATCACCACCACATATCACCATTATCACCACCTATCACCATTATCACCACATATCACCAATATCACCACATATCACCCTTATCACCACATATCACCATTATCACCACATATCACCATTATCACCACATATCACCATTATCACCACCACCATCACCTTTATCACCACATATCACCACCATTATCACCACATATCACCAATATCACCACATATCACCAATATCACCACATATCACCACATATCAGCATTATAACCACCTATCACCATTATCACCACATATCACCAATTTCACCACATAGCATCATTATCTCCGCCATCATCATTATCACCAGCTTCATCATCACTATAACCTAGCTGCCATTTTGTTGTCTAGGTACCCTAACAGTCCATAGTGTTCGTTCCCATAGGGCACTGCTTTATATTACCTGCAGAGGCCCTCATAGTGAACCGGTTAGCGGCACGCCTCACAACTTCTAGGTAGTGTTTTGATCCAACAAACACCAATATCGCACCGTATAATCATTAAAAAAATTATTGTTGAAGTCGGATGCACTTGGTCGTTGGGTGCAAAACACAGTACAAAGTAGGTCGACATGATGATCATGATAATGATATAATCCATTTAGCTGTGAGCTGGCAGCTCTTGACAGCCCAATGCCTCCCGGACTAAAGCACACGTCCTCCTCAGTTGGTGGAGGTGACGTCCAATCTCGTATAAAGGCTGTTGTATTACAGACATCATGATTGTGAGGGGGGGTTTGGACGCATCTTTCGAGTATCCCCATCCACTTATAAGCCAAGACAAGGAGAATGTATATCTAGTCTATCTAGTCTATCTAGTCTGTCTAGTCTGTCTAGTCTGTCTAGTATGTCCTGTCTGTCTGTCTGTCTATCTTGTTTGTCTTGTCTGTCTATCTATCTATCTATCTCTCTCACTCTATCTCTCTATCTATCTATCTATCTATCTATCTATCTATCTATCACTTTCTCACTCTGTCTCTCTGTCTCTCTGTCTCTCTGTCTCTCTGTCTGACTATCTAACTATCTATCTATCTATCTATCTATCTATCTATCTATCTATCTATCTATCTATCTATCTATCTATCTATCTGTCAGTCTGTTTGTCTGTCTGTCTGTCTGTCTATCTATCTGTCTGTCTGCCTGACTGACTGTCTGGCATTGTCTATCTGTCTATCTGACTGACTGACTGTCTGTCTGACTGACTGTCTGTCTGACTGACTGGCTGTCTGTCTCTGTCTATCTGTCTCTCTGTCTGTCTCTCTGTCTATCTCTCTTTTCTCTCTCTATCGCTCTCTCTCTCTCTTTACTTCTCGCTATCCATCCATCTATTCATCCATCCATATATCGTCTGCTGCTATTTTTCTTTTGGCGTCAGGTGACATCTGGACAGAGTCTTGGTTTGAGCTTCGTATAAGGTGGAACTGGATGTTTCGGATATTTCGTCAATCCATTTTTTACGGGGTCGGCTCTAGCTCTGGTACCGCTGTATTTAAGTGTTAGAGACAAATGCGGGGCGCTGCTGTGTTGCTGTCACCTGAATTTGCAGTTTTCTAATGAAGTCTAGCACTGGCTTAGTGCCCATCTGTTTCCTGATCTCATCGTTTCTAATTCTGTCCCATCTTGTCACATTTAGCATTTATCTCAGGCATTCCTTTTCTATTGTTTCTATTTTTCTCTTACCTGCTGCTGTCAATGTCCATGTTTGACACTGGTAGCATAGTATAGGTATAACAATTGTGTTGAACATGGCTCATTTTGTGACAATCTTTACGTGCTTGTACTTCAGTATCGTTGACGTCTGGCCAAAGATTTGATTTGCTTTAGTGCATCTGTGACTGATTCCTTTGTGCATTCCTCCATTAGATGATACTATGCTTCCTAAATATTTGAAACCCTTCACTTGCTTTAATTGTTGCTGTTTTATGTAGATCTTAGCGGGCGTTTCTGTTCTTGCTATTGTCAGTGTTTCATTTGTTTCTCGTGTTGTGTCCTTCTGCAGTTAAGTTGAAAGTCATTCACACTTACATCACTCTTCGGCTTATATGGACTTCTTGACATTTCCCCACCTTAGTAGAAAGAACAAGTCGATTTCTTAATTTATAAAAAGCTGTTATTGAGAAACTGTCAAACATAAGTATGATAATAGTTCAAACCGATGTGCCGGCTCTGTAGCATTGTAAGACCATTTGCAAGCTAATGTATCTTCTTCTTCTTCTTCTTCTTCTTCTTCTTCTTCTTCGTACGCAGTCAGACATCAACCTTTATTTTTTTCGAAAAAGCAGCTGTCATCCTGAGGCTGTCGACACTGCCATATAGCTTGTCTAGTGTTGCCACTGGTAATGGCCACATCTGCTCTCTCTGATCCTCGTATGTCGGGCAGTTTTGCAGCAAATGCTCAGCGGTCATTTTCCCGGTACCACAAGGGCATTTGTCGGTGCCACCTATCTTCAATTTGTTGAATAGGTGGTACCTCAGTCTATTGTGGCCAGTGCGAAGTCTGAAGACCACGACCTGCTCTCTTCTGTTCAACTGGTAATAGGCATCATTTTTTGTGTAACCAGTATGTTCTGTTTCCCATTTGGTCATGTATCTAGCTCTAATAAACCTTTTTGACTCTTCGTATGTCACACTAGTATCTGGTTGTGGTAGTCTTGCACCTTCTTTTGCCAGTCTGTCTGCCTCCTCGTTGCCTTGGATGTTGCAGTGGGATGGAACCCACTGTACCACTACCCTTTTTGGTGCGGACTGCTGGCATAGTTGACAGAGTGCTGCTCTTAAATCATTAAGTTCAGTATTTTTCTGGCTTTTTAGTGCTGTGACTACGGCCAGGGCATCTGTAAGCAGGACTATATGGCTTTCATTTCTTTTGCATGTCACTATTTATTGTACTGCAGACCTCAGTGCCTCTGCCTCCCTCAGTGCCTCTGCCTCCCTCAGTGCCTCTGCCTCCCTCAGTGCCTCTGCCTCCCTCAGTGCCTCTGCCTCCCTCAGTGCCTCTGCCTCCCTCAGTGCCTCTGCTTCCCTCAGTGCCTCTGCCTCCCTTAGTGCCTCTGCCTCCGCTCTGAAATTGGCAAGCCAATGTATCAGCATGGTAGTATTGTAACAAAGTTTACAAGCTATTATATCGGCTCTGTACCATTGTATGAGCATTTGCAAGGCGATCCACTAAGTGCCGTTGGTTACAAAATAAAATGGGCCTAACACCATATGTCCCATGTGCCGCATGGCGTGACAGGGTCTTTACTTTTTACTTTTATATCGGCTCTGCAGCATTGTAACAAAGTTAGCAAACCGATGTATCGGCTCTGTAACATTGTAACAAAGTTTGCAAACCGATGTATCGGCTCTGTAGCATTGTAACAAAGTTAGCAAACCGATGTATCGGCTCTATAACATTGTAACAAAGTTAGCGAACCGATGAATCGTCTCTGTAACATTGTAACAAAGTTAGCAAACCGATGTATCGGCTCTGTAACATTGTAACAAAGTTAGCAAACCGATGTATCGGCTCTGTAACATTGTAACAAAGTTACCATACCGATGTATCGGCTCTGTAACATTGTAACAAAGTTAGCAAACCGATGTATCGGCTCTGTAACATTGAAACAAAGTTAGCAAACCGATGTTTCGGCTCTGTAACATTGTAACAAAGTTAGCAAACCGATGTATCGGCTCTGTAACATTATAACAAAATTAGCAAACCGATGTATCAGCTCTGTAGAATTGTAAGAAAATTTGCATGCCGATATCTCGGTTCTTTCTAGTGAGTCGGTTAAAAGACCATTATACAGTATATTAACGTCTTTTTACCAGTGCAAAAGGGGACGATGAGGCTAACGTCTGGTCAGGCAAAACACACTGATCAGACAATGTTAGTCAAGGTCAGGAGAAATATACTGGTCAAGACCCTCACCTGACCTCCTCGCTAGTCGTCCTGGAAACGGGCTGTTCTCGATGACAACAGTCTGGCTAACAAGGTGAGGTTCGACGTGATCCCTGTAGTAGTGAGCGACACATAGATGAAACCAAGCATAGCACAACCGTCAGGAGGGTCCAGGTCTAACTTCATCAGCACGCTCGGGATGTGAGGAAAGCTACTGCAACCCGCTACTTAACGTCCTTTTCAGGGCGCACAAAAGAGTAGCCTGCTTATTATGGACATTCGCAAACAACAACAACAGCCAGTGCCAAACGGGGACCAACAAAATCACTAGAGAGAAAGATCACGAAGCGTAATGATAGAAGTACCTGGAAAGGCCTCAGCGTAAAACTCAATGCGGAATAAATAGGTGGAAAACGTCGCTGAAACAAGACCCCGAACCGAAAATATTGGCGAGGAGACAGTCTAGTGGTTCGATGAACGAATGAGAATAGAACCTGACCAACTACTAATGTGCTGATATAATGCACGGTGATAGGGTTTGCGTAACCGTAGCAGACCGAAAACGAGATGTTGCCGATATTCTCATTCGTCATGAGAGACGTCATTGGGCTCGGCGTGGGCTAGTGGTTAAGTGGAACGGCTCACAATCCGAAGGTGCTGGGTTCGATCCCAGCACCGACCGTTTCCCCGGGAAAGCAAACTCTTAGAAAATGCAGGAGGAAGCAGACCCTTACATAAAATACGTGATGAAGTCGGATGCACTGGGCCGACAGTCGCAAAATAAAAACCACAGTGCAACTCACACCGCCTTGTGGAATAGAGAAATAAGGCGAACGAAAATAAAAATCGTCATTAGATGACGACTACTTTATTATCGGGCCTGACCTTGGACAGAAAACTACGCCTCCCCACGGCACCTCACGACACAAGTGGACACGACAAGGCATAGGTGTTGTTGTTCGAAGCTGCTCATGGTAAGTTAATCCTTAATGATTCTTACTGCCAGAGGCATACTGGGGAAGGGAGACCGGGGTCATCCTGACTGTGGCTCCCAATTAAGCTCGCCGGTATGGGGATTACAGTGCCTATCCCCACCTCGTTGGCCAGACTACAATGACACGGCCTGTTGCCAGGAGCACGGATAAGATAATGAGATGGGATGTTTAACCTTCTGGTAGACACGGTGTGATGATTATGGAGACATTTTTTTGCATCACAATCACAGCTGGACGCTCCTCTCGGGGGATAGACCATAACAGCTGGACCGTCCTCTCGAGGCAAAGACCTTCACAGCTGGACATAGACCATGACAGCTGATCGCTACTCTCGGGGCATAGACCATTACAGCTGGACGTTCCTCTCGGGGCATAGACTATCACAGCTGGACTGTCCTCTCGGGGCATAGACCATCCCTTCCACAGCTTGTCGCTCTCCTCAGGGCATAGACCATCACAGCTGATCGCTCCTCTCGGGGCATAGACCATCCCTTCCACAGCTTGTCGCTTCTCTCTGGGCATAGACCATCCCTTCCACAGCTTGTCGCTCTCCTCAGGGCATAGACCATCCCTTCCACAGCTTGTCGCTTCTCTCTGGGCATAGACCATCCCTTCCACAGCTTGTCGCTCAACTCTGGGCATAGACCATCCCTTCCACAGCTTGTCGCTTCTCTTTGGGCATAGACCATCCCTTCCACAGTTTGTCGCTTCTCTCTGGGCATAGACCATCCCTTCCACAGCTTGTCGCTCATCTCTTGGCATAGACCATCCCTTACACAGCTTGTCGATTCTCTCTGGGCATAGACCATCCCTTCTATAGCCTGTCGCTCATCTCTGGGCACAGACCATCCCTTCCACAGCTTGTCGCTTCTCTCTGGGCACAGATCATCCTTTCCACAGCTTGTCGCTCATCTCTGGGCATAGACCATCCCTTCCACAGCTTGTCGCTCATCTCTGGGCATAGACCATCACAGCTGATCGCTTCTCTCGGGGCATAGACCATCCCTTCCACAGCTTGTCGCTCTCCTCGGGGCATAGACCATCACAGCTGATCGCTTCTCTCGGGGCATAGACCATCACAGCTGATCGTTTCTCTCGGGGCATAGACCATCCCTTCCACAGCTTGTCGCTCATCTCTGGGCATAGGCCATCCCTTCCACAGCTTGTCGCTTCTCTCGGGGCATAGACCATCACAGCTGATCGTTTCTCTCTGGGCATAGACCATCCCTTCCACAGCTGATCGCTCCTCTCTGGGCATAGACTAATGGCAACATCTGCCCAGCATTCAAGGTGACGGGCTACTCTTTCTGCCTCTCTCCATGTGTAATAATTTAATCGAAATTCACTCTCAGATTTTCTTCTCCAAGTATGTCAAAGCCTACCTCTCTTTCTCAGTGACAGCGTGTCTGGCTATGCTGGACGGTGTCTTCTTCAGCTCCAGTTTCTTCTTTTAATTTGTTGTTCTAATGGCTCTTTCAAAATGTATTGATGCGAGACATGACATTGACAGAAATATTAAGAAAGAGGATCGGGCCTCTCGAGACAAAATGCTACAGGAGACACTTAAATATATCGTGGGTAAGGAAAATAACAAATAAAGCCATCCTGCAAGATCTGAGTGTCGAAGAGAACTGGCTTATAAACCACGTTATGTCTCAGAAACGGGGGTTTTTCGGCTACATTAAGCGCCATGACGGACTGGGAAAAGCATTTATGGAGAGAACATTGTCCCAGGAAGACGAAACAAAGGCCGATCGAGTGGTAGATGTGCACAAGACATCAAGGACACGCCAAACATGAACATGGAGCAGAGGGGTAGACTGACTTATGATCTAGATTCCTTATCGAATGCTTGTGACGAGGGCGACGTTCTGCCAAGTACCTGCTACATGATGATGATAAGCCGCATTTTCTGGCTTCTTTCCAGTAGCTCTTCATTCCTCACCATGTCCGTTAACGATGGGCTATTACTTTCCGTACGTGGAGGAGCATTCGCCCGAGAAAAAAAATCAGTGTCTGCCAAACTGGACACAAGTGGGAATCGAACCCGGAAGGTTGGGATTGTGAAAACCGAGCGAGTTTCATCCCTAGGCCACGCAGCCTCCTGCCGTGTTTCGGTTACAGTATACATATAGTAAGAGCAGACCCACCTGAATGATAGAACACAGTGTAAACCTGGTGTAGCTCTATAAGCAAGACGGAGAAGGTAACTGAAGACGGTTGCGGGTGTGGCTAGCAATCTGATTTGTAAAAGAAATTTCTGTACCAGCAATCACTGACAGAACGGACAACGCCCTTTTGCTTCCACTAAGGGTGCCTATTCTAATCTATTCTATCATCTGCCGCCAGTGTGGTATGACCTACATTGGGGGAACTGGTATGGAACTGCGGGAGCGTTTCCACCTACACCTCAACGATATCCGCAACTGCACTGGTTCCCCAATTGCCAGCCACTTCAATGGTCCTGAGCACCGGGAAAAGGCTGACGTCGGTGTCACTGGTCTAGTTTTTAGCTTCTTTGACGATCGTCATCAATACTATGAGATAAGTTGACCATTTTGTCCTTATATTTTGATTTGTTAGTTCAGTATTGTTGTCACGGATGAAGGCCTATTAGTCGTAACGTAGGTTTTGTTTGTGTTCTCGTCTCGGTGCGGTATCTGACTATACCCATTTTAAAATTTTGATTAAACTCAACTTTTACATTTTTTTTTCAGGATTATTTTCCTGTTCATTCAAATGATGTTGGGCCTGAAGGAGGAGCAAATATAGGTAACACTGTTACCTGTCAGGCGTGTCACAAGAGACAACTAAGGATGGGTCTCGCATGGAGCTGGCTACCCCGTCCTGTAGGAACCTTTGATTACATAACCAGATATAGACATCTCAGCGTATAACAAATTGGCATGCATTTGTTGAAAAAAACCTATGCTCTCCGGAAAGATGTAGCTGTAGAGATTGATTGATTGATTGATTGATTGATTGAAAATGTCGATTGTAATGGTGGATTGTAATTGTATGGAGAGACAATCTCTTTTCTGGAATCCGAAACGTAAGAGACACAGAGGCTGTGAAAAACACACTTGGCCAAGATTGCATGATGAATCCATAACGGAGGCATGGCCGACATGGCAGATGTGGGAGATGAGAATGGAGCCGAAGAAGCATCAGTGAATGAGCTGACAGCAGCCAGGGACTCCAAGCTAATTGCATCAAGATCTGCCAATCACTGCTGATCAAGACCTTGTTCGACTTCCACGTTGCGGTCCATGAAACAGGCTGCACTAGTGTAGTCTGGCTAAGGGATACGGATCGCAGGGAGACAGCAAACTCGGTACCCAAAAAGGCTAGGTGAAGTCGGACGTGTCTGGCCGAAAGGCAAAGACATCGTTGCCTCGCTGTGAACTACGTTAAGCATCGCTTCAACTTACCTTAACGTCTTTTTACTGGTTTAGAAGACTCTGTTCAGTCTTTATACAACCAATTTCTTTTACATTCACCAGATCAAAAACATTTCCGCTTCCAATCTACTCTTGAAAGCCTCCACTACCTCCTGTGGCAATGCATTTCAATCATTCACCACTTTCTTACTAAACAAAATATTTCCTTATATCTAATCTGGACCTCTTTTTAATTAATTTGTAGATGTACCCTCCTGTTCTTGTGGGTGGTTGTATTTTGAAGAAAAAAACTTATGGTAGGCTAATTTATCTTTTCATTTCATTTTCAGGCCGATCGCCGAAGAAGAAGAAGAAGACGTAGAAGAAGAAAAAGAAGAAGAAAAAGAAGATGAGATTGAAAATGGATATACGATTTATGTTCGTCGAAGTCATATACTCCACAGAGAGCGTCATATTTTTTATTAATCGATTGACTGAACTGGATCCCCCCCAAAAAATTATCCGATTTCATTTGTCACTATTAACTCTACCTGGTGACCTGTCGTTTCACCTGACATACGAGCCTCACAGCGGCTAAACTAGACAAACATGCTGCGAAATGTGCATATTTCAAAACAACCTATATGGCTGCCACGCCCATAAAACAGTGCAGACTTCCATTGTCGAGCCCTGATCCAGAGCTTGGCCGTAACCCTGGTCTTATTCCCTCAAAGCAAATTAGTCTCAATAAAATGGCAGCTGTTTCCTCGCTGCTTTTGTTCAGGTTTACGAGGTCTGACGTCATAATATTTTGTGACTGCCTTTACAATGGCGGTTCTTACGTTGTTTATGCGATGGGCCCTTTTATGGTTATTCAGTGAAGGTTCTAGACCCTGATCGGAATTCTGGAGAAGCGTCAGAACCCTTTTGACATATTAGGAAAGTATATGGGCTTCTTTCAATAGCAATGTGAAGCAAATGGACTACCAGTTCAGAGAAGCATATGGGTCTCTTTAACAGTCTTGTGAAACATATTCATCCATTCAACAGTCTAGTGAAACATATTCACCAATTCAACAGTATAATGAAACATATTCACCAATTCAAAAGTCTAATGAAACATATCTACCAATTCAAAAGTCTTTTGAAACATATTCACCAATTCAACAGTATAATGAAACACATTCACCAATTCAAGAGTCTAATGAAACATATTCACCAATTCAAAAGTCTAATGAAACAAATTCACCAATTCAAAAGTCTTTTGAAACATATTCACCAATTCAACAGTATAATGAAACATATTCACCAATTCAAAAGTCTAATGAAACATATTCACCAATTCAAAAGTCTAATGAAACATATTCACCAATTCAAAAGTCTAATGAAACATATTCACCAACTCAACAGTGCAGCGAAGCATATTCACCAATTTAACAGTCTAATAAAACATATTCACCAATTCAACAGTCTAGGGAAACATATTCACCAATTCAAAAATCTAATGAAACATATATACCAATTCAAAAGTTTAATGAAACATATTCACCAATTCAACAGTTAAAATGAAACATACTCACCAATTCAACAGTCTAATGAAACATATTCACCAATTCAACAGTCTGATTAAATATATTCACCAATTCACCAGTTTAGTAAATCCCATTGACCCCTTTGTCAGTACAATAAATCATATGGATCCATTCACCACTCTAGCAAGGTCTATGGACCCCTTCACCAATCTAGTAGAGTGTGGGGCTCTTTGATAGTCTGAGAAGGCCTTGACCCTTCCACCGACTAGGAACGCCTAATGACCCCCTTTTAGCATTCCAATATTACCTATGAAACTTTACAGCAAAATACAGTTATTAAATGGATTTTTAATCGCTTCTCCAGAACGTAGTGGCAACCTTCTGTGTTGCACTACTGCTAAAAATGACAAATAATCTGGCAGTTGCAGGAAGTGACGTTCTGAAAAACGGCATGCTTGCTTTTTGTCTATTTTTTTTTAAATAATTAAATTGGGAAAGAATCAAAATAATTCAAGCCCAATCATCATCAGGTGCCCTGCCGGTTGACGAAGGGCGATAATGGATTTCCATCCATTTCTATCACGTGTGTCGTTTAACATCTCTGTCGTTGATTCTCGCTCATGCCATTCTCTCAGGCTGTCCAACATCTTCTCTCTCCGCCTTTCTCTGTCTCTCAGACTGCCCAACATCTTCTCTCTCTGCCTTCCTCTGTCTCTCTTTCCCGTTGTCACGACGTGCTCTAAGCCGCTCCTTCCCATAACATGCCTCAAAAAGGATAACTGCCTTGTTCTGATCCTTACGTTTAGTTGTCTTTGTGTTTGTGCCTCTTCGAGTACTGTATCATTAGTCTTCTTTGTGTTTGTGCCTCTTCGAGTACTGTATCATTAGTCTTCTTTGTGTTTGTGCCTCTTCGAGTACTGTATCATTAGTCTTCTTTGTGTTTGTGCCTCTTCGAGTACTGTATCATTAGTCTTCTTTGTGTTTGTGCCTCTTCGAGTACTGTATCATTAGTCTTCTTTGTGTTTGTGCCTCTTCGAGTACTGTATCATTAGTCTTCTTTGTGTTTGTGCCTCTTCGAGTACTGTTTCATTAGTCTTCTTTGCAGTCAATGTGATTCACAGCATTCTTCTGTAAAAACCACATGTTCGTTGCTTCCA
This sequence comes from Ariolimax columbianus, assembly GCA_036924085.1. Taxonomy (NCBI): domain Eukaryota; kingdom Metazoa; phylum Mollusca; class Gastropoda; order Stylommatophora; family Arionidae; genus Ariolimax; species Ariolimax columbianus. The sequence goes on along the minus strand of JAVGWX010000013.1, from coordinate 68,336,992 downwards.
AAGATCTAAGCGCTTGCATGTATCCATGATTCACTGCCATGTGGCAGTATTGGTTCCACATAACATCGAAAGACTCTCTTACTCACCTCCAGCGACAAGGTTTTGTTCAAACAAGTTGGTAAACCATGCATCACCATCCACCAAAATCCTTACAGTTATTATTAATATAATTATATAATTATAGGGGCCGGCGTGGCCTATTGGTTAAGTAGCACGGCTCACAACCAGAAGGTGCTGGGTTCGATCCCCATCACAGCACCGACCGTTACCCCGTGGAAGCAAACCCTTAGAAAATGCAGGAGGAAGCAGACCCTTACATAAAATGCATGCTGAAGTCGGATGCACTGGGCCGACAGGCGCAAAATAAAAACCACAATGTAACGCACACACGCCTTGGGGAATAGATAAATAAGGCGAACGCAAGGACAAAAAAAAAAAAAATTTATATTTCCGTGTCCAAGCACCACGTTATACATCTTGTATCCAGTATCCAGTATCCAGCGACATGGATTGCCTTTTCATTTGCCTTCATCTTGTCGCACCTATTGCCTGTTTCCTGGAGGTTGGGGCAGGTCATCAGGTGGTCTGGGTCCTGTATTGCGCCGCAATCACACGTGTCATCATATGTGTATCCCCATCGCTTCATATTTCTCTTGTACCGTGATGCACCAGTTCGGAGTCTGTTCAGCGACTTCCACTTTGTGTATGGTAAGTGATGTCCGGAGGCAGGTTCCATCTCTGGGGCCTGCATTAATCTGTGCCATCTCTCGATACGGCGACTTTCAGGGTTTGTATGTATGGGGTTTGTTGTTTTTAGAAAGTTATGTGTAGATTTGAGTCTTGTGTTTTGTACCTGATGTCCAAACATTGGGTGCCTTGGATCGTGCTCTGTACCTGATGTCCAAACATTGGGTGCCTTGGATCGTGCTCTGTACCTGATGTCCAAACATTGGGTGCCTTTGGTGTGCTCTGTACCAGATGTCCAAACATTGGGTGCTTTGGATCGTGCTCTGTACCTGATGTCCAAACATTGGGTGCCTTGGATCGTGCTCTGTACCTGATGTCCAAACATTGGAGGCCTTGGGTCGTGCTCCTGTTTTTCTCGTTCGATTTCTGCTGAGACGCTTCTTCGGATCTCGGGGGCTGCCCTACGGATTATGGGGTATATTTTATCAATGGGGGTGGGTCTTAGGCCCCCTTATACTACCCGACAAACCTCATTTATTGCTGTTTATTTACTACAGTTACATGTGATCTTACATACATTTTACTAATTTAATTGTGAATCTGATTGCAGTTGTTCACAGACGATCTAATTCATCAGCAAAGTCCAAATCATGAAGTTGTTCTACGAAAACCATTGAATCTACTCATCAGCAACCCACTCATCTATTCTCCACTCAATCCGTCCACCTTTTTTACCATCAACCTGTCTCTCTCCCACTCAACCAAACATCGCTCTCATCCTAAACTCGCCCATAACCCCGCCAATAACTTCCCACAACCATTCTATCCCCCAATCCATCAAGCATTACAGAACATCTAGCGCCCCATTATCCTAGCCCCGATCCTTGCAACAAATTCATCCATGATGTAACGATTCATTCTTTTTATAAACTTCCCAAAAAATTAATTATCATGCAATCCTCGTATCAAAAAGGAGCAACAGCTGTTGCGGGATAAATACTATGCAGCTAATTTTGTAAATCCTCCCCTTAAAAACTGGGACCCTGCTATTCAATAAGATGGATCAGTGTATATAACGTCAGATAGCAAAAACTATCTTTGTGTTCTACAAACCCATCTCTTCAACCCCTGCAAGTTGCCAACCCCGTGTCTATAGTGGAAAGGGAGACGAGGAGAGGGGGGAGGCGTGTGTTCTCTTAGTGTCGTTTCTGTGAAGTGCAGCTCCGAAGTGTCCAGTCTGGTCAGGCTGTTCCAAGTTGAGATAAATGTGGGTGAGTGCGTATATATGTATGTATGTATATACACAGGGCGGGTTTATCATCCATAAAGCCGGTACTGGACAACATCCACGACCAGAGCCTGCGCACTTCTCTATTCAACTCCACAGTTCTACCTACAATATGCTATGCGGCTGAAACATGGTTACTCACGAAAGAGATGGAGTCCACTTGGTGGAAGATGCAGTTTTTTATGCAGACAAGATAAAACATCTATGGGGGCCGCACTTACTGCGAAGAACGAACGATCGTTGGAGCACAGCGACAGCAATATGGTACCCTAGAGATAAGAAACGACCACGGGGACGACCGCCAACACGTTGGTCCGACTCTCTTGCATCGCATAACAACACTCACGACCCCGTAATGGACGACGCATTCTCCTCTGGTCCACCGTGGTCCAAGACAGAGACCGTTGGAAAAAAAATTGGGACACGTACCGGTGTAACCACCGCTGACGAACGGATCATCCAGTAATCCAGTTCATACAAGGCTTAAGAAAAGCACTCGTCTGCTCGTCTGTGACAAGCACACATTTTTGCTTCACAAGTAAAATACAAATCAGTTTTTACTCGTTAATTACGTTTTTTGTCGTTACTACATAACAACTCTCGCACGATTATTAATGATATTACGATTCGAATAGACTGTAAATAATCTAGCTTATTATAGTGAATCTAAATGGACCTTTCCTATCACAATTTAAAATTATTAAAGCCATCGATAAATAGTATTTCACTGCTAAAACTACCCAAAATGTTCAAGGGAACAAACCTCTATATCTTTGGCAGCGGTGCATTTTCTCTTAAGAAGAATCGGTATATTTCTGTGTAAGTAATACGATATATTTTGGATTGGTACGCATTGTTATCTAGAAATAAAGGTGAATTAGTGCCTAGTTAAAATTTGTTAACGTGAATTGCATGACTGTAGTCCGACCATGCTGACTGGTGAGTGACACTGAAATTTGCCAAGCCCTGTATATATAAATACATTCATACATACATACATACACACACCTATACACACACGAACATACAATACCACGAAATGGCGCACGAAGCATGCCCATCCGCTCGCTCGCGAGAACGCATGCCGCAGGAATGCAAGCCCACATGCACGCACTCAATGCCACACACAGCCACGCGTATACATACCTACCATACCTACCATACCATACCATAACATGCCATGCTATGCCATTCCAAGCCCTACCCTACCCTACCCTACCCTGCCCCACCCACACCCCACCCCATAACACCCCACCCCATAACACCCCACCCCATAACACCCCACCACACCACACCACACCATACCATACCATACCACACCATACCATACCATACCACACCATACCATACCACACCATACCATACCACACCCCACCACACCATACCATACCATACCACACCATACCACACCACACCACACAGCACCATACCATACCATACCATACCACACCATACCATACCATACCATACATACATACATACATGACATACATGACATAGACATTTGACAAGAATGTCTCAAGCGACTTTATTCGCAAGTCGGCATGACTTCAGAGCAATAGGAAAACTCAAGACAAATGTTGTTTGACGGTATTGAATACATACTACAGAGGCATGGACGGAAACAGGCGATGATCATCGAGAAGGAACATGGGATAAGATCAGACATGTTAACAATGAATATCAACATAGGCTGACAGATGAAATGAAATAATATGAATAGCAATACAATATATTCAATATGTCTATCAATAAAGTCTTAATCTCGAAATCCTGGTTTTCAATCAGGCACGTGTGTCTGATGCCAGGTAGCCAAATGTTGAGTAAATTCATCTTTTTCCTTGGTGTACCATGTTGGGTCCAGGGCCTCCAGTATACCATTTCTCCATCTCAGCCTCGGCCTTCCAAGAGGGCGGCCAAGGTTGTATGGACACCATGACGTCACTCTGTGTGTCCAACTGTTATCCGGCTTTCGTACAACATGGACGACCCATCTATATTTTCGTAACAGTGCTACATCTATGATGACAGAGAATTAAGTTTTTTGCGGATTTAGTCTAGAATGAAAATCTTCATTGTTCTTCGCTCCATGGCTGGTTGGAAAACGCATAGTCTATCTGCATCTGCTTTCCGTATGCTCCACATCTAATAACCATATACCATGGATGGAATAACCACTCTGTTGAATGTGTGAGCCCTAGCGTTGACGTTTTGCATCTGGTGCAGTATGAGTCTAATCACAGCCATCTTGATAATACGGCCGTGATACAGCTGAAGTACATCCCTGTGATGTCACAGGCCAAGGTGGCCATTTTAACACGACTCTGTGTTGAGGGTGTGTAGTTTTTCTGACTTGGATATAATCTGAATACGAATACGTTTTTACACCAACCTCTCGACATTTGTTTCATAAATTTAATTAATTAATTCTTCGAAACGTTTAGATCGTGTTGTTGACCGAACCGTAAATCAAAATATTATTCAGGAGAGTATGTACCATAATTTGCCTTTCCAAAAAATTGAAGGTCTGAGGGCACAATGGCGAAAAATGAGACCTCGTGATAATTTTGAAATGACAGACAACACTGGTGTGTGTGAAAAATATTTCCATCCATCAGAAGATTGTAACATTGGTTCTGTGACACGTGATAATGGTGTGTAGTAACAGTTCCCAGGAAAAAAGCAAAGTTTTGTTCTGGTGCATTACCAACAATGTTTGTGAATTGTGCATCATCCTTATCATCGACTAGTCCCACTAGTCTACTTCGAAGAGCGCAAAGCTTGAGAAACGAGAACAAATATTAATTGAAAAAGCAATGACTGAGAGATGGCAAGCCATGTTGATTACATAGAGAGACATTCATTGACTGACAGATGGCAAGCCATGTTGATTCCATAGAGAGACATTCATTGACTGAGAGATGGCAAGCCATGTTGATTCCTTAGAGAGACATTCATTGACTGAGAGATGGCAAGCCATGTTGATTACATAGAGAGACATTCATTAACTGAGAGATGGCAAGCCATGTTGGTTACATAGCGAGACATTCATTGACTGAGAGATGGTAAGCCATGTTGATTATATAGATATATATTAATTGACTGACAGTTTAATTACATATACAACCAGTTTTCCGACAAGGGGAATCAAGTTGTTGATGGAGCATCAAACAAAATAGATGAAGCTCTATTATAACCCCTAGGTCCATTGACTTATCTATCATTCTAATATTGTTCTCGCCCATTCTATAAGTATGTTCCATATTAGATCTACCCATGTGGGTGACTGTACATTTATCTATATTAAACTCCATTAAACGCCATATTTTACTTCGATAGATCAAATACAAAGTATTTCTTTTCTTTTCTATTTATGTTTCTCGATCGCTAACAAATATTTGTCGATGTGATCGTTGTCACTAACAAACAACATGTCACCATAGAACTCCAACCGGTACCAATGTTTACATCCAACTCATTTCGTGACGTCACAAACATGGTGGCATAGCCTTATTATCAAGAATGCCGTGGTTTAATACAGTTGAAGCTAAGCCAGCCCGCTGTTCTTATAGCCAAACAAATAGAGTCAAACTGCACATTCAATATAGTTATTTCCACCTGACAGGAATAAAGGATGTCTATCACTCCAGTGGCTTGGCTTCGTTCGTTCCAAATCTCCCGCTACCAAACCCTAAATGGGCTTAAGTAGTAGAATGTAGTCCAGAGAACGGAATGCGTTGTGTCGTAGTTTACAGCTTGACTGCGATATTTGTACGTTTCGGTCCAACACATCCGACTTTAGCAAGCATTTTTTTAGTACCCGGTTAGCATTTCCTATTCGATCCCTTCTCCTTAGCCAGTCTGCCCTGCTGCAGCCTCTTTTCCAGATTCACCGCGTGGAGGTGTAGAAGGGTCTTGGCAGGTCTGGTTCGCTGGCCCTGAAGCTAGCAGTCAGCTATGGGTCGCTGACCACTTCAGCTCATTTGCTGCTCAGTATCTTGATCCCCGGTTTTTATTTCACCTCGGATTAAAAAAATTCTACACCTGAGCAAGGATGTGAACGCATGTCCTCGCCGCTAAGGATCGATACCAAAACTATCTGCTCCACCCAAAAACAAATGTAGAAAATGTAATGTTTGTTGTGAGTGAACATTCAATAGTTCACCTTTAGGCTCCCAGTGGAGCATAAGCTGCTACTACTACAGCTGGTCCCTTACAGGAAGGGTGAATCATAGAATCAGAAGGTATGGTTTCAATTGAAATGGTTTCATTTAATGGGGTTGCTAAGCCCATGAACAACCGTCAGTAGTCGCTTTTTACTGTATGTTTGATATCAATAGAAACTTTCTGTGGTCTTTTCAATTTTTTAATTGATTTTTGCGTTCAACTTATTTCTCTAATCCCCAAGGCGTTACACTGTGGTTTTAATTTTGCGCCTGTCGGCTCAGTGCATCCGACTTCAGCATGCATTTTATGTAAGGGTCTGCTTCCTCCTGCATTTTCTAAGGATTTGCTTCCCCGGGATAACGGCCCGTGCTGTGATGTGGATCAAACCCAGCACCTTCTGCTTGTGAGCCGTGTCAGTTAACCACTATCCCAAGCCGTCCCCGTCTTTTCAATTTGGACTCAGTTATCATTTTTGGTCGTTCGTCAATAAATGATTACGGAGGATAGTGGGTACTGGTTGGCAAGAGGTAGTGAGGGATGAGGACATGGGAAATGGGTACTGGTTGGTAGGACATGGTGAGGGATGAGGACATGGGAAATAGGTACTGGTTGGTAGGACATGGTGAGATATGAGGACATGGGAAATGGGTACTGGTTGGCACGACATGGTGAGGGATGAGGACATGAGAAATGGGTACTGGTTGGCACGACGTGGTGAGGGACGAGGACATGGGAAATGGGTACTGGTTGGCACGACGTGGTGAGGGATGAGGACATGGGAAATGGGTACTGGTTGGCACGACGTGGTGAGGGATGAGGACATGGGAAATGGGTACTGGTTGGTAGGACGTGGTGAGGGATGAGGACATGGGAAATGGGTACTGTTTGGCACGACGTGGTGGAGGATGAGGACATGGGAAATGGGTACTGGTTGGAAAGAGGTGGTGGGGCATGAGGATCTATGGGGAATGGGTATTGGTTGGCAAGAGGTGGTGAGGGATGAGGACTTATGGGAAATGGGTACTGATTGGCAAGAGGTGGTGAGGGATGAGGATCTATGGGAAATGGGTACTGGTTGGCAAGAGGAGGGGGGTGGGGGATGAGGACTTATGGGAAATGGGTATTGGTTGGAAGAGGTGGTGAGGGATGAGGACTTATGGGAAATGGGTACTGGTTGGAAGAGGTGGTGAGGGATGAGGATTTATGGGAAATGGGTACTGGTTGGAAGAGGTGGTGAGGGATGAGGATCTATGGGAAATGGGTACTGGTTGGAAGAGGTGGTGAGGGATGAGGATCTATGGGAAATGGGTACTGGTTGGAAGAGGTGGTGAGGGATGAGGATCTATGGGAAATGGGTACTGGTTGAAAGAGGTGGTTAGGGATGAGGATCTATGGGAAATGGGTACTGGTTGGCACGACGTGGTGAGAGATGAGGACATGGGAAATGGGTACTGGTTGGCACGACGTGGTGAGGGATGAAGACATGGGGAATGGGTACTGGTTGGCACGACGTGGGGAGGGATGAGGACATGTGAAATGGGTACTGGTTGGCACGACGTGGTGGGGGATGAGGACATGGGAAATGGGTACTGGTTGGCACGACGTGGTGAGGGATGAGGATCTATGGGAAATGGGTACTGCTTGGCACGACGTGGTGAGGGATGAGGACATGGGAAATGGGTACTGGTTGGCACGACGTGGTGGGGGATAAGGACATGGGAAATGGGTACTGGTTGGCACGACGTGGTGAGGGATGAGGACATGGGAAATGGGTACTGGTTGGCACGACGTGGTGAGGGATGAGGACATGGGAAATGGGTACTGGTTGGCACGACGTGGTGAGGGATGAGGAAATGGGAAATGGGTATTGGTTGGCACGAAGTGGTGGGGCATGAGGATCTATGGGGAATGGGTACTGGTTGGCAATAGATGGTGGGGCATGAGGACATGGGGAATGGGTACTGGTTGGCAAGAGGTGGTGGGGCATGAGGATCTATGGGGAATGGGTACTGGTTAACAAGAGGTGGCGGGGTATGAAGACATGGGGAATGGGTACTGGTTGGTAAGAGGTGGTGGGGCATGAGGATCTTTGGGGAATGGGTACTGGTTGGCAAGAGGTGGTGAGGGATGAGGACTTATAGGAAATGGGTACTGGTTGGCAAGAGTTGGTGAGGGATCAGGATCTATGGGAAATGGGTACTGGTTGGCAAGAGTAGGTGGGGGATGAGGACTTATGGGAAATGGGTACTGGTTGGAAGAGGTGGTGAGGGATGAGGTTTTATGGGAAATGGGTACTGTTTGGAAGAGGTGGTGAGGGATGAGGATCTATGGGAAATTGGTACTGGTTGGAAGAGGTGGTGAGGGATGAGGATCTATGGGAAATGGGTACTGGTTGGAAGAGGCGGTTAGGGATGAGGATCTATGGGAAATGGGTACTGGTTGGCAAGAGGTGGTGGGGGATGAGGACTTATGGGAAAGGGGTACTGGTTGGAAGAGGTGGTCAGGGATGAGGACTTATGGGAAATGGGTACTGGTTGGAAGAGGTGATGAGGGATGAGGACTTATGGGAAATGGGTACTGGTTGGAAGAGGTGGTGAGGGATGAGGATCTATGGGAAATGGGTACTTGTTGGAAGAGGTGGTAAGGGATGAGGACTTAAGGGAAATGGGTACTGTTTGGAAGAGGTGGTGAGGGATGAGGATCTATGGGAAATGGGTACTGGTTGACAAGAGGTGGTGGGGGATGAGGACTTATTGGAAATGGGTACTGGTTGGAAGAGGTGGTGGGGGATGAGGACTTATGGGAAATGGGTACTTGTTGGAAGAGGTGGTGAGGGATGAGGATCTATGGGAAATGGGTACTGGTTGGAAGAGGTGGTGAGGGATGAGGACATGGGAAATGGGTACTGGTTGCAAGAGGTGGTGAGGGATGAGGACTTATGGGAAAGGGGTACTGGTTGGAAGAGGTGGTGAGGGATGAGGACTTATGGGAAATGGGTAATGGTTGGAAGAGGTGATGAGGGATGAGGACTTATAGGAAATGGGTACTGGTTGGCAAGAGGTGGTCAGGGATGAGGATCTATGGGAAATGGTTCCTGGTTGGCAAGAGTAGGTGGGGGATGAGGACTTATGGGAAATGGGTACTGGTTGGAAGAGGTGGTGAGGGATGAGGACTTATGGGAAATGGGTACTGCTTGCAAGAGGTGGTGATGGATGAGGATTTATGGGAAATGGGTACTGGTTGGAAGAGGTGGTGAGGGATGAGGATCTATGGGAAATTGGTACTGGTTTGAAGAGGTGGTGAGGGATGAGGATCTATGGGAAATGGGTACTGGTTGGAAGAGGTGGTTAGGGATGAGGATCTATGGGAAATGGGTACTGGTTGGCAAGAGGTGGTGGGGGATGAGGACTTATGGGAAAGGGGTACTGGTTGGAAGAGGTGGTGAGGGATGAGGACTTATGGGAAATGGGTACTGGTTGGAAGAGGTGATGAGGGATGAGGACTTATGGGAAATGGGTACTGGTCGGAAGAATTGGTGAGGGATGAGGACTTATGGGAAATGGGTACTGGTTGGAAGAGGTGGTGAGGGATGAGGACTTATGGGAAATGGGTACTGTTTGGAAGAGGTGGTGAGGGATGAGGATCTATGGGAAATGGGTACTGGTTGACAAGAGGTGGTGGGGGATGAGGACTTATGGGAAATGGGTACTGGTTGGAAGAGGTGGTGGGGGATGAGGACTTATGGGAAATGGGTACTTGTTGGAAGAGGTGGTGAGGGATGAGGACTTATGGGAAATGGGTACTGGTTGGAAGAGGTGGTGAGGGATGAGGATCTTTGGGAAATTGGTACTGGTTGGAAGAGGTGGTGAGGGATGAGGACTTATGGGAAAGGGGTACTGGTTGGAAGAGGTGGTGAGGGATGAGGACTTATAGGAAATGGGTACTGGTTTGCAAGAGGTGGTCAGGGATGAGGATCTATGTGAAATGGTTACTGGTTGGCAAGAGTAGGTGGGGGATGAGGACTTATGGGAAATGGGTACTGGTTGGAAGAGGTGGTGAGGGATGAGGACTTATGGGAAATGGGTACTGCTTTGAAGAGGTGGTGAGGGATGAGGATTTATGGGAAATGGGTACTGGTTGGAAGAGGTGGTGAGGGATGAGGATCTATGGGAAATTGGTACTGGTTTGAAGAGGTGGTGAGGGATGAGGATCTATGGGAAATGGGTACTGGTTGGAAGAGGTGGTTAGGGATGAGGATCTATGGGAAATGGGTACTGGTTGGCAAGAGGTGGTGGGGGATGAGGACTTTTGGGAAAGTGGTACTGGTTGGAAGAGGTGGTGAGGGATGAGGACTTATGGGAAATGGGTACTGGTTGGAAGAGGTGATGAGGACTTATGGGAAATGGGTACTGGTTGGAAGAGGTGGTGAGGGATGAGGACTTATGGGAAATGGGTACTGTTTGGAACAGGTGGTGAGGGATGAGGATCTATGGGAAATGGGTACTGGTTGACAAGAGGTGGTGGGGGATGAGGACTTATGGGAAATGGGTACTGGTTGGAAGAGGTGGTGGGGGATGAGGACTTATGGGAAATGGGTACTGGTTGGAAGAGGTGGTGGGGGATGAGGACTTATGGGAAATGGGTAATTGTTGGAAGAGGTGGTGAGGGATGAGGACTTATGGGAAATGGGTACTGGTTGGAAGAGGTGGTGAGGGATGATGATCTATGGGAAATGGGTACTGGTTGGAAGAGGTGGTGAGGGATGAGGATCTATGGGAAATGGGTACTGGTTGGAAGAGGTGGTTAGGGATGAGGATCTATGGGAAATGGGTAATGGTTGGAAGAGGTGGTGGGGGATGAGGACTTATGGGAAAGGGGTACTGGTTGGAAGAGGTGGTGAGGGATGAGGACTTATGGGAAATGGGTACTGGTTGGAAGAGGTGATGAGGGATGAGGACTTATGGGAAATGGGTACTGGTTGGAAGAGGTGGTGAGGGATGAGGACTTATGGGAAATGGGTACTGGTTGGAAGAGGTGGTGAGGGATGAGGACTTATGGGAAATTGGTACTGTTTGGAAGAGGTGGTGAGGGATGAGGATCTATGGGAAATGGGTACTGGTTGACAAGAGGTGGTGGGGGATGAGGACTTATGGGAAATGGGTACTGGTTGGAAGAGGTGGTGGGGGATGAGGACTTATGGGAAATGGGTACTTGTTGGAAGAGGTGGTGAGGGATGAGGACTTATGGGAAAGGGGTACTGGTTGGAAGAGGTGGTGAGGGATGAGGACATGGGAAATGGGTACTGGTTGGAAGAGGTGCTGAGGGATGAGGATTTATGGGAAATGGGTACTGGTTGGAAGAGGTGGTGAGGGATGAGGATCTATGGGAAATGGGTACTGGTTGGCAAGAGGTGGTGGGGCATGAGGATTTATGGGAAATGGGTACTGGTTGGAAGAGGTGGTGAGGGATGAGGATCTATGGGAAATGAGTACTGGTTGACAAGAGGTGGTGGGGCATGAGGATCTATGGGAAATGGGTACTGGTTGGCAAGAGGTGGTTAGGGATGAGGATCTATGGGAAATGGGTACTGGTTGGCAAGAGGTGGTGGGGGATGAGGACTTATGGGAAAGGGGTACTGGTTGGAAGAGGTGGTGAGGGATGAGGACTTATGGGAAATGGGTACTGGTTGGAAGAGGTGATGAGGGATGAGGACTTATGGGAAATGGGTACTGGTCGGAAGAATTGGTGAGGGATGAGGACTTATGGGAAATGGGTACTGGTTGGAAGAGGTGGTGAGGGATGAGGACTTATGGGAAATGGGTACTGTTTGGAAGAGGTGGTGAGGGATGAGGATCTATGGGAAATGGGTACTGGTTGACAAGAGGTGGTGGGGGATGAGGACTTATGGGAAATGGGTACTGGTTGGAAGAGGTGGTGGGGGATGAGGACTTATGGGAAATGGGTACTTGTTGGAAGAGGTGGTGAGGGATGAGGACTTATGGGAAATGGGTACTGGTTGGAAGAGGTGGTGAGGGATGAGGATCTTTGGGAAATTGGTACTGGTTGGAAGAGGTGGTGAGGGATGAGGATCTATGGGAAATGGGTACTGGTTGGAAGAGGTGGTGGGGGATGAGGACTTATGGGAAAGGGGTACTGGTTGGAAGAGGTGGTGAGGGATGAGGACTTATAGGAAATGGGTACTGGTTTGCAAGAGGTGGTCAGGGATGAGGATCTATGTGAAATGGTTACTGGTTGGCAAGAGTAGGTGGGGGATGAGGACTTATGGGAAATGGGTACTGGTTGGAAGAGGTGGTGAGGGATGAGGACTTATGGGAAATGGGTACTGCTTTGAAGAGGTGGTGAGGGATGAGAATTTATGGGAAATGGGTACTGGTTGGAAGAGGTGGTGAGGGATGAGGATCTATGGGAAATTGGTACTGGTTTGAAGAGGTGGTGAGGGATGAGGATCTATGGGAAATGGGTACTGGTTGGAAGAGGTGGTTAGGGATGAGGATCTATGGGAAATGGGTACTGGTTGGCAAGAGGTGGTGGGGGATGAGGACTTTTGGGAAAGTGGTACTGGTTGGAAGAGGTGGTGAGGGATGAGGACTTATGGGAAATGGGTACTGGTTGGAAGAGGTGATGAGGACTTATGGGAAATGGGTACTGGTTGGAAGAGGTGGTGAGGGATGAGGACTTATGGGAAATGGGTACTGTTTGGAACAGGTGGTGAGGGATGAGGATCTATGGGAAATGGGTACTGGTTGACAAGAGGTGGTGGGGGATGAGGACTTATGGGAAATGGGTACTGGTTGGAAGAGGTGGTGGGGGATGAGGACTTATGGGAAATGGGTACTGGTTGGAAGAGGTGGTGGGGGATGAGGACTTATGGGAAATGGGTAATTGTTGGAAGAGGTGGTGAGGGATGAGGACTTATGGGAAATGGGTACTGGTTGGAAGAGGTGGTGAGGGATGATGATCTATGGGAAATGGGTACTGGTTGGAAGAGGTGGTGAGGGATGAGGATCTATGGGAAATGGGTACTGGTTGGAAGAGGTGGTTAGGGATGAGGATCTATGGGAAATGGGTAATGGTTGGAAGAGGTGGTGGGGGATGAGGACTTATGGGAAAGGGGTACTGGTTGGAAGAGGTGGTGAGGGATGAGGACTTATGGGAAATGGGTACTGGTTGGAAGAGGTGATGAGGGATGAGGACTTATGGGAAATGGGTACTGGTTGGAAGAGGTGGTGAGGGATGAGGACTTATGGGAAATGGGTACTGGTTGGAAGAGGTGGTGAGGGATGAGGACTTATGGGAAATTGGTACTGTTTGGAAGAGGTGGTGAGGGATGAGGATCTATGGGAAATGGGTACTGGTTGACAAGAGGTGGTGGGGGATGAGGACTTATGGGAAATGGGTACTGGTTGGAAGAGGTGGTGGGGGATGAGGACTTATGGGAAATGGGTACTTGTTGGAAGAGGTGGTGAGGGATGAGGACTTATGGGAAAGGGGTACTGGTTGGAAGAGGTGGTGAGGGATGAGGACATGGGAAATGGGTACTGGTTGGAAGAGGTGCTGAGGGATGAGGATTTATGGGAAATGGGTACTGGTTGGAAGAGGTGGTGAGGGATGAGGATCTATGGGAAATGGGTACTGGTTGGCAAGAGGTGGTGGGGCATGAGGATTTATGGGAAATGGGTACTGGTTGGAAGAGGTGGTGAGGGATGAGGATCTATGGGAAATGAGTACTGGTTGACAAGAGGTGGTGGGGCATGAGGATCTATGGGAAATGGGTACTGGTTGGCAAGAGGTAGTGAGGGATGAGGATCTATGGGGAATGGGTACTGGTTGGCAAGAGGTGGTGAGGGATGAGAATCTATGGGGAATGGGTACTGGTTGGCAAGAGGTGGTGAGGGATGAGAATCTATGGGGAATGGGTACTGGTTGGCAAGAGGTGGTGAGGGATGAGAATCTATGGGGAATGGGTACTGGCTGGCAAGAGGTGGTGAGGGATGAGGATATATGGGGAATGGGTACTGGTTGGCAAGAGGTGGTGAGGGATGAGGATCTATGGGGAAGGAGCCAACAACAATCAGTGGTGTTACAGATCAAACGTAGGAAATGGACTTGGATAGGACACGCGATACGGGAATCTCCTTCAAACGTGGCTAGACAGGCCCTGAGCTAAATGACAAAGGAGAAGAGAAAGAGAGGACAAGAAACACTTGGAGAATAAACAGAAAAGTAGTTTCGGTACCTGGGCATCAAGTGAAGAAGGGCAGAGAGAGCAGATACTTAACTTAACTGAACATCTTTATATTGGTTTAGACGATTCTGCAGAGTCTGAAGACAACCAGTTTCTGCACTAGAGCTAAGTAGACCCGCAGCCAGTTAGGCGCCATCTATCCTGCTCTTAACAAACCACTCGGGGGAGAATGTAAATAACTTTTGGGTAGATTTATTTAGCTTGAGTTTTGCCCAGCTAGCAGCCGTTAAGCTTACTTTTTTCGATTTTTGCCAAGGGATTGTTAACGTGCTCGACACTGCACACGGGATTCCGATCTCACTACCCAGAGATAATGAGAATTTTTACCACAAGCTCCACGTAAGCATAACCTCGGTCCCCACCGTGATTCGAACCCGCGAACTCTGGCATCTGGGACGGACACCTTACCTCGAGATGAAGAAATGTTGTCAGGGGCCTATGTCACTAGAGGAGTTCACGTGAATTTAGTAAGTAAATCAACCAATCAAACCTTTCACCTCCCCACGGAGCATAGGATCTCAACAAAAAGCTCCCTGGTGCACATATCTATCTGTTCCAATATCGTCCACAAACTGAGCAGACATCTTCCTCTTAATCTCTGCCTCCCGTCTTCAATTGCGCCCCAGTCTGTCGGGACACATATTCCCCATTAGATTCCTACATAAAGATTGTTTAGACACGCTAAACTTTTTCTTTCATTAGGCTAGACCAACCCATCCGCATCGTCTTTTGTGTTTCTTTTGGGAAATCGACGTAATTTTCTTCGCATGTAATTATTTGTAACTTCTTTACAAAGTTTTCATTAAAATGCTGGATCAAGATACTGAGCAGCGCATGAGCTGCAGAAGCGATTCAAGGCTGACTGCTAGCGTCAGGGCCACCGACCCTGAGCTGCCAAGACTCTTCTACATCTTTAGTTGGGGAGAAAGACTAACGTCTGGTCAGGCACAACATATTAATCAGACATGTTAGCCAGGGTCAGGCAAAATATACGGGAAAATACCCTCACCTTGGCTTCCTTGTAGCCGTCCCTGGAAATGGGCTGTTTTCACGGCATCCTGGCTAACGGGGTGAGAGATCGACGTGATCCCCGTAGTAGTGAGTTACACGCAGATGAAGACAAGCATAGCACAACCGCCTGTTGGACCCCAGTCTACCTTCATTAGCACGCTCGGGATGTGAGAAAATCTACAATAACCCATCACTTAAAATCCTTTTCAGGACGCACAAAAGAGTAATACTACTCAATGTGAGCTTTCGAAACTACAATATCTCCACGTGGTGATTCTGGATAACAGGCTGCAACAGGGCAGACTGGTTAAGGAAGAAAGGTCCGAAGAAAGAAAGCTAACGCAGTACCCAAAAATGCCTGCTGAAGTTGGATGTGTCGCTCCTAAATATGTAAATATCGCAGTCAAACTGTAAACTATCGACATAACGCATTGCTTTGGAACATGCAAAGCCATTTTCAGGGGATGTTAGTGGGAGGGAGAGAACGTTCAGGTCTTGGTAGCAGGAGGGAGAGAACGTTCAGTGCTTGGTAGCGGGAGGGAGAAAACGTTCAGGGCTTGGTAGCGGGAGGGAGAGAACGTTCAGGGCTTGGTAGCTGGAGGGAGAGAACGTTCAGGGCTTGGTAGCTGGAGGGAGAGAACGTTCAGGGCTTGGTAGCGGGAGGGAGAGAACGTTCAGGGCTTGGTAGCTGGAGGGAGAGAACGTTCAGGGCTTGGTAGCGGGAGATTGAGAACGTTCAGGGCTTGGTAGCGGGAGATTGAGAACGTTCAGGGCTTGGTAGCAGGAAATTGAGACCGTTCAGGGCTTCGTAGCGGGTGATTCAGAACGGTCAGGGCTTGGTAACGGGAGATTGAGAACGTTCAGGGCTTGGTAGCAGGAGATTGAGACCGTTCAGGGCTTCGTATCAGATGATTCAGAACGGTCAGGGCTTGGTAACGGGAGATTGAGATCGTTCAGGGCTTGTTAGGGAGAGATTGAGAACGGTCGGGGCTTGGTAGCAGGAGTTTGAGAACGAACGACGACGAAGAAGAAGAATCATTATGTAATTTAATAAACTAACCAAAAATGTAGAAACCGACTACCAATCTCAGAACCGCTGATTTAATGTCAACATTCCATTTGTTCGTGCAGACAACTCTGTGTTTTATTGTCAATTTTCCCTTGTCTATAGCTATCAGCGGAAACTGTCAATGTGACGGTCGAACCAGAAGTAAACAAGCCAAATGTGCGTTATATTTTATTGCCCTATTTATAACATCGCCTTCGTCTTCATTTCTGGTCATGTAAATCATATAGTCATCTATGTGGAGTAAATCATTCAGTGAGCTTGAAGCATAGTGTTTGGAATACTCTATATTTATATCTATATATCTATATATCATATAATTGTGGTGGGGGATAGACGAGGGATCAGGGCTCAAATATGACAGAAAATGGAAGGCTAGACTTTGGGTAACTGAAACGCTTCTCCAATCAGGCACAACATTCTGTCCAGGACCGCAATCTCTCTTCCATGTATCGTCCTCTGTAAACAGTCTGTTTTCAAGGCAGTGTGGCTGACGAGATGTGGATCGATGAGATCGCCGTAGTAGTGAGCACTACGCAGATGAAGCCAAGCATGGCCCAACCCGGTTCATCTTCGTCAGCATGCTCGGAATGTAAGGTAAGCTACGACAACCCGCCACTCAACATCTTTTTCAGGGCGCACAAAAGGGTAAACTTACTCATTGTGGACATTCAACAACAACAACAACAACAACAACAACAGGGCCAGGTCGGTACTCAAAGATGCCATGCTAAAGTCGGATGTATCGGACCTGAAGGTGAAAATATCGCAGTCAAGCTGTACACTACAACATAACGCAGTCCGTTCTACTTGCAAATCCCTTTTCATGGCTTGGTGGCGTGCGTTAGAGAACGAACGAAGAAAAGAAGAAGAAGAAAAGAAAAATGAAGATCTACGTAGCAATTGTTCTACCGCTTCTCGTATTTACGTATGTGACATAGACCATTTCAAACGAAGCCCCAGCACAAAGTATCATGGAGATATCCTCGCACCAGATATTGGCATCAGCTGGACCTGATCACCACTAGACGGTCTGAGACATTGGGCATCAGCTGGACCTGATCACCACTAGACGGTCTGAGACATTGGGCATCAGCTGGACCTGATCACCACTAGACTGTCTGAGACATTGGGCACCAGCTGGACCTGATCACCACTAGACGGTCTGAGACATTGGGCATCAGCTGCACCTGATCATAACTAGACGGTCTGAACTGAGAGATCGGCAGCAGCTGGACCTGATCATAACTAGATGACCTGAACTTAAACACGTTTCCCAGTGCTGACCGTGACACTGACCACTCACTGGTATGCTGCAAATTGAGACTTCAACCCAAGAAAATCCATCGCACAAGACATGTGGGTAAAAGCTGCATAGACACAGCAAAAACTGATATCCCTGAAAGGTGGAGGAATTCACAAAATCCCTCTCTGAATTACTGACAAAACAGTGTACTATTGGAAGCGCTACAGTAAGGGGGGAACATGTCAGATGGCCAATACACAGAACAGACTTTGCAGTCTTTGGGAAGAAGACAACAAGCAGAAACGACTGGTTTGAGGGTAGGTCCGCTATCCTTGCACCAGCCATTAAAAAGCGACAATCAACTCACCTGGAGTTTAAGATTTTCTAGCGCTCAACCTTGGAGGCATACTTCTTCTTCTTCTTCTTCTTCGTACGCAGTCAGACAGTAACCATTATTTTTTCGAAAAAAGCGGCGGTCATCCTGAGGCTCTCGCCACTGCCATAGAGCTTGTCTTGCAGTTCCACTGGTAATGCCCACATCTGCTCTCTCTGATCCTCGTATGTCGGGCAGTTCTGCAGCAGATGTTCAGCGGTCATTTTACCAGTACCGCACGGGCATTCGTCGGTACACCCTATCTCAGTCTGTTGTGGCCAGTGCGAAGTCTGAAGACAACGACCTGCTCTCTTCGGTTCAACTGGTAATAGGCATCGTTTTTGGTGTAATCAGTATGTTCGGTTTCCCATTTGGTCATGTATCTGGCTTTGATAAGCCGTTTTGACTCTTCGTACGTCATACTGGTATCTGTTTGTGGTAGTCTTGCACCTTCTTTTGCCAGTCTGTCTGCCTCCTCGTTGCCTTGGATGTTGCAGTGTGACGGAACCCACTGTACCACTACCCGTTTTGGTGCGGACTGCTGGCACAGTTTGCAGAGTGCTGCTCTTAAGTCATTAAGCTCAGTGTTTTTCTGGCTTTTTAGCGCTGTGACTACGGCGAGAGCATCTGTCAGCAGGACTATATGGCTCTCATTTTCACTGTGTGTCACCATTTCTTCCACTGCCGCCCTCAGTGCCTCTGCCTCCGCTCTGAAATTGCTTGTGTACTTACCAGTAGCGAGTGACAGTGTTATTTGTCTGCCATTTGGTAGGTTCATGAATGCTCCTGTCCCTCCGTTCTGTGTAGTGTTTGTTACAGAACCGTCGGTGTATGCATGGGTCCAGTCCATGCTTGGGTAGCTTTTCGTTATGAAGCTTAGGGTAGTATCTCTCCTTTCTTTTTCAGTCTGGCAGTTTTTGTTTGCAATACCTGGTATATTTTCTACCACCTCTGGAAATATATCCTGCCTCCAGGTAGGTTTTCGTACAGTAGTGATGGGTTTTGGTGTTGTTAGTGCGTTTATGGGATCTTCGTGCATCTTTGCTTTGGCTATTTCTGCAAAGTTTCTCCGCCTTAGTTTCCCATTTCCCAAATTGTTTAGTCTCTGGTGCATTGGATGGTCCGTCAGTCTTCGGAGTTTCTCTGACTGCAGCTGGGCTCTGCAGTCTCTTCTATCGGTCATGGATTGCAGTTTTGTAATCTTTTCAAGTTCTACAATTGGCGTTGACTTCATGCCACCTGTTATAATTCTCATGGCTTGGTTTTGAAGTTTGTTAACTTTATCGAAGTTCGCCTTCGCTGCTGTTGTCCATGCCGCAATGCCATACTCGAGAACTGGTCTCACTCTTCCAGTATACAGTTTCTTTAGTATGCCTTCGTCTGCTCCCCAGCTTGTGCCAGCAAGTTTCCTCATGATTGTCATTCTTTCTCTGGCTTTCATTCGGTTTCTCTCAATCTGACTTTTCCATGTCATGCGCCGATCAAATGTGACTCCCAGATAGGTTGGGTTGTCGTTTGGCTGCAGGAATTTGCCATTTAGACTTAATTTGGTACTTTGGGGTTTTAATGAAAGCGAGAATATTGTGCATGTGGTTTTCTCCTCGTTTATTTTGACCAGCCATGAGTTCGCCCACTCTTCCAGCGATGTTAGGGCCGTCTGCATCCGATTTCTTGCTATGGTGAGATTCTTTTCAGAGGTCCACATAGCCAGATCGTCTGCAAACATTGAGCTATGGACTCTTCTTGGTATATTCTCTGTAATATCGTTTATATATACCAGGAAGAGTGTGGGTGACAATACTCCCCCTTGGGGTACTCCCTGCTCGAGTGTCACCTTTTTGCTCATCTGCCCTTGTACTTGGACTCTGGCCGTTCTTTGTTTGAGGTAGTGGTTGATCCACTTGTACATCTTCCCACAGACATCACTTCTTCTTAGCTTGACTCTAAGTCCCTCCTTCCAGACTTTGTCAAATGCCTTTTCCAGATCCACCCAAACAGCTACTGTGTGTTTCTGTGCCTGGTAGGCATCTTCTATCTCCTGGGCTATGAGGATGACCTGGTCCTCAGTGGATCTGTGCTGTCTAAAGCCGGCTTGCTGTGGAATTAGTATTCGTTTTTCTTCCAGATGCCACATCAGTCTGGTGTTTATCATCCGTTCCATCAGCTTGCCGACACAGCTCAGTAGGCTGATGGGCCTGTATCCATTTGGATCTGTTTTATCCTTTCCTGTTTTTGGTACTGGTACCAGTATTGCGTCTTTCCATGCCTGGGGTACAATACCCCTTTTCCAGCTTTGGTTCAGGACTGATAGTAATTTCCTCTTCGCTGTTTGGCCCAGCCCCATCAGCATTTCGTTTGTTATCCCGTCTTTTCCGGGAGATTTCCTTTTCTTTAGTGTTCTCATAGCCTCTTCCATTTCGCGCATTGTTAGTTTGGCCATCATGTGCTCTTCAGGAGCCGTATTTATGTTTTCGTGTCCCTTTAGCTCTTCGCTAATGTCTGTATGCTTATTTGCAGGGACCTCGATGTGGTTTGCTCTGGCATAGTGATCGACAAAGGCGTTTGCGGCTTTCTTACCTGTGATCAAGTTCTCGCCCTGCTTGATAGTAATTTGTTTATTTGACGGGGTTTCGTCGTTCATGGCTCTGACTGGAGGCATACAAATCCGCAAAGAGTACAGTACAGAGACTAATAAGGAATTGTGCAATTGACTACTGGCTTGAACTCTGTAAGTCGATACTGTCGGCAGCGGACGCTGATAAGAAAGCATTTGGGCGTATTAAAAAGTCTACAGCGGCACTGAAATCTGAGACAGGTGAGATTACTCTGGACAAGGATCTGCACATGTAGAGATGGGCCGAACACCTTTCAGTTTTGTACACCTGTAAGAATGTAGTGGTGGATTCTGCTCCCCACGAAATTAACATTCTGCAGGTAATGCAGGAACTTGACGATAAACCGAGCATACAAGATTTGGAAAAAAAACTATCGAGGGCATGCCAGAGAGAAAGGCAAGCGGTAGAGATGGTATTAAAGCAGAAATAATCAAATGTGGGGGGAAACTAACTTTTTTTAATACCAGGTACCAACATATCTGCCAGTGTTGGGATGAGGGGGCTGTATCACAGGACATGAGAGACGCCAACATAATTAACTTTTACCAAAAAAAGGGAGACGGAGCAGTTCCAAAGTTTGCTGCTCACCTAAACTACTGAGCATGATCAGGTCTTTTAATGTGGGCATGAAAGGCACAATCCTGCATGACGGTCAGGAATCTGAAGCCTTCGACATTAACAGTAGAGTTAAACAAGGTTGTGTCCTGGCTTCGACTCTGTTTTCCATTTTCTTTGCCAGCGTGCTTTGGAACGGCCGTAGAAGGGGTCTTCCTGCATACTAGATCATATGCGAGATTATTCAATGCAACCAGAATGCGAGCAAAACGTAAGAGAAGGGAGACTATCATTCGGGATATACTAGTTGCCCACACGAAAGTTGAACTACATAAACCGTCATGAACAAGTTGGCTAAATCCTGAGATTTGTTTGGACTAATCATGAGCGTACAAAAGACGAAAGTGATTGCTCAGTGTGCAGATCCTCCAGACAGTGTCTTAAACGATTAAAATCTAAAAGTAGTACATCACTTCAACTACCTCGGATCTATCATCACCGACAACCTCTCACTGGACGCAGAGCTGCAGAAACGATTAGGAATGACGTCATCAGCACTTGCCAGGCTCTCACAGAGAGTGTTGAATAACAACATGCTGACCATCTCTACACAGGTGCTGTGTACAGATTATGTGTGATTAGTGCCCTGTTCTATGCCAGCAAACATGGACTCTTTGCCTTACATGAGAAAAGCCTAAATGATTTTCATATGCGCTGCCTGAGACGCATACTTGGAATTTCATGTAGTGACTAACAACGAAGTATTGGACCGTGTGAAGATATCCAGTTTAGATACGATCCTTCGCCAGCGCTGTTAACGGTGGTTTGGTTACGTATGCAGAATTGAGAATGGACGAATTCCAAAAGATATCCTATACGGAGAGCTGACTACGGGCAAGCGAAACAAAGGTAGACCCTTCTTCCGCTATAAAGATGTCTGCAAGCGTGACCTGAAGGCGTTGGATATGAACACCTGCAACTGGGAGGAACTCGCCGAAGACAGACCAGACTAGGCAGGCTTTGTGTGTTGGTCTGCAGGCAGGGGAAGACAGGATGCGTCAAGATGCAGACTCCAGAAGAGTGCGGCAAAAGCAAGGGCAACAACTGACTGCCCCCCCCCCTCTCTAGTGTCCAATGGCTCTCGAGATTTACAGGATGCCAATCAATGACCTGGACCGTCTAAAGTCGTCATGCTGAGAAATTCGACAACTTGTATTGCCTGTGGAGGCTAATGAGGATTAGATGGCATGACATGGTGCCAAATACAGATATGTTATCGATATCCAACATGTCCAAAATATACACTATGATAGCTGTTTTCACATACTGCAGAGTACTATTAGAGACAATACAACGAACCACTGTTATCAGAGATCAGAGCAGAACTGGGAAAACTCCAGAGATCCTCAACATTGCGGAATCACGTGGAACGAGAGAGCTGATGCTCTGGCAAAAGATGGCAGCAAAAAAAGAACAATTTAATCGTCGAGTACCACACAGAGAAATCAGGAACATCATCAGAAATCAGTATATACACGAATGGAGAGACGACAGAAACATAAGCAGTACACCAGACCCAGTTCACCAACTCAAAAGAAAACAACAAACTACCTTATTTCGCCTGAGAACTGGACACTCCAGAGTACTAGAACATCTATACCGACCAAAGATCTCACACACCGATGAGTGCCCATGTGGAACAGGATGCCAGAACCCTGATTATATTTTACAGGAATGCCCAATCTATAGGGAAATGAGATGCCAGACCCGGCCAGAGCGTGCGGAGCTGAGACAAAAAGCTGTGGGGCAGCCGCTCCGACCTGGTGAAGATACAGACTTCATCATGTAGACTATCCTGCAGGCATAGCATGACCAAAAGATCCAGAATGCAAAGAAGAAGAAGACACCATGATATGTGCATCACATCTAAGATGGGCTGACCGTGTTGCACGCATGTTGGATGAACGTCTGCCAAAAGAGCTACTCTCTGGTAAACTTCAAAATGATAAGCGAGCTAGCGAAGGGCAGCGGAATAGGTACAAGGATACACTAAAAGATTACCGATCCAGTGTGGTATTAGCCACGATTACTGGGAAAGATTCGCCATCAATCGTTCAGACTGGCGGAACACTAATGCTGAGGGTGTTCACAGACATGAGGACTTTTGCCGAGGGTGTTCACAGACATGAGGCCTGTTGCTGAGGGTGTTCACAGACATGAGGCCTATTGCTGAGGGTGTTCAGAGACATGAGGCATCAATAATAAATGAGACTATTCAAAGACGATCGCTCCCCAAGTCTGCTCACATAAATCCTTCTTCAACCAAAAGGCTAGAGTGTATTCTATTTCCTTGTACTAAATGCGACAGACAATTTAGGGCTCACATTGGCTTACTAAACCATCTTCGATCTCAAAGCGAACAGTGAACGTTAACAAACTGGTACTCATCAATTATCATGGATCAACAAGGTGATGTTGTATGCCTTACCTCTATTTAATAGATAATGATATAATATGGTAGTCAATGTCCACTTGAGCTGTCACTGCCGGCTGCAAGAAATCAGTTGGTAGGAAAGAGTACCCAACTATGGTCCTAAAGAGAACACATTCCTCGGGCATACAAACAACACCGCAGAGAACAATAGCTGAGTGGCATATGGTGCCCGGATGTTCGATAAACGTCTCCCAAAGAGGTTATTGTACTGTGAAGGCGGAACAGAAAGTCGTTCCTACTTGGGACTCCTCTGTTTGTAGAATGGTTTCAGAAGGAAGCGGTCGTCAGTTCCATGAGGCAGGAGATATATAGTAGCCCAGTTCAGCCATGACTTGATATAGTAGCCCATTTCAGACATGACTGAAAACATTAGCACTTACCAGTCATGACTGACTGCAGTAGCCTCTTTCGGTCATGACTGACTATAGTAGCCTTTTTCAACCATAACTGACTAAAGAAGACCCATTTCAGCCATGTCTGACTATAGACGCCTCCTTTCAGCCATGACTGACTATAGAAGCCCTCTTTCAGCCATGGCTGACTATAGAAGCCCCCTTTCAGCCATGGCTGACTATAAAAGCCCTTTCTCACCATATTAGCCCTTTCCAGTAACGAATGACAATAGTAGCCGCTTTCAGTCATGACTCACTATAGAACTTTACGATCTTTGAGTGACAACCCTTTACTGAGTCTTTTGTTTCCCATCTCCTTGCGGAGTTGTCTTTTCACCTCTCCGTGAGGCAACAATCTCTCTTCGTCCAACCTGAGGTGCCTCTTCAGATTACATCTCCACTTAGATCGGTCTGCAGCTTCCGTGTGATACATAATGAGGCTGCAAATGAATTATGCAAACAATAGATTATTTTAAAACTCTTACAGCAAACATTACAAAAACGTAATTTTACAAAATGACATAAATAAAACACGCAAATCGCATTGACCAACAATCACTTTACCATAGGGGAAAAACAAATGGCAGACTAGGGTTCAGTAACGCAAACAAATTCATGAAAATAATTCATTAAAAACTAGTGAAATTCATTTTTGCGTGAACCTACTGCCTTTGTATTGACAATTCCATTATTCTATTTCTTATTTCATTAATTGCAAGCGCTCAATACCTCGTTCGATTTCTTCGCTTTGAATGAATCACACCATTAGACTTCATTAGGTGAGTTCAGATGAATACTTTCCCGTATCAACGGATGGTGATGATAACTATGATCGGAATGAGTCACTGGATTTGTAGACATAAGGACAGGTGTGTTTACCTGTCGGTTGTATGATTAGGTAGATTGGTTGATCGGTAAGGTAGTGTGCAGAGGGTAACCGAGGGGTCAGGCGAGTCCTTCGTTTCAAGGTGGTAATGAAATCTCGTGTCAATTGTAGGCGAGATGAGACTAACGTCTGGACAGGTAAAGTATACTGATCGGACAATGTTCCACAGGGTCAGATAAAGTATACTGATCGGACAATGTTAGTCAGGGTCAGGTAAAGTATACTGATCGGACAATTTTAGACAGGGTCAGGTAAAGTATATTAATAGGACAATGTTAGACAGGGTCAGGTAAAGTATACTGATCGGACAATGTTAGACAGGGTCAGGTAAAGTATACTGATCGGACAATGTCAGACAGGGTCAGATAAAGTATATTAATAGGACAATGTTAGTCAGGTTAAGGTAAAATATACTGATCGGACAATGTTAGACAGGGTCAGGTAAAGTATACTGATCGGACAATGTTAGATAGGGTCAGGTAAAGTATATTAATAGGACAATGTTAGTCAGGTTCAGGTAAAGTATACTGATCGGACAATGTTAGACAGGGTCAGGTAAAGTATACTGATCGGACAATGTTAGTCAGGGTCAGGTAAAGTATACTGATTGGAAAATGTTAGCAAGGTTGAGACAAAGTATATTAATAGGACAATGTTAGTCAGGGTCAGAGAAAATATACTGATCAGGCTATGTTAGTCAGGGTCAGAAGAAACATACTGGTCAAACATGTTAGTCATTGTCAGAAGAAACATACTGGTCAGATATGTTAGTCAGGGTGAAGTAAAATATGCTGATTAGACTATGTTAGTTAGGGTCAGCTGAAATATACTGACTAAAACCCCAAATTCACTTTCACGCAGTTCTCCCTGATACAGGCTGTTTCATGACAGTCTGACCAACGAGGTGGGGAAATTAACGTCTTCCCTGCATTAGTGAGCGATACGTAGATGAAGCCAGCCATAGTACATCCGCCTGGAGGACTCTGGTGCACCTTCATCAGCACGCTCGGGATGTGAGGAAAGCTACTGCAACCCGTCACTTAACTTCTTTTGCAGGGTGCACATGAGAGTAACCTACTCATTATGGGCATTCACAAAAAACAACAACAACAACAACCGGCCTGCGATAAATTTTTCCTATCTCACCGGTCTGCAGGTGTTCTTCTTCTTCTTCCTCTTCTTCTTCGTCTTCTGCTGCGTTCTTTTTCAATCTCCCGCCACCAAGCCCTGAACGTTTTCAATCTCCCGCTATCAAGCCCTGAACGTTCTCAATCTCCCGCCACCAAGCCCTGAACGTTTTCAATCTCCCGCTATCAAGCCCTGAACGTTCTCAATCTCCCGCCACCAAGCCCTGAACGTTCTCAATCTCACGGTACCAAGCCCTGAACGTTCTCAATCTCCCGCCACCAAGCCCTGAACGTTCTCAATCTCACGCTACCAAGCCCTGAACGTTCTCAATCTCACGCTACCAAGCCCTGAACGTTCTCAATCTCACGCTACCAAGCCCTGAACGTTCTCAATCTCCCGCTACCAAGCCCTGAACATTTTCAATCTCTCGCTACCAAGCCCTGAACAGGGCTTTGCAAGTAGCAGGATGTAGTGTGGATAACGGAATGCGTTGTGTCACTAGTTGACTGCGATATTTGCACCTTTCGGTCCGACACATCCGTCTTCGGCAGCAAACCACAGGTGTAAAACGCTTGAGAAACACTTCCCTAGACCACACGCTTCCTAATTAATTGTGTCTCTCCTGTCTTGCACTTTCTTTTAACTCACCGTTCAACATTACAATTCCGCTCGTCCAACAGCCTTAAGAAATCCCCCTGGTTCTGTTGTCAACCCCCAAAAAGCATATTGGCTTCTACGGAAATATGTCAGTGAGTAGGCCACAGACTAGTACGGGATAACTGACAAATGTAGTTGGTAGTTTCTGAGGTCGCAAGCCTGCAGCAGTATGCAGCTTTATTATTTCTGTAGGTGGCAGACGCTATATCTGAAGTCCAGATTGGATATTAGTAAATATCTTTTTAGTCAGAGAGGGGTAAATGCTTGGAATGCATTGCCACAGGAGGTAGTGGAGGCAGGGACAATTAATGCATTTAAGAATAAATTGGATGCGCATAGATTTTACAGCAAAGTAATTTAAATGAAACTGGTTGTATACAGACGCTGCAGAGTCTTCTAAACCAGTATAAAGAAGTTAGGTTAAGGTATGTGCCATATGCACGAGCAGCTCAGGTACAGCGTCAGTGCTCACATAGAGATGCAATCCAAGGTCATCATGCTGCTGTGTATGTGTGAGTGTGCTGAACGCAAATATACTGTCAGTAAAGGAAATTCAAAATGAATGTCTTCCTCTTTACGGTGAGACGTGTATGTCGCGTAAAGCGGTGCATAAACTTGGTCGATACATTTGTCAAGGACGCTCAGAAATTGCTGATGAAGCCCAACCTGGTCGTCTAGTTCAGATTGACACAGACGCGTCTGTGAGCCGTGTGGAGGAGATTAATCGGGCTGACAAGCGAGTAACAATAGACAGGTGCAACTGACATATGATTCTCTCATGGTTTAGCCTACATCATAATGCATGATCGATTGATTTTAAGGAAAGTGTGCTCACTGTGGCTGCCAAAATACTGACCGACGAACACACAATGAACTGAATGGGTCTATCATTGCAGTGATAAAGCGATAAATAGGTGTTTTCATGTGGGTAGATATTAAGTTTAGAAATATTGCCCAATTTAAGTTTTTTTTCTTCTTCACCGTACGCAGTCAGACATCAACCTTTATTTTTCCGAGAAAAGCAGCGGTCATCCTGAGGCTGTCGACACTGCCATAGAGCTTGTCTAGTGTTGCTACTGGTAATGACCACATCTGCTTTCTCTGATCCTCGTATGTCGGGCAGTTTTGCAGCAAATGCTCAGCGGTCATTTTTCCGGTACCACACGGGCATTCGTCAGTGCCACCTATCTTCAATTTGTTGAATAGATGGTACCTCAGTCTATTGTGGCCAGTGCGAAGTCTGAAGACCACGACCTGCTCTCTTCTGTTCAACTGGTAATAGGCATCGTTTTTTGTGTAGCCAGTATGTTCGGTTTCCCATTTGGTCATGTATCTAGCTCTAATAAACCGTTTTGACTCTTCGTACGTCATACTAGTATCGGGTTGTGGTAGTCTTGCACCTTCTTTTGCCAGTCTGTCTGCCTCCTCGTTGCCTTCGCCCAAATTAAGTTCAATAATAAAAAGTTGTCAAGCTCGTATATCATTTAGTGAAGGCAAGAATGCGGTACTGGAGATGAATATCTCGATGGCCAAAGTGTTGCACCTTTGCTTCTCCACTTATGATCCAGTCTTCCTTGGCGAGGTGCGATTAGAGGATGTCAACGAGTACATTTACCTTGGGCGTCTTCTCAATTTGGAGAATAACCTGGAATCTGAACTGAGTTGGGCAGTCTTCTCGTCCTGGACAGTTGTCATGACCTAGACCTACGAGCCTCCCTCTTCAATTTCACTGTACTCCCTGTGATGTGCTACGGTGCCGAGACATGGACACTAATAAAATCACTAGAGGACAAATTGAGAGTGACCCAGGCCTCCCTTGAGAGACGCTTGGTCGGAATCACTCTCCGGAACCAACGTATCCAAGGTCTCCACAGTTCTGACATAAGACGATTGTCCCTGGTGAAGGATGCGGTAATCCATGGATTCAAGGCAAAACATAGATGATCAGGTCACATGTTACGACCAAATGATAGTCGATGTAGCACAGCGACAGCAGTCTGGTACCCCCGAGGTAAGAAGAGACCGCGGAGAACACCTACAATGCGTTGGTCAGACTCCCTTGCTGTACGCTTCAGTATCCGAGATGCCTCAAGAGAAACACTTACTACACACTGGACTTCCGTGGCTCAAGACAGGGTCCGCTGGAGACAATGTTAGGGCCCGCAAGAAGAAAATATCATTTAGGTTTTTCTAAATATCCATTTGGGACTTATTTACTGACTCACTCTCAGTTTAGCTTCTAACGAACTGTGCAGGTTATACTCGAACTATCTCTAGTATTATCTGTATATCTGTGTTTTTACATAATTAAATTGCCATCGCCATGCATAACCCTCTTTTACAACATGCTGTAACGGCGTCTGCGTGAATATTCTTTGCTGAAGGCGATCCATACAGATGAAACTACCAGATCTAGTTTTGGACAAATAATGCTGAACCGCTCCCTTTCTTTTAACATTTAAACTGTCAAGCTTTTGTTCGTGTCACCTGCAAGCTCCGTCGGCGCTGGGCTATCTACAGCTCGGGCGACAGCACATCTTCCTGGTGGACTAAAGATAAAAGCTGAACGATAACAGTGATAACACCGCCTGTTATCATCATAAGTGGTCAGATGGGAGGGGAACTCGGGAGACTCCAGCCGATAACAGGGTCCTTAGCCAAGCGGGAGCTTACGGAAATATGACAAATTATCGGGACGGTGTATCATCTTCTATGTACGCTACTTAAGAGAAGCAGGGTAGCCAATTATTGGGGGTTCTTTTACATTACAAAATGGGCAACTGGTGTAAAAGTGAACTGGCAGTTGTTGCTGTCAGGGATTGTGTGTTAGAAACTTGTTGTATACAGATTCTGTAGAGTCTTCTAAACCAGTATAAAGAAGTTAAGTAGAGAATCAACTCGGCTAGAGCTCAGGTTTTTTTTCGTACTGGTCTGTGGGATCAAGATACTGAGCAGTGCATGAGCTGCAGTGGTCAGCGACCCATGGCTGACTGCTAGCGTCAGGGCCAGCGAACTAGAGCTGCCAATACCCTTCTACACCTCCTCGCGGTGATCCTGGATAACAGGCTGCAGCAGGGCAGACTGGCTAAGGAGAAGGGATCGAAGAGGGAATGCTAACCCGGTACTCAAAAAATGTTTCCTGAAGTCGGATGTGTTGGACCGAAAGTTGCAATTATCGCAGCCAAGCTGAAAACTACGATACAATGCATTCCGCTCTCTGGACTACATTCTGCTACTTAAGCCCTTTCAGGATTTGGTAGTGGGAAATTGAGAACGAACGAAGAAGAAGAAGAAGAAGAAGATACCTGTAATGTGCAGGAGCAAGTCTTGGTAGTAGTGACAACGGATAATGCAATGCTGGGCATGTTTAAAAGAAACATTACACATAGGAGCAAAGATATTCAAACTATATAAATCCTTGATGAGACCTAAATTGGAGTATTGTATTCAGGTGTGGATTCCTTATCATAGAGTGGATATAGACATCATAGAAAGGATACAAAGAGGAGCTACAAATATGATCCTGGGATACTTCTTCTTCTTCATCGTACGCAGTCAGACAGTAACCATTATTTTTTCGAAAAAGGCAGCGATCATCCTGAGGCTGTCGACACTGTTATAGAGCTTGTCTAGTGTTGCCACTGGTGATGGCCACATCTGCTCTCTCTCTCTCTCTCTGATCCTCGTATGTCGGGCAGTTTTGCAGCAGATGCTCAGCGGTCATTTTCCCGGTACCACACGGGCATTCGTCAGTGCCACCTATCTTCAATTTGTTGAATAGGTGGTACCTCAGTCTATTGTGGCCAGTGAGAAGTCTGAAGACCACGACCTGCTCTCTTCTGTTCAACTGGTAATAGGCATCGTTTTTTGTGTGTCCAGTATGTTCTGTTTCCCATTTGGCCCCTCTTGGGATGGTTTCAGTGGCGGCTTGCATTATTGCTTTGATTAGGATTTCCACCATGGGCTTCATTTTGTTGTTCCGTCTGTTGATGGTTTCACACAGCCCATCTGTCAGGCTTGCAAATCTGTCCCAGTCGGCTCGTTTGTAATTCTAACGTGGGAGCGGTTTTGTTTCCTGTGGGCCTGGGATACCATATTTATAGTAATCAGGAGAGACTTGGAAAAGCTTGTCTTTAGTGTCTCGAACAGAGACGCATTTCAGGGGTGTTGTTTGAGAGTGCCCACAATGAGTAGCTTACTTTTTTGTGCGCCCTAAATAGGACATTAAATTGAGGGTTGCAGTGGCTTTCCTAACATCCCGAGCGTGCTGCTAATGGTGGACCGGGGTCCTTAAGGCGGTTGTGCTACGCATGGGTTCATCTGGGTGTCCCTCACTACTCTCGGAATCACGTCAATCCCTCATCTCGTTACCCATGCTGCGATGAAAACAGCCCGTTTCCAGGGAGGGCTGAGTGGAAGCCGAAGGTGAGCGTCTTGGCCAGTATATTTTGCCTGAGCCTGACTAACATGTCTGATCAGTATATTTTACCTTAGCCTGACTAACATGTCCGATCAGTATATTTTGCCAGAGCCTGACTAACATGTCTGGTCAGTATATTTTACCTTAGCCTGACTAACATGTCTATTCAGTATATTTTACCTTAACCTGACTAACATGTCTGTTCAGTATATTTTACCTTAGCCTGACTAACATGTCTGTTCAGTATATTTTACCTTAGCCTGACTAACATGTCTGTTCAGTATATTTTACCTTAGCCTGACTAACATGTCTGTTCAGTATATTTTACCTTAGCCTGACTAACATGTCAATTCAGTATATTTTACCTTAGCCTGACTAACATGTCTGTTCAGTATATTTTACCTTAGCCTGACTAACATGTCTATTCAGTATATTTTACCTTAGCCTGACTAACATGTCTGTTCAGTATATTTTACCTTAGCCTGACTAACATGTCCGATCAGTATATTTTACCTTAGCCTGACTAACATGTCTGTTCAGTATATTTTACCTTAGCCTTACTAACATGTCTGGTCAGTATATTTTGTCTGACCCTGACTAACATGTCTGATCAGTATATTTTACCTTAGCCTGACTAACATGTCCGATCAGTATATTTTGCCAGAGCCTGACTAACATGTCTGGTCAGTATATTTTACCTTAGCCTGACTAACATGTCTGTTCATTATATTTTACCTTAGCCTGACTAACATGTCTGTTCAGTATATTTTACCTAAGCCTGACTAACATGTCTGTTCAGTATATTTTACCTTAGCCTGACTAACATGTCTGTTCAGTATATTTTACCTTAGCCTGACTAACATGTCTATTCAGTATATTTTACCTTAACCTGACTAACATGTCTGTTCAGTATATTTTACCTTAGCCTGACTAACATGTCTGTTCAGTATATTTTACCTTAGCCTGACTAACATGTCTGTTCAGTATATTTTACCTTAGCCTGACTAACATGTCTGTTCAGTATATTTTACCTTAGCCTGACTAACATGTCAATTCAGTATATTTTACCTTAGCCTGACTAACATGTCTGTTCAGTATATTTTACCTTAGCGTGACTAACATGTCTATTCAGTATATTTTACCTTAGCCTGACTAACATGTCTGTTCAGTATATTTTACCTTAGCCTGACTAACATGTCCGATCAGTATATTTTACCTTAGCCTGACTAACATGTCTGTTCAGTATATTTTACCTTAGCCTTACTAACATGTCTGGTCAGTATATTTTGTCTGACCCTGACTAACATGTCTGATCAGTATATTTTACCTTAGCCTGACTAACATGTCCGATCAGTATATTTTGCCAGAGCCTGACTAACATGTCTGGTCAGTATATTTTACCTTAGCCTGACTAACATGTCTGTTCATTATATTTTACCTTAGCCTAACTAACATGTCTGTTCAGTATATTTTACCTTAGCCTGACTAACATGTCTATTCAGTATATTTTACCTTAGCCTGACTAACATGTCTGTTCAGTATATTTTACCTTAGCCTGACTAACATGTCTGTTCAGTATATTTTACCTTAGCCTGACTAACATGTCTATTCAGTATATTTTACCTTAGCCTGACTAACATGTCTATTCAGTATATTTTACCTTAGCCTGACTAACATGTCTGTTCAGTATATTTTACCTTAGCCTGACTAACATGTCTATTCAGTATATTTTACCTTAGCCTGACTAACATGTCTATTCAGTATATTTTACCTTAGCCTGACTAACATGTCTGTTCAGTATATTTTACCTTAGCCTGACTAACATGTCTATTCAGTATATTTTACCCTAGCCTGACTAACATGTCTGTTCAGTATATTTTACCTTAGCCTGACTAACATATCCGATCAGTATATTTTACCTTAGCCTGACTAACATGTCTGTTCAGTATATTTTACCTTAGCTTGACTAACATGTCCGATCAGTATATTTTGCCAGAGCCTGACTAACATGTCTGGTCAGTATATTTTACCTTAGCCTGACTAACATGTCTGTTCATTATATTTTACCTTAGCCTAACTAACATGTCTGTTCAGTATATTTTACCTTAGCCTGACTAACATGTCTATTCAGTATATTTTACCTTAGCCTGACTAACATGTCTGTTCAGTATATTTTACCTTAGCCTGACTAACATGTCTGTTCAGTATATTTTACCTTAGCCTGACTAACATGTCTATTCAGTATATTTTACCTTAGCCTGACTAACATGTCTATTCAGTATATTTTACCTTAGCCTGACTAACATGTCTATTCAGTATATTTTACCTTAGCCTGACTAACATGTCTATTCAGTATATTTTACCTTAGCCTGACTAACATGTCTATTCAGTATATTTTACCTTAGCCTGACTAACATGTCTGTTCAGTATATTTTACCTTAGCCTGACTAACATGTCTATTCAGTATATTTTACCCTAGCCTGACTAACATGTCTGTTCAGTATATTTTACCTTAGCCTGACTAACATGTCCGATCAGTATATTTTACCTTAGCCTGACTAACATGTCTGTTCAGTATATTTTACCTTAGCTTGACTAACATGTCTGATCAGTATATTTTGCCTGACCCTGACTAACATGTCTGATCAGTATATTTTACCTGACCCTGACTAACATGTCTGATCAGTATATTTTACCTGAAACTGACTAACATGTCTGATCAGTATATTTTACCTTAGCCTGACTAACATGTCTGTTCAGTATATTTTGCCTGACCCTGACTAACATGTCTGATCAGTATATTTTACCTGACCCTGACTAAAATGTCTGATCAGTATATTTTACCTGAAACTGACTAACATGTCTGATCAGTATATTTTGCCTGACCCTGACTAACATGTCTGATCAGTATATTTTACCTGAAACTGACTAACATGTCTGATCAGTATATTTTGCCTGACCCTGACTAACATGTCTGATCAGTATATTTTACCTTACCCTGACTAACATGTTTGTTCAGTATAGTTTACCTGACTAGACGTTTTGTTTATAAATTAATCAATCAAAACGATAAGTTAGTCTTTACCCAATCTGTCAAAGTTCAACCGACTCAAGAACTTGAAGGCACAGCTTCAAATTATTTTCAGAGATCTAAATTAGATATTAGGAAGCTGTCGAAGACGGATGTGTCGGACCGAAATGTGTAAATATCGCAGTCACACTGTAAACTAACGACACAACGCATTTCGTTCTCAGGACTACATCCTGCTACTTGCAAAGTCCTGTTCAGGACTTGGTAACGGGAGATTGAGGACGAGCGCAGGAGAGATATTAGGAAATATTTTTTAGTCAAGAGAGTGGTGAATGCTTGCTATGCGCTGCAAAAGAAAATAGGGTAGGCAGGGTCAGTTAATGCATTCAAAAATAGATAGGAGTATCAGTTATTTTACATAATAATAGCATAAACTCTTCACTCCCACCTTGATCAGTTTGTTTTACCCGGCCCTGATTGCTCTTCTCGTCCACCTTGATCAGTACGTCTCACCTGACCCTGATGTTACTTATCTCTCCCACCTTGATCAGTATGTCTCACCTGGCCCTGATGTTTCTCTTCACTCCCACCTTGATCAGTATGTCTCACCTGGCCCTGATGTTTCTCTTCACTCCCACCTTGATCAGTATGTCTCACCTGACCCTGATGTTACTTATCTCTCCCACCTTGATCAGTATGTCTCACCTGGCCCTGATGTTTCTCTTCACTCCCACCTTGATCAGTATGTCTCACCTGTCCCTGATGTTTCTCTTCACTCTCACCTCGATCAGTACGTATCACTTAGCCCTGTTGTTACTCATCTCTCCCACCTTGATCAGTATGTCTCACCTGGCCCTGATGTTTCTCTTCACTCCCACCTTGATCAGTATGTCTCACCTGGCCCTGATGTTTCTCTTCACTCTCACCTCGATCAGTACGTATCACTTAGCCCTGTTGTTACTCATCTCTCCCACCTTGATCAGTATGTCTCACCTGGCCCTGATGTTTCTCTTCACTCTCACCTTGATCAGTATGTCTCACTGACCCTGATGTTTCTCTTCACTCTCACCTTGATCAGTATGTCTCACCTGGCCCTGATGTTTCTCTTCACTCTCACCTTGATCAGTATGTTTCACCTAGCCCTGTTGTTACTCATCTCTCCCACCTTGATCAGTATGTCTCACCTGGCCCTGATGTTTCTCTTCACTCCCACCTTGATCAGTATGTCTCACCTGGCCCTGATGTTTCGCTTCACTCTCACCTTGATCAGTATGTTTCACCTGGCCCTGATGTTTCTCTTCACTCTCACCTTGATCAGTATGTCTCACCTGGCCCTGATGTTTCTCTTCACTCTCACCTTGATCAGTATGTTTCACCTAGCCCTGTTGTTACTCATCTCTCCCACCTTGATCAGTATGTCTCACCTGGCCCTGATGTTTCTCTTCACTCCCACCTTGATCAGTATGTCTCACCTGGCCCTGATGTTTCTCTTCACTCCCACCTTGATCAGTATGTCTCACCTGGCCCTGATGTTTCTCTTCACTCCCACCTTGATCAGTATGTCTCACCTGGCCCTGATGTTTCTCTTCACTCCCACCTTGATCAGTATGTCTCACCTGGCCCTGATGTTTCTCTTCACTCCCACCTTGATCAGTATGTCTCACCTGGCCCTGATGTTTCTCTTCACTCCCACCTTGATCAGTATGTCTCACCTGGCCCTGATGTTTCTCTTCACTCCCACCTTGATCAGTATGTCTCACCTGGCCCTGATGTTTCTCTTCACTCCCACCTTGATCAGTATGTCTCACCTGGCCCTGATGTTTCTCTTCACTCCCACCTTTGATCAGTATGTCTCACCTGGCCCTGATGTTTCTCTTCACTCCCACCTTGATCAGTATGTCTCACCTGGCCCTGATGTTTCTCTTCACTCCCACCTTGATCAGTATGTCTCACCTGGCCCTGATGTTTCTCTTCACTCCCACCTTGATCAGTATGTCTCACTGACCCTGATGTTTCTCTTCACTCCCACCTTGATCAGTATGTCTCACCTGGCCCTGATGTTTCTCTTCACTCCCACCTTGATCAGTATGTCTCACCTGGCCCTGATGTTTCTCTTCACTCCCACCTTGATCAGTATGTCTCACCTGGCCCTGATGTTTCTCTTCACTCCCACCTTGATCAGTATGTCTCACCTGGCCCTGATGTTTCTCTTCACTCCCACCTTGATCAGTATGTCTCACCTGGCCCTGATGTTTCTCTTCACTCCCACCTTGATCAGTATGTCTCACTGACCCTGATGTTTCTCTTCACTCCCACCTTGATCAGTATGTCTCACCTGGCCTTGATGTTTCTCTTCACTCTCACCTTGATCAGTACGTATCACTTAGCCCTGATGTTTCTCTTCACTCCCACCTTGATCAGTATGTCTCACCTGACCCTAATGTTTCTCTTCACTCTCACCTTGATCAGTATGTCTCACCTGGCCCTGATGTTTCTCTTCACTCTCACCTTGATCAGTATGTCTCACCTGGCCCTGATGTTTATCTTCACTCCCACCTTGATCAGTATGTCTCACCTGACCCTAATGTTTCTCTTCACTCTCACCTTGATCAGTATGTCTCACCTGGCCCTGATGTTTCTCTTCACTCTCACCTTGATCAGTATGTCTCACCTGACCCTGATGTTTCTCTTCACTCTCACCTTGATCAGTATGTCTCACCTGGCCCTGATGTTTCTCTTCACTCCCACCTTGATCAGTATGTCTCACCTGGCCCTGATGTTTCTCTTCACTCCCACCTTGATCAGTATGTCTCACCTGGCCCTGATGTTTCTCTTCACTCCCACCTTGATCAGTATGTCTCACCTGGCCCTGATGTTTCTCTTCACTCCCACCTTGATCAGTATGTCTCACCTGACCCTGATGTTTCTCTTCACTCCCACCTTGATCAGTATGTCTCACCTGGCCCTGATGTTTCTCTTCACTCCCACCTTGATCAGTATGTCTCACCTGACCCTGATGTTTCTCTTCACTCCCACCTTGATCAGTATGTCTCACCTGGCCCTGATGTTTCTCTTCACTCTCACCTTGATCAGTATGTCTCACTTAGCCCTGTTGTTACTCATCTCTCCCACCTTGATCAGTATGTTTCACCTGGCCCTGATTAGTTTTTACTTCCACCTTGAACAGTATGTTTCATCTGACCCTGGTGTTATTCTTCACTCCCACCTTGATCAGTATGTCTCACCTGACCCTGATGTTTCTCTTCACTCCCACCTTGATCAGTATGTCTCACCTGGCCCTGATGTTTCTCTTCACTCCCACCTTGATCAGTATGTCTCACCTGACCCTGATGTTTCTCTTCACTCCCACCTTGATCAGTATGTCTCACCTGGCCCTGATGTTTCTCTTCACTCTCACCTTGATCAGTATGTCTCACTTAGCCCTGTTGTTACTCATCTCTCCCACCTTGATCAGTATGTTTCACCTGGCCCTGATTAGTTTTTACTTCCACCTTGAACAGTATGTTTCATCTGACCCTGGTGTTATTCTTCACTCCCACCTTGATCAGTAGGTTTCACCTGACCCTGACGACTCTTCACTCGCATCTTAAACAGTATGTCTCACCTGGCCATAATGTTACTTTTCCTTCCAAGGTTAATCTGTATGTCTCACCTGATCCTGATGCTACTCTTACCTCCCACCTTTATCAGTGTCTTTCACCTGAACTTAGGTGTTATTCTACACTCCCACATTCATAAGTATGCCTCACGTGACCTTGATGTTACTCTTCACTTCCACTGTGATCACTTTGTTTCACCTGACCCTAATGTTACTCTTTATTCCAACATTGATCAGTATGTCTCACCTGGCCTTGTGTTACTTTTCGCTCCCATCTTGATCACTTTGTTTCACCTGACACTGAATACTCTCCATTCCAACCTTGATAAGTTTTTTCACCTGACCCTAATGTTATTCTCCACTCCCATCTTGATAAGTATGTTGCATCTGGTCATGATTACTCTTCACTCCCACCTGATCAGTATATTTCACCTACCCCTGATTACTCTTCACTCCCACCTGATCAGTATATTTCACCTATCCCTG
Source organism: Ariolimax columbianus (assembly GCA_036924085.1). Lineage (NCBI taxonomy): Eukaryota > Metazoa > Mollusca > Gastropoda > Stylommatophora > Arionidae > Ariolimax > Ariolimax columbianus. The sequence continues at coordinate 68,298,605 of JAVGWX010000013.1, read as the reverse complement.
ATTACTCTTCACTCCCACCTGATCAGTATATTTCACCTACCCCTGATTACTCTTCACTCCCACTTTGATCACTATGTCTCGCCTGACGTTGATAGTAAGTTTCACCTGACATAAATGTTACTCTTCACTCCCACCTTGATCAGTATATTTAATCTAACCCTGTTTACTCTTCACTCCCAACTTGATCATTAAGTTTCACTTGACCCTGATTTCTCTTCTCTCCCACGTTGATCAGCATGTTTCACTTGACCCTGATTTCTCTTCTCTCCCACGTTGATCAGCATGTTTCACTTGACCCTGATTTCTCTTCTCTCCCACGTTGATCAGCATGTTTCACCTTAAACTGAGGTTACTCTTTCCTTCCATCTTGATCATTATGTTTCACCTGAGCCAAATGTGTATCTTCACTTCTTCCTTGACCAGTATGTTTCACCTGACCCTAATGTTTCTCTTCGCCTCCATCTTGTTCAGTATGGTTCACCTGGCCCTGATTACTCTTTACTACCACCTTGATCAGTATGTTTCTTCTTCTGTTTCTTCTTCTTCTTCGTGTTCTTCTTCTTCTTCTTCTTCGTACGCTGTCAGACGTCAATTTTAATTTGTTCGAAGAAAGCAGCTCTCATCCTGAGGCTGTCGACACTGCCATAAAGCTTGTCTAGTGTTGCCACTGGGGATGGCCACATGTGCTTTCTCTGGTCCTCGTATGTCAGGCAATTTTGCAGCAGATGTTCAGCGGTCATTTTCCCTGTACCACAGGTGCATTCGTCAGTGCCACCTATCTTCAGTTTATTGAATATGTGGTACATCAGTCTGTTGTGGCCAGTGCGGAGGTAGAAGACCACGACCTGCTCTCTTCTGTTCAGCTGGTAATACGCATCATTTTTTGTGTAGCCAGTATGTTCTGTTTCCCATTTGACCATGTATCTGGCCCTAATAAACCTTTTGGACTCTTCGTAGGTCACACTAGAATCTGGTTGTGGTAGTCTTGCACCTTCTTTTGCCAGTCTGTCTACCTCCTCGTTGCCTTGGATGTTACAGTGGGATGGAACCCACTGTACCTCTACTCTTTTTGGTGCGGACTGCTGACATAGTTGACAGAGTACTGCTCTTAAATCATTAAGTTTAGTATTTTTCTGGCTTTTTAGTGCTGAAACAACGGCCAGGGCATCTGTAAACAGGCCTATCTGGCTTTCATTGCTTTCGCCGATCAGTATGTTTCACTTGGCCCTGATTTTACTCTTCATTCCCATCTTGTTCAGCGGGCCTCATCCTAACTTGATTTTACTTTCACTCCAACCTTGATCAGAATGTTTCACCTGACCCTAGCGTTTTCACCGGCCCTATACCCCCACGTTAGAAACATTGTCATCGAAACTAGAGAGGAACACGTGCTCCAACCCAGCTTTCAAATTGAAATCCTTTTTTGTGTCTGCATCTGCAATCCTTAAGCAAGGGTCAATCAAGATATCTAAGTATCCTACGGTATCCACAAGGCCCTAAATTGGGCTGGTGTAAAAAGTCAGCGCAGGGACGGAGGAGGTTGAAAAGGGGGGGGGGGAAAGAGAAGGGGTCTACATAACATACAACTAACATACACGGCATTGCCAAATTCATTATCAGTATGTGTCTCGTCTCTTGGCGCCGGTGACGATCAGACGTGTTCTTATCCACTTGGAGTCGTTTCACCATCGTCAATGTCTCCACCTCCCCCGCCCCCTCACCTAAGCATACCAGCCCTCCTCTATTAGTTTCTAGTTCTATTTAGCTTAAATAAATTGTTCTTGTATCTGCTTCAGTCTGTTTTTTCTATGCTTTACATAGGCACAAACAGACAGAGACCGACAGGCATGGAGACAGACAAACAGACAGACAGACAGACATAGAGACAGTCAGACAGACAGACAGTCAGTCAGACAGACAGTCAGACAGACATAAGGATAGACAGACAGACAGACAAGCAGGCAAGCAATCAGACAGACAGTCAGACAGACAGATAGATAAACAGACAGATAAACAGACAGATAAACAGACATATAAAAAGACAGACAGGCGAGCGGGCTAGACAGGACAGACTGGACAGACAGGATAGACAGGATAGATACATGGATAGATAGATAGATAGATAGATAGATAGATAGATAGATAGATAGATAGATAGATAGATAGATAGATAGATAGATAGATAGATAGATAGATAGATAGATAGATAGATAGATAGATAGATAGATGGAAAGATTGATGGATGGATAGACAGATGGATAGATAGACAGATGGATAGATAGATAGATGGATAATCAGACAGATGGATAGATAGACAGATGGATAATTAGACAGATGGATAGATAGACAGGCCGGAAGATAGCCAGCCAGGCAGATAGACAGACCGACAGAACGACAGACCGACCGACAGATAGACGGACGGACAGACAGACAGTCTGACAGACAGACGGTCTTGACCGATGGTTAAATAGAATGGATCAATAGTATAAAGAACGCTACACGGTAAAACTATGAACAAATAATCTCCAGTGAAACATTAACGTAAGTACTCAACACATAAGAAAGCCATTGTCGAAGAGAGCAGAAAAAGTAATCAAAAACTTCAAGCTCGTTCCGATATTCTTTTTCTAGGAAAATCTCTCAAATTGTGTCAAGGAATCTACTAGGAATAAAAAGTGCAGGCCCCAGACATATAGGATAAGGAAGGCGTGGACTAAATTCAATATTAAGAGATTACATGATTTCATTTGCAAATGCCTGAAACAGATTCTTGGCCTGTAGGGGTTCGAGTAGGTTCCAAATGAAAGGTTATGGCAGAGGACATCACACAGACTGGTGGACCAGAATATTTATGAATACGGCAGCTTTGGATAGGCCATATACAACACAAGCGCCCTAGCTGTATTGCCAGGAATTCTTCGTTCATGGAATCGTCACGGAAAGCGAAGTATTGTTGTTGTTTATCGTCCACAATGAGTAAATTTACTCTTTTGTGCGCCCTGAAAAGGATGTTCAGTAGCGGGTTGTAGTAGCTTTCTCACATCCCGAGCATTCTGATGAAGGTGGGACGCGATGCTCCAGGCGGTTGTGCTAGGCTTGGTTTCATCTGCGTGGTGCTCATTACTACGGGGATAACATCAATCCACATCTAGTCAGCAAGTCTGCCTTGAAAACAGCCTTTAGAAACGCTACATCGAAGAAATATTGTGGTCTTGGTCAGTGTATTGTTCCTGACGGGACGACTTGGTCAACATGATGTGCCTAACTGGACTAGCGACTCAGTTCCCCAAACGAAGTATTGACGTGTAGAAACACACATAAAGAAGACGCATAGAAGACGATACTAGAGAATTTGGAAGAAGAAGTAGATTGCACAGGGCTGGTCCGCGTCTAGAGATGACCTCACATCCCATGATGATGAAAGAGACGATGACGTAATCGTTAAGTGCTAGAATAGGTTGCACACACAATGATGACGTGATACGCGTTCGTTGATGACGTCTATATAATCTATTTAGTTTTCTAGGCGTGTCCTAATGCGAGAACCCAAGATGCTTCCCCTTCTCTCCCCTCTTACCTCACTCTGTTTCATTTGACTCTATCCTACAGTCACACCCTTGCACAACTTTCACACGCGCCCTCGTGGTAAAGCCCTTTCATTGCACTTTGGTTGGGCTAGCTTCTGATGGCGCACAAACCTAGCATAGGTACATACAGACGCACACATGCATCCAAGCACTGGTTTATGCGTCCTGATATCGCCCAATTGACTACGGTCTGGGGTGGAAAATGGCGCGCCTCCGCCAGTAGAAACTAGTGAGGCAAACATCTAAGCAAAAAAAAAAATAATGCGAGAACCCTTTGTATCTTTTGACATGGACCAGTGTCAAAAATGTTATCAAGTATTGAGAGTATTGTAAATTACTGTCACAACTAATTTTCACGAATAGTCAACATTGTGTAGGACTGACGTCACTTTGAAACGCGCAGTATCGATGTAGTAACTGAGGCGTCACTTGTAGCCAGCTCAGTTACATACCAACCGAAACAATGGAAGATCAAATAGATTAGAAACATAAGCACAAGACGATTACTATATCATAAACAGACAATAGTAAACTGTACTCTCAGAACAGAACAAAATCAACTACTAGAGACAGTTAAGTTTATACAAGTGGCAACATTACGGAAATAAACATATTTTATATACAAGAAACAAGATTGCAGATATAAACATTATATCTTCTGTATAAGAGACAATATTGCAGATATAAACATTATATCTTCTGTACAAGAAACAAGATTGCAGATATAAACATTCTATCTTCTGTACAAGAAACAAGATTGCAGATATAAACATTATATCTTCTGTACAAGAAACAAGATTGCATATATAAACATTATATCTTCTGTACAAGAGACAAGATTGCAGATATAAACATTATATCTTCTGTACAAGAGACAAGATTGCAGATATAAACATTATATCTTCTATACAAGAGACAATATTGCAGATACAAACATTATATCTTCTATACAAGAGACAATATCGCAGATATAGACATTATATCTTCTATACAAGAGTACAGATATAGATAGACATTATATCTTCTATATAGGAGACAAGATTGCAGATATACACATTTTATCTTCTATGCAAGAGACGAGATTACAGATATAGACTTTATATCTTCTATACAAGAGTACAGATATAGATAGACATTTTATCTTCTATGCAAGAGACGAGATTACAGATATAGACTTTATATTTTCAAGTATCAAAAGACGAAGTAGCCGATTCGTTTAGACTGAATATTCTTAGAACCTTCAAATCTAAACATAACCTCATCTTTTGGACCAAACATCCATAGACTATTAACATTAACATTTAAGTTTTTGTATTTTCAATGTTAGTGGATGATGTCCCCAGAAAAAAAGCTTGGTATACTGCGGGCGGTATGTCTTCAAGACAAAATTATTATTATTTATTTATTATTAGAAATTGAAATGGAGCGTTACAGGTGGGCATGTGGTGTGAAGCAGGGGAAGGATGCGGGAAGGTAAAGATTCTTTCATTGTTAAACTGTTGTTGGTTCTTTCATGCCATACACTTTTATTGATGGGCAGATCGTCGCCTGGGAAATGCTAGTTGATGTGTTATGGGATCGCGTTGTTTGGGAATGCCCACAATGAGTAAGTTAGTATTTTGTGCGTCCTGAAAAGTATATTAAGCGGCGGGTTGCATTAGACTTCCTCCCTCCCTCCCTCCCTCACTCCCTCCCTCCCGAGCGTGATGATGAAGGTGGACCAAAGTGCTCCAGGCTGTTGTGCTATGCTTGGCCTCATCTACGTGTCACTCACTACTACTGCAATCACCTCCTTAGCCAGACTGCTATGAAAACAGCCCGTTTCCAGGAAGGGCTACAAGGAAGCCAAGGTGAGGGTCTTGGCCAGTGTGTTTTGCCTGACCTTGACTAACATTTCTGATCAGTATATTTTGCATGACCTTGACAAACATGTCTGATCAGTATATTTTGCATGACCTTGACTAAAATGTCTGATCAGTATATTTTGCCTGACCCTGACTAACATGTCTGATCAGTATATTTTGCCTGACCCTGACTAACATGTCTGATCAGTATATTTTGCCTGACCCTGACTAACATGTCTGATCAGTATATTTTGCCTGGCCCTGACTAACATGTCTGATCATTATATTTTGCCTGGCCCTGACTAACATGTCTGATCATTATATTTTGCCTGGCCCTGACTAACATGTCTGATCATTATATTTTGCCTGACCCTGACTAACATGTCTGATCAGTATATTTTGCCTGACCCTGACTAACATGTCTGATCAGTATATTTTGCCTGACCCTGACTAACATGTCTGATCAGTATATTTTGCTTGACCCTGACTAACATGTCTGATCAGTATATTTTGCCTGGCCCTGACTAACATGTTTGATCATTATATTTTGCCTGGCCCTGACTAACATGTCTGATCATTATATTTTGCCTGGCCCTGACTAACATGTCTGATCATTATATTTTGCCAGGCCCTGACTAACATGTCTGATTAGTATATTTTGCCTGACCCTGACTAACATGTCTGATCAGTATATTTTGCCTGACCCTAACTAACATGTCTGATCAGTATATTTTGCCTGACCCTGACTAACATGTCTGATCAGTATATTTTGCCTGACCAGAAGTTAGTCTTCCTCTCCAAATTACTAGTTACATCATACAGTTTCTACATTTTACTTGGAAGTGTCCAAGTGACACCAAGCTGTAAATTGATTCTAGATTCTGTCATTACAGTTAGGGAAGTCAAGACAGCAAGAAAGGACTCTGATCCCATCATAAGAACTGAGATATCGTATAATAACTTCCTACAACATCATCCGTAATACCAATAGGACAAATGACAGTCATTTATATTTATAATCTCAATAATTATTGCAAAGCTTTAAATATATTGCGTAAGTTCATTTCTAGAGCCTGTAGCGCAATTGTTCCTGGAATCATTACATAATTGTTTCCATTTACGAATATTCAAATAGCGCCGTTCCTGCGGGACCGCACCATGCTTAAATAGAGGGCAGTCTGTGAATGTAGACTGGTGCATAGGTAAATTAAATTAAATTAAATTAAATTATTCATAGATAATTGTATTCGTGTCTAGGATGAGACAAAAGGGATAAAGACTGTGGAACAGAATTACAATGCTGCTGACAGAGCATGAGGACAACAGTTTTGACGATAAATGATCGATTCTATCAAACGGATAGAGAAACAAAGACATAGAGACAAAAACGTTGATGTACAGATGGAGTCATGTATCCATTTTTACTTGAGTTAACATATTTGTTTTCTGAGTTTTTAAAAAATCCATGTAACTAGAGATTCAATACTACTACATCTATTATGAATTGCCTGTTTCCATTTCTCAACGTAGACATTGGAAAAAGAAGACGCATCCAGGGTTTTCTCAATATTAATTCCTATCTGTCTGCTTTTCTGTCTATCTTTCATACAACCTTTCTGTCTGACTACTTTTCTGTCCTTGTTAGTGAAACACAATAATTATTATCTGTCTGCCTTTCTGTCTGTCTATCTCTCATGCAACATGTCTGTTTGTCTGGTCATATATATGTCCTTGTTCATGAAACATAATATTAATTCCTAAATGTTTGGCTTTATTTCTGTCTATTTCTCATACAACCTGTCTGCCTGGCTATTTATCTGTCTTTGTTGGCGAAACATAATATTAATTCCCATATGTTTGCCTTATGTCTATCTCTCATACAACCGGTCTGCCTTGCTATTTATCTGTCCTTGTTCGTGATATATATATATATATTGACTACTATCCCACCCAACGTCGGCCTCTGCTGAAACTAACTAATACCTCAAGTCGTGTGAATGTCTGTGGACACATCCTAATCTGAGGTCCTTGTCGTGCGCTGGGAAGACGGCTGTGTTACTGCACGTTGGTCAACGAGTTGGGGATCAACACTGTGATCCCTGTAGTGGTCAATATGTTTAATATGTTATGCATTGCACTACTGCGAGGAAAACCCATGCCAACCTTTAATTCGTACTCTCTGTCATGTAAAAAGATTCACTCTAGCCCGCTACCAAAGAAACATTAGCACGAGTCAGGAACAATATGATACCATTGCTAGCCCTGTGCACAACTCTCTTCAGTGATATTCTACGATATACTTTGAAGGGTAAGGTTGAAAAACACTTTTCAAATTTATACTTGTGTATCTGTTGCAGGATTACATTTCTTCGTATTCTTCGTTCCTCCTCAGATCAAGGTCCCGGTTTTTCTTACAAAGGACACCGTTGTTTGTAAGACTATTTCATCTCCATACAGCTTCTGTCTCATATCTGTCTCACAAGGCCAGTACTGTTCTCTCTTTTCCTACACGAACATGCAGCTTTGTAGGATGTGTTCCACAGTCATGATATGCTCTTCACATGGACACCTGTCATCTGTCCCAATCCTCATTTTGTTGTAACGATGGTCATTGAGTCTGTTATGCCCAGTTCTCAGTCTGAAGGTGGTGACTTGCTGTTCTCAAATCCAATCATGGTAGTTGTGTCTTCTTTTTGAAAGGCGAGGTGTTGATCAGCCCATTTTCCTTCGAAGTTAGCTTTAATTTTAGTCTTTGTCTCATAGAGGCGATGCTCAAGTCTTTGTATGGGGAAATTCCTCCACACTTTGCTAGTGTCTGCAGCTTCATTGCCTTCAATTTTGCAGTGGGATTTGATCCACTGTATGACCAACTGTATGTGTTCAGCTGAGAGCTGTGTAATGGAGTATATATAAAACTGGAGATCTTCATATGTATGTTGTTTTAGCGCTGCTAATACTGAGGAGGCACTAATACTATGTTTTCTTGGTAGATATTGACCACGACTGATGCCATTTCAGTGCTGCTGCTTCCTTGCTTTGTACATTTTGTTTTTCAACTCCTTTCTTTCTGCTGTCTACATATCCGACATCAACAAGATGGCTGCCTTGTAGATATTCCAGATCAACAGAATGTTTACCGTGGATAAGCTGATCTGGAAACACGGACTGTAATCTAAACCCAAAGGTCACCGGGTTAAGCTAGTGAAGTCCGAAATCTCCTAAAAGTGCAAAGATAAGATACACGTAACGTCGAGGAACATGCTGCCAATTACGGATAACGAAATCACATATTTGGTGTTATATTCAGGAATAAACTATCGATCTGTTATCTCCGGTGTACACTTTCTAGGAGATCAACAAAACGGTTCAGTATTAGAGAATTTGACTAATTAGTGTTAATTTCAATTAATGAGAGATTTGCGGAGGAGAGCATACAATCAATCAAGCATCCGACCCAAGCATCTGTCAAGCATCCGACCCAACAGACTGGGTCTACTATCAGATAAGTAGAAGTGTTGATTTGTTAGTAGTGTTGTTATTTGTTGTCGCTGATGAAGGCCTATTGGTCGTAACGTAGGTTTTGTCGTGTTCTCGTCTCGGTGCGGTATCTGACTATACCCAGTATTAAATTTTGATTAAACTCAACTTTAATCAACTTTTACATTTTTTTTCATTTTTCCCCCCACAATCAATCAAGTAATGCCCGCCACTTCTTTAGGGCATAGGCCATTGACAACCCTCCTCTAGGAAGTTCGATCTTGAGCTGTCCATGTTGCTTCTTGAATAAAATATTCAGCAACATTGGAACCACTTATCCAATCGCTTTATCAGCGTAACGGCAACCCGTTCCATTAATTATGTGATCGTCGGTCAGTTTTCTGTGTATCCACCGTGATATATATTTATACATCATAGCTACCACGAGACATCCTGCTTACAGAAAGCCTGTATACAGTCACTTGCATGTGTTTGTTATGCATTATAATTTTATAGACAGATTTGCAGCTCCTAGTGCTGTCGGCGTTGACAAGAAGAGGACCATTGAAACCTACCACACGTCACAAAAGTCGGCTAAAGCAAGTTGTGCATGGTGCCGGCAAACTCATGATGTAAAATCTTTGCTACTGAAAATACTACAACTACAAATACTCGGATACAGTCCTCCAGTAATAGGGTAGCTCTAGAGGTTGCATTATGCTTCGCTTGGAGGTAAAGGAGAAATAATCTTTATTCACATCTAGCGAAGAATTGTAGGTAATCATTGGGCCAGTGTGTTGTCCCCGAATACCATATTAAACAGTAAATCCTGAACGAATCATGTTTAGAAAGCCATGTATCAGACACTGCTGTTGGCGATGATGTGTTGAAGACTATATAGTAGGAGAGCAGAGCTTGTTCACGGGGGATAGGGAAGGAGCCATCATCATGTAGCATGTTCTTTATAGAACGTTGCTCCCATCACAGTCTGTCTGAAAGAAACTCGTTCTCTTGCCAAAACTCTAGCCTCCGCCAAAATCATACGCAGGCATTTCTGGATATCTTGGTGCCATCGTCTTCTTGGTCTACCCCTCCCTCTTTTGCCTGGCACCATACCTTCCATCACCGTTCTCTCAAGACCGTTGTGTCTCTTGATGTGACCAAAGTATTTGCATTTGGGAGGGGGCCAGTTTTCTTTATTGCTGACCTTTCCGCTTCATCAGTAGGTCAGGTACCAATATGTAGCTAGATCGAATGAATGATGCCGATACCTGGGACTGGATCAGGATCCTGGATCAGTAGCGATCAGTGACCTAGATATGTCAAGGCCCTAACTCCACCTCCACGTGGTGATCCTGGATAACTTAACATAACGTCTGTACACTAGTCAAGAACACTCTGCATAGTCTGTATGCAACCAGTTTCTTTTACATTAACTTGATCTAAAAACTATGCACATTCAATCTATAATTTAATGCATTAATTGAACTTGCCTCCACTATTTCCGGTGGCAATGCATTCCAAGCATTCACCATTCTCTGACTAGCAAAAAATGTCATAGTATCTAATCTGGACATTTCTTTAATTAATTTATAACTGTGCCCTCTTGTTCTTGCAGGCGGCTGGATTTTAAAGGAAACAATTGTTATAGTCAAATTTATCATTTCCGTCGATCATCTTATAAACCTGTATTAAGTTACCTCGAATTCTTATCTTTTCTAGACACCGTAGACCAGTTTTTCCGAGTCTTTCCTCATAACTGTAATTCTGAAATCCTACTATCAGCTTTGTCGCTTTTCTTTGTATCCTTTCCAGCAAGTTTATATCTCACCCCCCCCCCCTTCCCCCACACCTTACGATAAGGACGCCACACCTGTACATTAGTACTCCAAGCTAATTCTAACTAATACATTATTCAATTTGACTATCACTCCCATGATCCTGTGTGGAGATGCTGGATAACAGGCTGCAACCGGACAGACTGGCTAAGGAGAAGGGATCAAAGAGGGAAGGCTAATCCGGTACAGGCTGCAACAGACAGACTGGCTAAGGAGAAGGGATCAAAGAGGGAAGGTTGACCCGATACCCAGAAATGCTTGCTGAAGTCGGATGTGTCGGATAGAAAGGTGCACACATCGCGATCAAGCCGTTCACTACGACACAACGAATTTCGTTTTTCGGACAATATCCTGCTACTAGCAAAACCTTTTTCACGGCTTAGTAGCGGGAATTTGAGAACGAACAAAGACGCCAACGAAGGAGAAGAAGACGAAGAAGAAGAAGAATAAGAAGAAGATGAAGAAGAAGAAAAGGAGAAGAAGAAGAAGAAGAAGAAGAAGAAGCAGAAGTAGAAGAAAAAGAAGAAGAAGAAGCAAAAGGAGGAAAAAAAGAAGAAGAAAAGGAAGAAGGAGATGAAGAAGAAGAAGATAAAGATGAAAAAAGAAGAAGAAGAAGAAGAATATAACGAGGATGAAACCATAACGTTATACATGCATGGCGAAAACACCATCACTCAATTCTTGTCGATCGTCGTTAGATAATTATCTACCACCATCGCGACCGTTTTACCCAATTGTAGGATTCATGGAATGCGTTATAAGACTGAAGAATAAAGCCCGTCTGCCTAAGCAGTCGCCTTGCAGTGTCCCTGCTATGTCTTTATATTACTTCCGATTGGAAAAAAACAACAACTTATGTGTTACCGAGTCTGGAACCTGTACCATAGCAGTCAGAAGGCTAGTATCTAAATCATTCAACCATCGGCAGCTGGAAGCGTGGCATTGTACCTCAAGTGTGGAACAAAATGGAAAAAAGACCAACCCTGGCCACATAGAAAGCGATGCCTACCATCAACTCTCCAGGCGAGACCAGGTGATAATTCTCCGGCTACGCACAGGTCACAACAGACTTAGATGCCATTCGTACAAAAAGCTCAAGATTGGCACTACAGACCTTTGTGCCTGCGGTACAGTCCCCATGAAGGCATAACATATTTTGCAGTCCTGTATACAGACAAAAAAAATTGCATTTGGCAACAGCCAGTTTCCTTCCACGAGAAGCTGTACGGAAGTGTACAGAGCCTTGAGTCGACTGCTGCCTTTGTTAGAGTCATTGAAGTTGAGGTCTGAAGACGAACGAGGAAGAAGAAGAAGATTCAACCACCCGTTCTTCTTCTGTTGCGCGTTAATAAGTCCCTCAGTAGAAACCAACATCGGGCATAGACAGTTGGAGACTTTATAGCAGTGAGTCACAGGTTGTAGGAGATGCCTTGAATTCTCTAACTGTAGTTCAGGTACCCATTTACACAGCTGGGTCGAATGTAGTGTGCCGGTAGTGCGAATTGAACCCTGTACCGTTGACTTGAAAAACGAGTGCTCTACCACTTGGCTAGCATGACGCCTTCAGTCGCGTGTGCATACATAAAACATCTTACCCGCAACCATTTCTCTATGACAGTAATCCTGGTCTCTGAAGAGAGCCTCCACTATCCACAGCAATAGCAGTACACACTCACGTACCGTCTGTTCCCTGGGTGGTCCAATACCGGAGTTTACAGTTTTCGCCGTTTGTAAATATCTCCAGGCGCTATGAAGTTCGCTTGCGATGAAAGCTGTGAAAACAGGTTGGAAGATTACTTGGAATAAATACAATTTTCTTTCTGCGCGTCTCAATCTTTCGGTGAATTTCGGTCTACCTTGATTTCCCTTCGTGCAAACAACAGTTGTTTTTCCTTCTTTTAGTTTGAAGATCGGTATTTCTAACATGTCAGAAATGTGATTTTGTTTGAGACAAAAATTCGACGCGTGTAACCCGAGGACCGGGTTGCCAGGAGATTATGATGACACTGTAACCTGCTACGCATGTCGTCATCATCATGTGGCCTTTCCTTTGTAGAACGTCGCTCTCATCACAGCCAACTGATATGATTCTCAGTCTGCAGTCAATCTTCCCCCCTGCTCCATGTTCATGTTTAGAGTATCCTTGATATCCTGTATCCACCTTCGCCTTGGTCGACCCATGCGTCCACTTCCAGGTCCCATGCCCTCCATGACCTTTCTTTCCAGTCCGTCATGACGTTTGACGTGGCCGAAAAAAATTCAATTTCCGAAACATAACATTGTTTATGAGCCAGTTTTCTTCAACATTCAGGTCTTCTAGGATGGTTTTATTTTTCACTTTCATTATTCAAGGAATTTTTAGGATTCTTCTCTAACATTTTGTTTCGAACGCTCCAATGTTTTTCCCTGCTGCTTGTGTCATAGTCCATGTCCCGCACCCGTCACATTGTCACAGGGAATACGCATGTTCTCAGGATGTTCAGTGTTAGTTGCTTGTTAGTTTTATGCCATAAATTGTCCATGTTGTTTAGCTTCTGCATCGACATGGCCAAACATCTTCTAATTTCTTTGAAGCAGTCACCGTCATTGGATAACGTAGAGCCAAGGTATTCAAGATGTGACATGTTTGATTTCTCCAATATTAATAGCAATGCGGGGTTGCCGTCCTGTTTCTTAGATTTCTTAAAGTTCAGGAAAAAGTTCTGAGCTTCACTGTGCTTCTGGGCGGAGATGAGCAGTCTTTCTAGGCCCTTGATACTGGTTGACAGCATGACTGTGTCATCCGCATATCTTAGTTCTGGAATAGTTTTTGCTCCCACTGTGAATAGATGGAAGTTCCCGTAGCTGTCGTAAAAAGCGATAATGAACAGATGGGCATGGAGCCGGTTACCCATGGCTGTAAAATGTATTCATCGAAGAGGGAGTTGTGAAGAGGTTGTGAGCTTGGTTTATAATCCGAACATACTAGATTCGAATCACGACCTGATCAGGATATGGCTTGGCTTGGCTTTGTTCGTTTTCAATATCCCGCTACCAAACCCTGAACGGGCTTAAGTATCAGAATGTAGTCCAGAGAACGGAATGCGTTGTGTTGTAGTTTACAGCTTGACTGCGATATTTGCACCTTTCGGTCCAACACATCCGACTTCAGGAAGCATTTTTTTAGTACTGGGTTAGCATTCCCTCTTCGATCCCTTCTCCTTAGCCAGTCTGCCCTGCTGCAGCCTGTTATCCAGGATCACCGCATGGAGGTGTAGAAGGGTCTTGGCAGCACTGGTTCGCTGGCCCTGACCACTGCAGCTCATGCGCTGCTAAGCATCTTGATCCCCCTTTTTCAGGATATGTCGTGGGTAGTTTCATGGTATGACCGCTTCTTCAAGTCGACCCAGCTGCAAATCGTTACTTGATGAAGTCAGGAGGAAATGTCTGAGCCGAGACGGGAGTTACGATGTTCGTTCTCTGTCGTAGGTCCTTTCAGTAATGAGAGAGACTGGGAAAATTCAGGAGTGATCAGAGACAGCAACGTCGATTCTGTTAACTAATTTACGTTTCCAATTTTTCCTGTCCCTGCTCGGATTTGACAAGCCGGACATGGTGTGGGTTCTTTCAGGGTATGTCTATCAGCCAACACAATCGTAAATGGGTACCTGACTTACAATTACGGAAGGAAAGGCAGTGAGGAGGGAACTGGCAACCCGACCACATACAAACGGTGGCTCCGTTCAATTAAGTTTCTAACACACTATCACCAACAGCAGTGTGGCTACAATTATTTCAAGATAACAAAATAAAGATGTCTAAATACAAATACAACAAAAAAGATATATTCTTTATGAGGAGAGCGATCACCTACATTATCACTGCCCACTGGATTAATATCACCCTGCAATGGATCCATGGATGTAGTGGGTTACTAGGGAACGAGATGGCTGACAGATTGGTAAAAAAAAAAAACAGGAGCCTCCAAACAGCAATTGGATAGACCCTGCAGTAACCTCACAGTAAAACGAATTATTAAGAATAATACTCGGGAAGTCTGGATGAACAGGTGGGCGACGGTATCAACAGGTCGCAGTGTATTTAGAGAAATGTCACAGCCAAAAAATAATGATGATATAAACAAACTACATAGAAGAGATCAAAGTTTCATCTTCCCGTTTCAAACATGATGTACCAGAGTCAATAGTCACCTGAAACGCATCAATCCCCAGCACCTGCATTTCCTCGTGAAACATTGCGCAAATCCTTAAATATGCCTTCCTCACAGGAAGTCGTACCACGTCACTTGGTTCAGCAACTTTTTATCAAATACTTAGAAAACTACGATAGTAATTCTCCTTTCTACCCACCTCAAGCACAACCACCCGAGGATAAGATGACATTGATCGAAGCTACTCGAGTTGAACTAATACTTCACGTGCTAGCAGGTTACAGAGGCTCTTCATTCATCTTGAGGCGTACTTGAGAAGGGGGTTAGCCATTCTCCAAGCTGTAGTGTATTGCTTAGCGCATTAGTCAGCTCGTCACTAAAGGCATTACAATGCCTATCCCCACTTCGTTGGACAGTCCGCCCTGACGGAGCCTGTTTTCAGCAAGATAAACAGTAACGTTATTTAAAGGTGACGATCAATATCTTTCACCTGACCCTGATTACTCTTCGCTTCCTCACGAGGATATAGCAAAATGTGGATTGAAATGATACATTTTCCGATATCCAATCGTTAAGTAGGGGTCGACGGCATTAACTAATTCACTCCGTTAAACCGATATATCGGCTCGCATATTTCTTACACAGCGGTAGAGCTGATATACTGGCTCAAACATTGTCATTATCATGTAGTCTGTCCTTTGCAGAACGTCGCTCCCATTACAGTATGTTTGAAAGGAACTCGATCTCTTGCCTAATCTATAGCCTGCTCCAGAGTCATGCCCAAGCATTCCTTGACATTTTGTTGCCCCTCACCTCCCAGATCTGCCTCTGTCTCTCTTGCCAAATCCCCAGCCTGCTCCAGAGTCAAGCCCAAGCATTCCTTGACATTTTGTTGCCCCTCACCTCCCAGATCTGCCTCTGTCTCTCTTGCCAAATCCCCAGCCTGCTCCAGAGTCAAGCCCAAGCATTCCTTGACATTTTGTTGCCCCTCACCTCCCAGATCTGCCTCTGTCTCTCTTGCCAAATCCCCAGCCTGCTCCAGAGTCAAGCCCAAGCATTCCTTGACATTCTGTTGCCCCTCACCTCCCAGATCTGCCTCTGTCTCTCTTGCCAAATCCCCAGCCTGCTCCAGAGTCAAGCCCAAGCATTCCTTGACATTTTGTTGCCCCTCACCTCCCAGATCTGCCTCTGTCTCTCTTGCCAAATCCCCAGCCTGCTCCAGAGTCAAGCCCAAGCATTCCTTGACATTTTGTTGCCCCTCACCTCCCAGATCTGCCTCTGTCTCTCTTGCCAAATCCCCAGCCTGCTCCAGAGTCAAGCCCAAGCATTCCTTGACATTTTGTTGCCCCTCACCTCCCAGATCTGCCTCTGTCTCTCTTGCCAAATCCCCAGCCTGCTCCAGAGTCAAGCCCAAGCATTCCTTGACATTTTGTTGCCCCTCACCTCCCAGATCTGCCTCTGTCTCTCTTGCCAAATCCCCAGCCTGCTCCAGAGTCAAGCCCAAGCATTCCTTGACATTTTGTTGCCCCTCACCTCCTTGATCTACCTATATCTCTCTTGCCAAATCCCCAGCCTGCTCCAGAGTCAAGCCCAAGCATTCCTTGACATTTTGTTGCCCCTCACCTCCTTGATCTACCTATATCTCTCTTGCCAAATCCCCAGCCTGCTCCAGAGTCAAGCCCAAGCATTCCTTGACATCTTGTTGCCCCTCACCTCCTTGATCTGCCTCTATCTCTCTTGCCAAATCCCCAGCCTGCTCCAGAGTCAAGCCCAAGCATTCCTTGACATCTTGTTGCCCCTCACCTCCTTGATCTACCTATATCTCTCTTGCCAAATCCCCAGCCTGCTCCAGAGTCAAGCCCAAGCATTCCTTGACATTTTGTTGCCCCTCACCTCCCAGATCTGCCTCTGTCTCTCTTGCCAAATCCCCAGCCTGCTCCAGAGTCAAGCCCAAGCATTCCTTGACATCTTGTTGCCCCTCACCTCCTTGATCTGCCTCTATCTCTCTAGCCTGGCATCATAACTGTCATTACTGTTCTCTCTTCTTCTTCTTTTTCTTCTTCGTTTTTATCTTCTTCTTCTTCTTCTTCTTCTTCGGCGTTCGCTTTCAATCTCCCGCTACCAAACCCCGAACAGGACTTTACAATTATCCGGGTGTAGTCCGGAGAACAGAATGCGTTGTGTCGCTAGTTTACAGCTTGCGATATTTGTACCTTTCCGTCCCACACATCCCTCTTCGGTAGACCATTTTCTTAAGAATGTTGTGTTAATCTGGTCAAAATATTTATGTTCATGATGTAATTCATAAACCAGTTTTCCTATATACACACTTCAATTATCTATAATATTTGTTTTTTGGTCCATGATATTCTGAGAAATTTTCTGTAACATTTCCACTCGAACATTTCAATTCTCGTCCTTGAGGTTTTGGGCAACTGTCCATGTTTTGCAACCGTACGCAGCCATGGAAAAAGCATAGTCCACAAATGTTGCACTTTTGTTGGTTTGCTTATACATATTTTGCTCAGATTGTGTAGCCACTGTATTATCATTACCAATCTCACGAATAGCTATCCCCCACGTATACGAGTTTACATTCTCCGTACCGAGTACTCCTAATTTGTCATTTCTATTAATGTATTTACGTTGGAGAATAAATGTATTCAGAAACTCAAAGTATTCCAGAATAAATGACTTAATGAGTGTAAATGTGCATCAATGTATACATTATCATGTAGCATGCCCTTTGTAGAACGTCGCTCCCATCACAGTCTGTCTGAAAGAAACTCGTTCCCTTGGCAAAACTCCAGCCTCCGCCAAAGTCATTCCCAGGCATTCCTGGATATCTTGGTGCCATCGTCTTCTTGGTAACCCTTCCTCTTTTACCTGACACCATACCTTCCATCACCGTTCTCTCAAGCCCGTTGTGTATCTTGATGTGACCAAAGTATTTGAATTTTCTAGCCAAAATGGAATTGATGAACCAGTTCTCCTCTATGCTCAACTTTTTACCGAATGTCTACATTTGTTTTTTTTTACTGTCCAAGGTATCCTCAGAATACCAATATATGCTGCCCTCGAAAAACCACAAAAAGGATTAATACAATTAGAGCCTTTAAAGTGGGTTGGTGGATTCAGAACGATCCACAAATCGTGACTAGATCCAGAGAGGTCGTGATTGCCTGTTTCAAATGAAAGCACAAATAGCACAAAAATAAAAACCGACAACTCAATAAAATTTAGTTGTAAGCAGCAAATGCACACCCATGTATTTATTAGGCAATTCCCATAGGCTCTACCCCGTCAGCCTGCATCCTTTTGTCAATTAAATCAGCGTCCAAATCTATCCATTCTTCTGATGAATCTCTTCCCCCAAACCTGTCCATCTCTATTTCATCTTCATCAACCAAACCCATTCCAGGGGACAGGCGTGGCCTAGTGATTAAGTGGCACGGCTCACAACCAGAAGGTGCTGGGTTCGATCCCCATCACAACACCAGCCGTTACCCCGGTCAAGCAAACCCTTAGAAAATGCAGGAGGAAGCAGACCCTTACATAAAATGCATGCTGAAGTCGGATGCAGTGGGCCGACAGGCGCAAAATAAAATCCACAGTGCAACGCACACCCGCATTGGGGAATAGAGAAATAAGGGGAATGAGAAAAAAAAAAATTCAAAAAAAAACCAACCCATTCCTTGTTCATCTTCTGTGATCCTCAAACTCATTCCCGTCAAACCCTTCCTCATGAATGCCTCTATCCGATTGTCTATCTCTTCTCCCTTTCAAACAACCCTCCCCCGAACTTTCAATACATATCTTTCCCCAACCGGCCTATTTGCCACTAATCTCCACGCTTTTAAATGTGGTCCTCTTATATTGGTTTGATCAGTCCCCTACAAGCCCACTCCAGGATTGACAGATGACAATGGGGTCCTCTTCGGAAATGATCGACAAACAATAAATATTTATATCTGAATGGTGCCAAGATGCAGTAGTGCAGACCCATAGCTGGCTGCTTGCATCAGGATCAGGAGCTATGTCTGACCAAGACCGTTTTCCGACTCAACATGGCGGCCCTGGACATGAGCAACATTAGTCACTAGTGTGGTATGACCAAGTGATTGAGATAGAGGTGGGAAGGCGAACGAGGTACTGATGAGAAACAGATTCAATCGGATGTGGAGAATCCAGAGGCGCAGATTTCACAGCCTGGCTGTAAACTACGACACAATGTCGCAAAATCCTTTTCAAGGAGAATGCCGCAGAAAAAAAAGCAGATAAAAAAAGACGACGAAGAAGGAGAAGACTAAGAAGAAGAAGAAGAAGAAAAATGGATAAAATAAATCAAAATATAAATCTATGGAATGGTAAACACCTTTGTATATGAATTGCATACATTTCGAAAAAGACGTTTGATGGTTTAGACCGAGCAGTAGCAGTTTACAATGGCTTTCCATCATCCTTATACGTACTTGGTTATGTTAACAGGGGTTCAGTGTTGATCCCCACCTCGGCGGATAAGCTGCAGTGGTACATCCTATTTGCACGACCACGACCGATAGCATCAGGTAAGATTTGGATCAGCATGTCCCACCTGACCTTGATTTCGTTATTTGGAGCTTCCTACACTAGCCAAACTATTTAGGCATTGTAATGGACCGCACAGTATCGTACATTTCAATGCGGTAAAAATAAGTCTGTGCAAGAAAAAACATGATTCGCAAGCACAGAAACACTGCATGGGGATCATCCCCAACGGGGAGCCGCACATCAGCCCTATGTCTTTCAGCGGCAGAGTATGCGGCACTAGTATGGAATGCATCTGCATCCACGAAACAGGTCTATGTGGCGGCAAATGAGACAAGCTGAATTGTAATAGGATGCATTAAACCGGCACCGAGGGCATGAGATGCAGTGTTTAGCGACCTATAGCTGACTGCTAGCGTCAGGGCCAGCGAACCAGAGCTGCCAAGACCCTTCTACACCTCCACGCGGTGATCCTGGATAATAGGCTGCAGCAGGGCAGACTGGCTAAGAAGAAGCGATCGAAGCGGGAATGCTAACCCGGTACTCAACAAATGCTTGCTGAAGTCGGATGTGTTGGACCGAAAGGTGCAAAAATCGCAGTCAAGCTGTAAACTACGACACAACGCATTCTATTCGCTGGACTACATTCTACTAGTTAACCCCTTTCTGTGTTTGATAGCGGGAGATTGAGAACGAACGAAGCCAAGCCAAACCATGCCAAGCCAAACCAAACCAAGCCAAGCCAAGCCAAACCATGCCAAGCCAAGCCAAGCCAAACCAATCCAAGCCAAACCAAAGCAAACCAAGCCAAGCCAAACCATGCCAAGCCAAGCCAAGCCAAACCAAGCCAAGCCAAACCAAAGCAAACCAATCCAAGCCAAGCCAAGCCAAGCCAAGCCAAGCCAAGCAAAGCCAAACCAAGCCAAGCCAAACCAAAGCAAACCAAGCCAAGCCAAGCCAAGCAAAGCCAAGCCAAGCCAAACCGACACAAACGGAAAAAGTCTATTCAATCGCTGTTATCGCACCTCTGGATGTTAGAAGAGATGTCGCGTCTGAAGTTGAGAAACAATAGCAGTCACGTGATCAGAGAAAACGTCTTTGTGGAGATACACCAGAAAGAATAAGACTGAAAGCAAAGGACAGTTTTCTGCGGACTGTACAGCCTTCAGAACAGAGCCCCGAGAGAAACCGCACAAGTGGTGCCAAAAGAACAGGTAAAGGTTGGATGGAGATGAAAGAAGAACCTGCACTAGGACATCATTTCTCATATACTACGTGGGGGATCTCTGAACAGGTTAAGAACAGATGTGTCCAGATATGGGTCTAACCCGAAAAAGTGGGGATTTGCAGACAATGAATATTGTAAATGTGGGGCCGTCCAGGACATGGGACAGCTGATTATATGTCCTAGTTTGCAGGAATCCTGTGCAGTGAAGAATCTGATGGTGGCAAGTGAAAAAGCACAGACAGTGGTTGTTGTTTGGACGAAGACTATGTGAAGTTACTGGACACGGGAAGTAAGTCAATAAAACTAACCAAAGATGTTAAATCAAGGACGTGTAAAAAAACGAAAATCAATTATCCGGAATGACAATTAAGTTGCACTCAATAACACAGATGCAGGTATTCCTCAACTGGCACTACTTGAATGTTGCAAATAAAACAACCAGATCACGTGATATTTAAAACCTTGGGTGAATAACCTCATCGATCTGGATAAATCTTCACCAGTATCGCGGAGTTTATATTTATCCAGCCAACAGATTATTTCCCCTTCATACGACAGCCCAGGTAAAACCCAGATGTCACTGTTAAAACCTGCCACGGCCTCCAGTAAACCAACACGCCCATTCGCTTGCTGGGAGCTCGGCACAGGTCATTCAATCGATAAGTATACCTGGGTTTAGCCTGGCTGGCTGCCTGACACTGCCGTTGTCCCTATCAGATGCCCAGTGCCCAAACATATCGAGCAGATCAGCTTACATACGAAGGTAAACTCTGATCCATTAAGCGACAAACTGACAGGCGTTAAAATATAGCTGGCTCGCGGCACGTTGGTATTTTCAACTTAAACAAATTAACTACAGAACATTACCGCGAAGACATGTCATGCCCTGGACCACAGAGAACAGACGGAAGAGAAAAGCTGACTTACGAACAGTTGGTTTGGAGATGAGACTTACGTTCGGTCAGGCAAAACATACTGATCGTTTAGAGAGGATACTAACGTTAGGTCAGGCAAAACATACTGATCGTTTAGAGAGGGTACTAACGTTCGGCCAGGCGAAACATACGTTAAGAGAGGACACTAACGTTCGGCCAGGCGAAACATACGTTAAGAGAGGACACTAACGTTCGGTCAGGCAAAACATACGTTAATAGAGGACACTAACGTTCGGCCAGGCGAAACATACGTTAAGAGAGGATACTAACGTTTGGCCAGATGAAACATACGTTAAGAGAGGATACTAACGTTCGGCCAGGCGAAACATACGTTAAGAGAGGATACTAACGTTCGGCCAGGCGAAACATACGTTAAGAGAGGATACTAACGTTCGGCCAGGCGAAACATACGTTAAGAGAGGACACTAACGTTCGGCCAGGCGAAACATACGTTAAGAGAGGACACTAACGTTTGGTCAGGCAAAACATATTGATCAGACTGCTTTAAGAAGGGTCAGGTGAAAATGCTGAAAGAGACCTTACCGTCTTCTATGTAGTTCTTCCTAGAAACATGCTGGTGCGTTGGTCTGGCTAATGAAGTGAAGATACACGCAGTAGTGAGCGACACGCAGAAGGAACAAAGCATAGCACAACAGAATGCATGAGCCGAAACCACCTTCATAAGCACGCTCGAGATGGGAGGAAAACTATTGCAACTCACCATTTAACACCGTTGTCAGAGCGCGCACAATAAGTAAACTTTCTCTTCGTCGAAACTAAACAACATCAGTAACATCAACAACAACATCATCAACAACATCAACAACAACATCAACAACAACAAGAGCAACAACATGAGCAACATCAACAACAAAATCAACAACAACATCAACAACAACATCAACAACAACAACATCAACAACATCAACAACAACAAGAGCAACATCAACAACAAAATCAACAACAACATCATCAACAACATCAACAACAACATCATCAACAACATCAACAACAACAAGAGCAACATCAACAACAAAATCAACAACAACATCAACAACAACATCAACAACAACAACATCAGTAACATCAACAACAACATCATCAACATCAACAACATCAACAACAACATCAACAACAACATCAACAACAACATCAACAACAACATCATCAACAACATCATCAACAACATCATCAACAACATCAACAACAACAAGAGCAACATCAACAACAACAACATCAGTAACATCAACAACAACAACATCAACAACAACAACATCAACAACAACAACATCAGTAACATCAACAACAACATCATCAACAATATCAACAACAATATCAACAACAACAACATCAACATCAACAACATCAACAACAACAACATCAGTAACATCAACATCAACAGCATCAACAATATTAACGACAACAACAACAACAGCAAGAAAATACAAACCAGTGGAAGGTGAGATTGAAGCGACCAACCTCAGCTGAGGCACTGTGAGAAGGATGGCCTGTGGGTGTGGAGGGAGTTTGTTGCTGCACCATGAGCTAATGGACACCCGACGCTTTGTCACACATTGGCAAATGATCAATGATGACGACATTGAGAATCAAGAGCCGCTCACAATGCAGAGCCAGGTATCATTATACAGCTTGGTTACCAGCACATTCATTTTATTTTCAAAAGTATATCATCATCAGCTGATTGATGAGTCCTAACTCTGGTTATAAGGTTGTATGAGACTGGTTGTGAGGTTGTCTGAGCATGTCTCTCCATTTGACCGTATCCTCTGGTTGGTCAGTCCTGAGACTGGTTGTGAGGTTATCTCAGCATCTCTCCATTTGACCGTATCCTCTGGTTGGTCAGTCCTGAGACTGGTTGTGAGGTTATCTCAGCATCTCTCCATTTGACCGTATCCTCTGGTTGGTCAGTCCTGAGACTGGTTGTGAGGTTATCTCAGCATCTCTCCATTTGACCGTATCCTCTGGTTGGTCAGTCCTGAGACTGGTTGTGAGGTTATCTCAGCATGTCTCTCCATTTGACCGTATCCTCTGGTTGGTCAGTCCTGAGACTGGTTGTGAGGTTATCTGAACATGTCTCTCCATTTGACCCTGAGATGTAAAGGCGAGTCTTGGTCGCGATTTCCTGATTTCCCCTGTCTATGTGCGTCTATCTCAGTGAGGACATTTTCATTGAATCTTCTTTCTATCCAACTGACTCTTTCCATTCTACGATTGAGATCCCATATCAAAAGCTATGTTTCAGTCCCCTTTACGAGTGGAAATTATTCTTTACCTCAGTTCTATCCTGTTATTCTTTGAGGTTAACAATTTCTGGTTTTCTCTTCAGACCATTTTTGCCAATGGAATCCTTGTGCAAATGTATATCTCATTGCGGGTATCTTATTTAGTGGTTTGCCTAAATATTTAAATGTCTGTTCTTGTATCAGGTTAAAAGGGATCAAGATGATGAGCAGCGCATGAGCTGCAGTGGTCAGGGACCTATATCTGACTGCTAGCGTCAGGGCCAGCGAACCAGAGATGCCAAGACCCTTCTACACCTCCACGCGGTGATCCTGGATAACAGGTTGCAGCAGGACAGACTGGCTAAGGAGAAGGGATCGAAGAGGGAATGCTAACCAGGTACTCAAAAAATGCAAGCTGAAGTAGGAGTGTTGGACCGAAAGGTGCAAATATCGCAGCCAAGCTGTAAACTACGACACAGCGCATTCCGTTCTCTGGACTACATTCGGCTACTTACCCTTCCAGGGTTTGGTAGTGGGAGATTGAGAACGAACGAAGAAGAAGAAGAAGACTAATGCTCTCAGTATTTGTGTATTCCTGTGAGACTTGGACCGTTGGTGCTCTCTGTGAGACTTGGACCATTGGTGCTCTCTGTGAGACTTGGACCATTGGTGCTCTCTGTGAGACTTGGACCATTGGTGCTCTCTGTGAGACTTGGGCCATTGCTGCTCTCTGTGAGACTTGGACCATTGGTGCTCTTTGTGAGACTTGGACCATTGGTGCTCTCTGTCAGACTTAGACCATTGGTGCTCTCTGTGAGACTTGGACCATTGGGGCTCTCTGTGAGACTTGGACCATTGGTGCTCTCTGTGAGACTTGGGCCATTGGTGCTCTCTGTGAGACTTGGATCATTGGTGCTCTCTGTGAGACTTGGACCATTGGTACTCTCAATATTTGTGTATGCCTGTGAGACTTGGACCATTGGTGCTCTCTGTGAGACTTGGACCATTGGTGCTCTTTGTGAGACTTTGGCCATTGGTGCTCTCTGTGAGACTTGGACCATTGGTGCTCTCTGTGAGACTTGGACCATTACTACGGACATCCAGTACAGAATTCATGCAATGGAGATGAGATGCTTTAAACGACTCTTAAATATTACATATAATAGCTGGTGTCCATCCCAAGCGAGCATGTCAACAACAGTCAGACATGTTGTGCTGCACCTCACCAGTGAGTTCGAAGGTGGCTGTATAGTCCAATTCTGTCACGGACAATCCTTCCACATACGTAGCATTTAATACCAGAATTGGACATGTGAGTTGTTTTGTATTTACGTAAAGTGCGTTCTTTCTATGCTTCGGAGGTCAGGCGCTCTTCAGCAATTGAGATGCCTCTGATGGTGGTTCTACGCCATGCCTTGCGATCCTGTGCGAGACATTCCCATGCGTGTGCATCGATGCTGAAGCGTGTTAGAGATACTTTGAAGGAGTCTTTGAAACACTTCTTTTGGCCACCGTCTTGACGCATGCCATCTTTTAGCTCACCATACATTAGTTGTTTTGGGAGGCGGTTGTCTGGCATGTGCACAACATGGCCGGCCCACCTCATCCGGGTCTTTTGCAACAGTGTGAGGATGCTCGGCATTTTTGCCTTCATGAGGATCTTGTATCTGGTACCCTATCCTGCCACTTTATTTTGAATAATCTACGGATGCATCTTGTATGAAAGTGGTTTATTTTCCTAGCACTTGTGTACACAGTCCACGTGTCACTGGCATACATAAATACTACATATAAGGATCGTGTCCCAAACGTAAAAATACGACGAAGAGTTGAAACGCGCAATTGAGCCCTTTTGTGATCTGTTCAGAGCTATCAAACGGCGAAAGATGGTTTGGTATGGGCACGTCACAAGGTCCTGCGGAATTACATATTCGATACTGCATGACTCCGTACCTGGACAGAGAGGGCGGGGTCGTCCATAGAAGAGATGGGCAGACAACATCACTGAGTGGTCAAATCTTCGTTCCGGTGAGGCACGTCTGGCGGCAGCGGACAGAGAGAGATGGCGTGGGATTGTGTGAATGTTTTCAAGTGTGCCCCAACTATCTGATGGGTTACCGAATGAACTGAACTGAACTGACTGTTCGATCCAATGATAAATATATTATATTGTCTATGCAGAGAAGCGCGTGGCCGGATGGTTTCGAGGCCTGCATGCCGACAAGGAGGGCAGCGGTTCGAATACCCGGTCTGGCATTTGTTGTTTTTCTGTTGGGTGTTAAATAAACAAACATAGCCAGTACACAACGTGGCGAAAGCAGTGGCGTAGAGGCATGTAGTCCTAAGCCTTTAAAAAACTCTTCGACTACCCCAGCAATGGGAAACATGTTTGTTTTTTTTGTTCCTAAGTTGCTTGCCGATAATCCTTGTCTTCAATGTATCTATTTTCATTGTTATATGTGATTCGTTAAAATATGTTCCCAAACAAGAAAACTGCAGATTAACTTGCACAAACACATAACGTTGACAAAATTAGGAGCACAATTAATTAACTCACAACCCGATTCTATTCTATTGCTTTTGGAGTTCTAGAACAGAGACTGTCTTGTAACGCGGTTCTCTGGTTCAGTTCTTGCGTGACCTAATTAGTGACAGCACCTTTTCCTCGAGATATTGTAATTTATATTGTTCTTGTTTTTTTTCAATAGTTCTGAATTTGTGATCTTGGAATACTTGGAAACCTGGTATTCTTCTTCTTCTTCTTCTTCTTCGTACGCTGTCAGACGTCAACTTGAATTTGTTCGAAGAAAGCAGCTATCATCCTGAGGCTGTCGACACTGCCATAGAGCTTGTCTAGTGTTGCCACTGGTAATGGCCACATATGCTTTCTCTGGTCCTCGTATATCGGGCAATTTTGTAGCAGATGTTCAGCAGTCATTTTCCCTGTGCCACAGGTGCATTCGTCAGTGCCACCTATCTTCAGTTTATTGAATAGATGGTACCTCAGTCTGTTGTGGCCTGTGCGGAGTCTGAAGACAACGACCTGCTCTCTTCTGTTCAGCTGGTAGTAGGCATCCTTTTTTGTGTAGCCAGTATGTTCTGTTTCCCATTTGGCCATGTATCTGGCCCTAATAAGCCTTTTGGACACTTCGTAGGTTGCACTAGACTCTGGTTGTAGAAGTCTTGCACCTTCTTTTGCCAGTCTGTCTGCCGCCTCGTTGCCTTGGATGTTACAGTGGGATGGAACCCACTGTACCACTACTCTTTTTGGTGCAGTCTGCTGGCATAGTTGACAGAGTACTACTCTTAAATCATTAAGTTCAGTATTTTTCTGGCTTTTTAGTACTGTAACCACGGCCAGGGCATCTGTAAACAGGCCTATCTGACTTTTATTGCTTTCACCTGTCATGTGTATGCATGGGTCCAGTCCATTTTTGGGTAGTTTTCCGCTATGTACCTCAGAAACCTGGTATTCAAACGGGCATGTTAATGTCTGTTGCCAGGTAGCCGAAGGCTTCAGTTACACGTAGTAGTAGGTATTCTACAACTTCATTGATCTCTCTAGGCCTGGAGGGAGGTGTATATAATTTGGGTAGATTTTTAACTAGAATTTTTTGACTGGCTCTGAAGGTCTTCTACCCTGGGGGCAAATCTTCTCTCCTCTTACCTCACTCTGGTTCTCTCTCTCCTCTTACCTCACTCTGGTTCTCTCTCTCCTCTTATCTCACACTGGTTTTCTCTCTCTTCTCACCCCACTCTGTTTCATTTGACTCTGTCCTACAGTCACACTCTTGCACAACTTTCACACGCGCCCTCATGGTGAGGCCCTTCCATTGCACTTTGGTTGGGCTAGCTTCTGAGGGCGCACAAACCTAGCATAGGTACATACAGAAGCACACATGCACCCAAGCACTGGTTTATGCGTCCTGATATCGCCCAATGGACTATGGTCAGTAGAAACTAGTGATGCGCACATCTAAGCAAAAAACAAACAAAAACTATAATTTTTAAATTGTGCCTGGGCAGCGGACGAAAGGACCTACTCTTTTCGATTTCTGACTGCCAATGGGTTTTTGGGAGCCGCGTAGAGCAGTGGTTAGCGCACTGACTTCGCATCTGAGTGGTCTTGGGTTTATCTTCCAGTTGTGGCGGTAGTGTTTTGTCAGACCGCAATGGCTCCCGGGTCGACCCAGTCGTAAATGGGTACCGGTTCAGTCCAGGAAGTAAAACCGGTGAGGGAGAGGAGATGGCTACCGCCCCCATATAGCCGAACCTTTGAAATGTGAGATCGCTAACACCTCACACCCCTACGGCAGTAATGCTATGGGTTACTAAATGGTTTTTTAACGTGCTCGACACTGAATGCGGTAGGCCGATCTCACTACACAGAGACCAGGGGAATTTTGACCAGAAGATCCCCGTGAAAAAATCGCGTTCACCACCGGGATTCGAACTCACGACCTCCGACACCCGAGACGGACACCTTAGCTCGAGACCACCAAATAAAAGATCTAATGAAGCGAAGATGACGAAGATGGAAAAGTTGGAGAAGAAAAAGAAGAGGAAGAAGAAGAAGAAGAAGACGAGGTGGAGGAAGAACATAAAGAAAAAGAAGAAGAAGAAGAAGAATAAGTAGAAGAAGAAGAAGAAGAAGACCAAGAAGGAAAAAGAATAATATGAAAGAAGAATGATAAGAAGAAGAGGAAGTAGAAGAAGAAGAAGAGAAGAAGAAGAAAAAGTAGAATTAGAATTAGAATTAAAAAGATCTAAATCCGACGTAAGTGGGTTGTATTTGGGGCTAACAACTTCGTCAGACAAAGCAGTGAACAAATCAATAAATGGGAGAGTACATATACACATTCACGTACTACCCTCCACCACCCACCCACCCCCCCCCCTCTCCCGAACCCCACCCCCATCACATAATTCTATTGCAGTCTCAAGATCCAATGACACAATACGTGAACCATGAATATGAATCATGAATATGAAGCGTGAACCTGAAGATATGTTAGCATGCCAGTAAAGTTTTATTTCATTTCTGGCACATCTACAACCTAACGACTTCTGGCCCATGCCTCGTGCTGCATATAATTAACAACCTGACAGACTCAATGTGTCACTCTCGGTAAACGAGCAAGAGCTCTCCAGAGCTAAAATTTGTCTCGTGAAGTAACTTAAATATACAACATGTGACCGTGACCGCAAGACATTTATTGTTGTTGATACTGCAAACTAGCGGTTGCAAAATATTAGAAAAATGCCGCTGAAAAATAAAAAGCAAACTTGAAATTCTCGTATTGCAACGCGAACATGTTTGCCAATTCTAAATCTACCCCTGTTTACCAACTCTTGAATCCGATGGCTTGTCAGAAGAAGTTCAAGTGGTATCTTTTATGGCAGTCATGAAGACATGGAAATCAGTTCAGCTAGGACCCAGACAAGCAGACATTAAATGTTTAGGTCGACACCTTCGCGTTAAGTTAGGTCGAGTCAAGAGCTTCGGAAGAAAGATATCTCAGGCTGGCAGAGAGAGAAATCCTGTGCTGATCTTTTGGACAAATACTTCAAGGAATGCTTTGGGACATCGTGTCACAGCACTTTCAACAGTAAATACAGAACCGTGGTTTCATTCCATCGTTATGTTCATTGTCTAGGTAACGAATAAGTCGTAAACTTGGCATAGACTAAAAATCAAAATTATAATAATGTAGACAAGTTTGGTCAAAATTGAACAAAAACGAAATTTACGTTACGATTAAAAAAAAAAAGGTTTCATCACAGGAGTTTTCTGCAGGAACCTTGATTCAAGCATTGAGGTTGTAATGTCTTAGTGTGTGTGTGTAGTTAGGAAATGACCCATTTTTAATAGTTGACGATTTGTATCAATTATATTTCTGGTTTTACAGTTTGATAATCTATTGACGGCTGGGCTTATCCAGTCTAATTGTTTTACATATTCGTTAGTACTGAGAAGAGAAGGCTGTTTGCCTGCGCAGTCTCCCCGCACTGAACAAGATTTTTTGTTTGATCCGGATAGAGACAAATCGTGGACTCGCTGAGGCTTCGATCCTGTGTTCCCTAAGTCAAGAAACCAGTAACCAAGCTGCTCGGCCACACGCTCTAATAAATATAAATATGTAGCGGATATAAATGTGCACGCTATATAAAAAAGTAGCAGTATAGATGTACACCATACATAAATATGTACCAGTTATAAATGTGTCGCGGTATAGTTATGCACCAATTATAAATAAGTAAGAGATATAAATAAGTGTCACATATAAATATGTCGCAGTTATAAATAAGTGCCAGATATAAATAAGTACCAGATATAAACATGTAGCAGATATAAATATGTAGCATATATAAATATGTGGCAGATATAAAGAATTACTAGATATAAATATGCACAGAGTATAACAATTTTCAAGACATATGTAAGAAGTGATAGTACAGGAAGCTCTTCAGAAGACTAAACCGCTGGTCAGGACACGGCTATCAAAAGCGAGTGCTCTACTAGTTATGTGTACCAGATATAAATATGTGCCAAGTATGTGCCAGACATATAAATGTGCCCGTCTAATTGCTGTGGATGATCTAAGAAGGTAAGAGAAACAGCAATGGAGTTTGTCGTCCGCCAAAGAAAAACTGGGATATTATACAATGAAGACTCGACCACAACATATCATCATCATTATCTGGTTGGTCAGTCCGGAGACTGGCTGTAAGGTTGTTTGTGTATGTCTCTTCAGATGACCCTTTCCTCTGGTTGGTCAGTCCGGAGACTGGCTGTAAGGTTGTTTGTGTATGTCTCTTCAGATGACCCTTTCATCTGGGTGGTCAGTCCAGAAACTGGCTGTAAGGTTGTTTGTGTATGTCTCTTCAGATGACCCTTTCCTCTGGTTGGTCAGTCCGGAGACTGGCTGTAAGGTTGTTTGTGTATGTCTCTTTAGATGACCCTTTCCTCTGGTTGCTCAGTCCGGAGACTGGCTGTAAGGTTGTTTGTGTATGTCTCTTCAGATGACCCTTTCCTCTGGTTGGTCAGTCCGGAGACTGGCTGTAAGGTTGTTTGTGTATGTCTCTTCAGATGACCCTTTCCTCTGGTTGGTCAGTCCGGAGACTGGCTGTAAGGTTGTTTGTGTATGTCTCTTCAGATGACCCTTTCCTCTGGTTGGTCAGTCCGGAGACTGGCTGTAAGGTTGTTTGTGTATGTCTCTTCAGATGACCCTTTCCTCTGGTTGGTCAGTCCGGAGACTGGCTGTAAGGTTGTTTGTGTATGTCTCTTCAGATGACCCTTTCCTCTGGTTGGTCAGTCCGGAGACTGGCTGTAAGGTTGTTTGTGTATGTCTCTTCAGATGACCCTTTCCTCTGGTTGGTCAGTCCGGAAACTGGTTGAAATGTTTTTGGAGTATGTCTCTCTAAATGACACTATCCTCTGGTTGGTCAGTCCGGAAACTGGTTGAAGTGTTTTTTTAGTATGTCTCTCTATATGACACTATCCTCTGGTTGGTCAATTCGGAAAATGGTTGAAGTGTTTTTTTAGTATGTCTCTCTATATGACACTATCCTCTGGTTGGTCAGTCCGGAAACTGGTTGAAGTGTTTTTGGAGTATGTCTCTCTATATGACACTATCCTCTGGTTGGTCAATTCGGAAACTGGTTGAAGTGTTTTTTTAGTATGTCT
The DNA here is from genome assembly GCA_036924085.1 of Ariolimax columbianus. Classification (NCBI taxonomy): domain Eukaryota; kingdom Metazoa; phylum Mollusca; class Gastropoda; order Stylommatophora; family Arionidae; genus Ariolimax; species Ariolimax columbianus. The sequence continues at coordinate 68,267,089 of JAVGWX010000013.1, read as the reverse complement.
CTCTATATGACACTATCGTCTGGTTGGTCAGTCCGGAAACTGGTTGAAGTGTTTTTGGAGTATGTCTCTCTATATGACACTATCCTCTGGTTGGTCAGTCCGGAAACTGGTTGAAGTGTTTTTTTAGTATGTCTCTCTATATGACACTATCGTCTGGTTGGTCAGTCCGGAAACTGGTTGAAGTGTTTTTGGAGTATGTCTCTCTATATGACACTATCCTCTGGTTGGTCAGTCCGGAAACTGGTTGAAGTGTTTTTTTAGTATGTCTCTCTATATGACACTATCCTCTGGCTGCTCAGTCCGGAAACTGGTTGAAAGTTTGCGCATGTCTCTCTATTTGACCATATCCTGTGCAGCTTTCTTCATGAATGCGTACTTTAATGTACCTGCATTCCTGTGATGTAAAATTGAATCTTGGACTCCTTAGGTCCTATCTCTCCCTTGAATCTTGCCCTTTAGTATCTTCTGTAGATGACTTTTAGGTCTCATATTGTGACCCAGCCAACTCAACCGACGTTTTCGTATCATATGCAATATGTGTTTTTGTGCACCAACATCACTGAGTACTTTGTCATTAGATCTTATTTCTGTCCAACTTACTCTTTCCATTCTATGGTAGCACCCCATTTCAAACGCTTCCAAGCTTTTTTCATCCTTCTTTGCTAGAGTCCATGTTTCAGCCCCATACAGCGCAACTGGCCATATACGAGTGGCGATTATTCTTTCCCTCAGTTCTATCTTGATATTCTTTGAGGTTAACAATTTATGTTTTTCTCTTAAGCCCTTATTTGCCATTTCAATCCTTGTCTTAATTTCTGTCTCATTTCTGGCATCTTCTGTTAAGGCTTGACCCAAATATGTAAACTTGTGAGCGTGTTCGATTATTACTGCATTGATTATCACATTTATTTGTCTACGTTGCTTGAACATTACCAATCTCTTTGTCTTCTCTGTATTTATTTTCATGCCAAACTATTTGACTGTGCCATACCTCTTGTCCAAAATTGCTATTTTAAAAAAACACTAAATATTTTTTGACACATGTTTCAGTTTCTCTATCAGGTCTTCCCTCTTCGGTCAAGATAAAGGCTTTCATCTCCCCAAAATGGATCTGATTTAGTTAATTTGGATGAATTCAGCTAGACATTTTGACCAATTAGCCTTCTTGACGTGCCAAATACCTCAGGTAGTATATCTTCCGTAGCAACACCTGATGCTCTAAAGCTAATTTGCACTACGGCATACATTAAGATCAGCGATTCACTTTAGCGTCTTTCAGCACTGCACACCTGTCCGGATGTACGGTAGATTAGCGATGACCGCCCGTCCAAACAAGACGGACCACCTCCCTTGGCAGAGCTCCCAGCGGCAGGGCATGTTTTCATAATTGTATCATCTCTTTCACGGCTTATTGTGGCCCCAAATTGCCTGGGCGGGGAACGCTCAAACCCCGGTTGACAATGATAACAGCATAACCCGTACAGAGACAAATCCCATCCCGGGCTACAAGAGAATTGAACAAGACCAGAATGTCCCACAATCTTCATCGCCATATTTAACTGCGCCCGAATTAACAATAGCTGTGTCGCCAAAACATCAGAACAAAAGTTGTAGCTCTGCCCTCCAATACTAACATTCTCAGTGGGCACTGCTAGGGCGCCAGAGAGTTTGTTTTGTCAGCGGTCGCTACCACAATGGGCTCGCCCAGGGAACAGTTTTAATAGTGTCCACCCCTAATTGAAGCCCTAAGTTGACAAGTGGTCTGTTCACGATGGACACACCTGCAATGCTTTTACTCTCTCCATCATTTTTCCAATTTCCACCAAATGATGAACACACTATTCTCAAATTTGGTAAATGAGCATTTAAAACATATTTTTTTATATTATTGACATATGAGAGATAGCTCGCGATACGCTCCAGTCAACTAAGATGTAAAATGGTACCTGACATTTGGTACTCAACGACTGTATATATGTTAATCGTTGATTTTTACACTTGAACTGATGGGGGACGGTTTGGGCTTGTGGTTAAGTGACACGGTTCATAACCAGAAGGTGCTGGGTTCGATCCCCATCACAGCACCGGCCGTTACCTCGGGAAGCAAACCCTTAGAAAATGCAGCAGGAAGCAGACCCTTACATAAAATGCATGCTGAAGTCGGATGCACTGGGCCGATATGCGCAACATAAAAACCACAGTGTAACACAAACCGTCTTGGGGAATAGAGAAATTAGGCGAATGCAAAAAAAACAAATTTTTATAGAAAAGAAAACACTTGAACTAGTCGAAGACAATAAGGAATGAATTAGCAGATTGTTTGCTGGTGTAACGAACGTATAAGTAAACTCTTGATTGAAAACATTGATTGATTATTGATTTCGAGTAGGCCTTTATCGAAGGGATTGCTATGTAAAGTGATTATAGTCATAGGGGTAGAAGATGGAGAAGTAGTAGCATCAGTAGTAGTAGCAATAGTAGCAGTAGTGGCAGTAGTAGTAGTGGTGGTAGTAGTAGTAGTAGTAGTAGTAGTAGTAGTGGTGGTAGTAGTAGTAGTAGTAGTAGTGGTAGTAGAAATTTCACGAGTTTTAGTAGCAGCGGTAGTTGCATTTGTAGTTGCTGTACTAATTTTGATAGTATTAATAGTGGTAGTGATTGTGGTGGGGGTGGTAGTAGTAGTAGTAGTAGTAGTGGTAGTAGTAGTAGTAGTAGTAGTGGTAGTGGTAGTGGTAGTAGTGGTAGTAGTAGTAGTAGTAGTAGTGGTAGTGGTAGTAGTAGTGGTAGTAGTAGTGGTAGTAGTGGTAGTAGTAGTAGTAGTGGTAGTAGTAGTGGTAGTAGTGGTAGTAGTAGTGGTAGTAGTAGTGGTAGTAGTGGTAGTAGTAGTAGTAGTGGTAGTGGTAGTAGTAGTGCTAGTAGTGGTAGTAGTGGTAGTGGTAGTGGTAGTGGTAGTAGTAGTGGTAGTAGTGGTAGTAGTGGTAGTGGTAGTGGTAGTGGTAGTAGTAGTGGTAGTAGTAGTGGTAGTAGTAGTAGTAGTGGTAGTAGTAGTGGTAGTAGTAGTGGTAGTAGTAGTGGTAGTAGTAGTGGTAGTAGTAGTGGTAGTAATAGTAGTAGTGGTAGTAGTAGTGGTAGTGGTAGTAGTAGTAGTAGTAGTGGTAGTAAGATTTATGTTATGCATTCTATCCATCTGTCCGAAGCGGAGGAATAATCACGGCCAGCTGAAACATACCGATCAAACTACCATCTGACATTCTCTTTGGTGCCCCTGGAAACGGGCTATATTACAGCAGCCTGGCCAACGATATGCAACTTTACACCTTTCTAGAGATGTTATTATGTGTACCGTGGCGAAGTGGTTAAGCCGTCGGCCTTGTGATCAGGTGGTGTGAGTTCGACTCCGGACTCTGCCGTCTTTTTCACGGGTACTTGATGCGGAGTCCCCTGCTTGTCATAGTCGCCCCCTAGTCGTCTTGTCCGTGACTTGCCACTGGGGTCGGGCGGCTCGAGACGAGAGAGTGAGGATAAAAAGTAGCGCAGTTAATCTTTATTAAAAATAGCGCTAGCAAAATTAATTATGCCATCATCGCCTGCGATGGACGGCGGCCTTTACCTTTGCAGAGATGTTATTAAAAGTCCTCATTTGACACTGGTATTAGAACTGGCATTGTTCTAATGTTGATCAGTAGGTTGTTTGTGGACATGTTTATGTTAGTGTGTTTCAATAATTGTGACAGCTGTTATGCAACTGCGTTTGTTGTTTTGGAACCGGTACTCAATTTCTTTGTCTAAACCTCCATCCTGTGTGAAAACACTGCCCAAGTACTTACATTTCTGCACTTTTAAAAATTAATCTTGTCTACTTTACCGAAATATTAATGTTTTTCGGCACGTCTGCTCACCTTCACATAATTAGTTTTGAATGTGTTAATTTGTAAACTTGAAACTTAGAATTATTTTTAGCTAAATAAATTAATTGATTTATAATGATTCAACAAAGGAACTTTATTTTTAAAGTTTCTTAGATGACAAAAAAAGTTGAGGAAGGTTGTTCTTAATACTAGCTTGTTGCTAGTATTGTTATCAGATTAATATCAACAGTAATAGCGTGGATTCAACTCCTACAAAATGAAACATGTTGGCAACGCACGCAATCAGGTGTGACAAATATAGACAGTGTCATGGCAAGAGACGAACGTGTTACTCTTCAATTTTATATGTCTACAATTCTTCTTCTATTCTTTTTCTACTTCCTTTCTTCTTCTTCTTCTTCTTCGTCTTCTTCTTCTTCTTATATCAATTGACACTTTGCTTGTAACCCAGTGAGGTTCACGAAGGAGACTGCGTTTCAGGTCTTTGCCGGTCCCACTCCACTTTTTGAACAGGATCACTCCTCTTGGCCAGACAGCCTCTCTTTGGTTTGCATAGGTGGGGGCAGTCCTGCTGGTATGATCTGGTGTTTGCTTGGGTGCTTCGCCCTCGGATATGGCGGTGTCTCTAAGATCTATTCTGGGGAGGTCGGCCTTGAGTCGACAATGTCCCGTTCTGAGTCTGAAGATCTGTGTGTGCCCATTTCTGCCAAGTTTGTCTAAATTGTAATGTTTTTATTATTTTTTTTTTGGTACTGGTCTCTCCATTCCGTCCTCAAAATACGTTTTATGAGTGTCTTTGTTTCTGTTTAGCTCTGTGAATGGCGAGTTTTCCCGCCGCCACTTCCGGCCCCTACTATCTCATCTACCTTCTTGTTTACAAAAATCCAACACTGGACGTGAATCCCCTGCACGACTACATTTGTTTTTTGGTACATAAATTCGATGTTATTTTTTATTTGGTGCCAGATTCTTTTCTGCCTGTGTCACGAGATGGCTTGGAGTACGCTGCCAGAATTACCCTTTTTCTTGTAGTTATCTTTTGAATGATAATAATTGGACTTGCATATTTCCAAAATAGTTTTTGCGATATCATGCCATTTGCAAGCAAACTGTATAAATCATTAGTTAGATCTAGATTGGAGTACTGTGTACAGGTGTGGTGTTCTTATAGTATCGGAGATATAAACATGCTGTACAGGATACAAAAAACCGGCGTACAGTGTCTAGAAATGAAAAGAATTCGAGGTGACTTAATACAAATTTATAAGATGATCAATGAGACTGATAAATAGATTATAACAAGTTGTGTTTTTTTTTCAAAATACAGCCACCTACAAGAACAAGAGAGCATAGCTACAAATTAACTAAAGAAAAGTCCAGATTAGATATTAGGAAATATTTTTTTAGTCAGAGAGTTGTGAATGCTTGGAATACACTGCCACAGGAAGTAGTGGAGGCAAGGACAATTAATGCATTTAAGAATAGATTGGATACGCATAGCTTTTAGAGCAAGGAAATGTAAATGAAACTGGTTGTATACAGACTCTGCAGAGTCTTCCAAACAACAACAAAGAAGCTAAGTTAAGTTAAATTAAGGTCATTCATAGATACAATCATAAAGCTGTATGGATTGTTTTACAAAACAATCATATATTTTATAGCGCGCTTACTGTGCGTATTTCATTGTTGTAACTGGTTCCCCCACGGGTATTAAAATCCATTGGTTCTTCACCATGACTGGGTCAAGAGTCTACCACTACTAAAGTCAGAACCACCTTAAAGGACAGCTGGAGCCACCAGCTAGGCCGCTTCTTTATTGACCTGTTCATGGAGTCCAGATGTGGATCATTTGTCTATTCACACTAATCACGGAAGACAGTTGTCCAAACTTCTCACTTCAGTACTGGCGTCTAGTGACCGCGCGCAGCGACGCACAAAAACTGGAGGACTACTGTACCTCTTGATAACGTACTTGGTCACGTGAACAGGCCAATCAGAGAGATTAGATACTGTTAAGCTACTTATTATTGATACACACATTACGTTGTTTCTCAATGGGATCATGGCGGCGCTTATTTCTACCGCTGAGGTCCGCTACAACGACTATAAAACAGAGGAATAAATATATCTTGACCCTGCAGTCACTACGCAGTGTGCAGGGTAGGTATTTTATTTTGTTTTCTTTAAAAAATACGTATGTTACTAAAATTTTGATCTCGCGGCCACTTGATAAATATATCGCTACAAGAACAGCCTAGTCAAGTGATTACCGAGTGGATTTTACTTAATTAAATTTCATTTTTGTTAGTAAACCTAACTGGCTTGTCAGACTAACTTTTTTGACATATCATCGAAACCATTCAGCCACTGTGCTCTCCACGTACACTAATATAGCCAAATGGACTGTGATTTGTTTTTGTTTTTTAATTTTTTGGGTTCGCCTTATTTGTCTATATTCCAAAGCGGTGTGCGTTGCACTATAAATCTATTTTGCGCCTGTCGGCCCAGTGCATCCGACGTCAGAATACATTTTCTGTAAGGGCTTTCTTCCTCATACATTTTCTAAGGGTTTGCTTCCTCGGGGTAATTGCCGGCGCTGTGATTGGATGCGAACCCAGCACCTTCGGATTGTGAGCTGTGTCACTTAACCACTAGCTAACTCTGTCCTCCATACCATTACTAGAACACGTTCTTTTTCTTCTACATCTTCATCGTCTTTCTTCTCTTTTTCTTCTTTTTCTTCTTCATCTTCTTCTTCTTTATTTTCTCATTCTGCATCTCCATCGTTTATATTTTTCATTCCCCATCTTCATCGTCTGCTTTTTCCTCTTCTTCTTCTTTTTCTTCTTCAGATAAAACGTCATTGTGAACTGCGGCATTGAAAAACAGCATGCGTGGCAACTTACACAATGAAACAGTAGATCGACCAGCTAGTCCGTGGCAACAAGCAAAGGAAATACCCGTATGTTTCAACCCGAGTACGACGCTGCACACAGACTTGTCCATGATGACGTTTGTAATATAAAAGTATCTAGCAGATGTGTCCCACGGCAGATAACAGCGAGGTAATAGAGACGGTGCAAAATTGGTTATAAGTCCTACCAAACTCCTAATTTTCTAGAGGGAATCCACGAGCTAGTGGACAGATGGACAACGTGTGGTTGCTAGGTACCGGTAATATGCACACACATACAATAGTAAAATAGGACCCATAAAATATGTCTTGTTCGCATTCTTGTAAAATTGATATTAATAAAATTGCTGTTATTTAATGACTGTCCCTCGTTAATTTCCTATTCATCTTAGATGTGAGGGTCAATTCCCTTCCTCGCTGTACTGCCTTCCCGAAATGTAAATCAGGTACCCAGCTTATTTCTCGAAATAAAAATCGTTATTGGATTCCACTAGCCTCGCCAAGGGGACTTACTTAATTAGTCGCTCCTCTTCTACCCTGGGCTATCGATGTTTACCAGAAAGAAAGTCAGACTATATAGTTGTCGGACTTATATTGGTTGTCTTATATCGTCATTCTGTTGGACTTGGGGGGCCTTCCTTTGAGTCTAGATTCTTTGGACTTTGGGTAGCCCTGTGAGTCTGGATTCTTTGGACTTCTGGTGGCCCTGTGAGTCTGGATTCTTTGGACTTTGGGTCGCCCTGTGAGTCTGGATTATTTGGACTTTGGGTGGCCCTGTGAGTATGGATTCTTTGGACTTTGGGTGGCTCTGTGAGTCTGGATTATTTGGTCTTTTGGTCGGCCTGTGAGTATGGATTCTTGAACTGTTGGTCTTTCTGTGAGTCTAGATTCTTTGGACTTTTGGTCTTTCTTTGAGGATGGATTCTTTGGACTGAGTTTTCCTGTGAGTCTGGATTCTTTAGAATTTGGGTCGTCTTGTGAGTCTACATTCTTTAGACTGGGTCTTCCTGTGAGTCTAGATCTTTTAAACTGTGGGTCTTCCTGTGAGTCTAGATCTTTTGAACTGTGGGTCTTCCTGTGAGTCTAGATCTTTTGAACGGTGGGTCTTCCTGTGAGTCTAGATCTTTTATACTATGGGTCTTCCTGTGAGTCTGGATCCTTTGAACTGTGAGTCTTCCTGTGAGTCTGGATCCTTTGAACTGTGGGTCTTCCTGTGAGTCTGAATCCTTTGAACTGTGGGTCTTCCTGTGAGTCTGAATCCTTTGAACTGTGGGTCTTCCTGTGAGTCTGGATCCTTTGAACTGTGGGTCTTCCTGTGAGTCTGAATCCTTTGAACTGTGGGTCTTCCTGTGAGTCTGAATCCTTTGAACTGTGGGTCTTCCTGTGAGTCTGGATCCTTTGAACTGTGGGTCTTCCTGTGAGTCTGAATCCTTTGAACTGTGGGTCTTCCTGTGAGTCTGGATCCTTTGAACTGTGGGTCTTCCTGTGAGTCTGAATCCTTTGAACTGTGGGTCTTCCTGTGAGTCTGGATCCTTTGAACTGTGGGTCTTCCTGTGAGTCTGAATCCTTTGAACTGTGGGTCTTCCTGTGAGTCTGAATCCTTTGAACTGTGGGTCTTCCTGTGAGTCTGGATCCTTTGAACTGTGGGTCTTCCTGTGAGTCTGAATCCTTTGAACTGTGGGTCTTCCTGTCAGTCTGAATCCTTTGAACTGTGGGTCTTCCTGTGAGTCTGGATCCTTTGAACTGTGGGTCTTCCTGTGAGTCTGAATCCTTTGCTCTTTCCCTCCCATGCTTGCCATGATCGCCACTCTTCTTCCATCCTATAAACCATTGCCCCCGTGTTTGAGATTGCTCCATTGGAGTTTGCAAGAGTAGGGTTTCAAGATGACGCCGCCATTCTACGAATGCTGACCTTGTCTCTTCTTATTACATGGACAACTTTCCTTAGATAATTCACTTTCGTATACTATGCATTTTCCATCTGGGATAACTATAAAAAAATAGTCTATACACTGCACGGTGACTACTGGAGTGTAAATCCTTTATTAAACCGCCGTAACACATTAGTAAAGTGGTAGAGCTCTCGCTTTTTTAAGGCAAAAGTACAGGGTTCGACGTTCACTACAGGCATGATTCAGTCGCCCCGACTACATAGGAGGTTCGTTTCTAAATAGTTCCTCAGTTACGGTTAGGGAAAAAAGACACAGAGAAAGGGAACTAGCCACCCCACCTCAAACAAGCTCTGACTTACAATCCCACCTCAAACAAGCTCTGACTTACCACCCCACCTCAAACAAGCTCTGACTTACCACCCCATCTCAAACAAGCTCTGACTTACCACCCCACCTCAAACAAGCTCTGACTTACCACACCACCTCAAACAAGCTCTGACTTACCACCCCACCTCAAACAAGCTCTGACTTACCACACCACCTCAAACAAGCTCTGACTTACCACCCCACCTCAAACAAGCTCTGACTTACCACCCCACCTCAAACAAGCTCTGACTTGGTATAACCAAGTCTATCCCTCTTTAACTCGAACGCCAATTCTGTGTCTTTAAACACCCTGTTGCAAACTCTAGTTTCACGAACAGACATCTTAATTTCTTCTTTGAAAATCGTTATGGTGTCTCTTTGTTTGTTATTTATTCTCATTTACTGTTGAAAAGAGACACCAGGTACCTACACCATCCATATAAGTTTACATTCGTGGTCGCAGTAGCGAAGTTTTACCGTAAAATAGATGATAACACGCGTGTTGTACCGCTCGACCAATAGATAGCACACTCATAAATAAATTACACAGACAAAACAAGAAGAGGGTGATCGACCCGTTTATGTTTAGGGATATTCAACCATTCTTCTTTTTCTTCTGCGTTGTTATCTTTATGAACTATAGATACATCACTGAAGAAACCTCTTGACTCAAGTCTGCGCCAAAGTTTTTCTTTTTTAGGTTGGTTGGTTGATTATTGGTCCAGCGGCTTATGAGCTCCTTCCCTTTGGCCCAATGCCATATAGTGGTATCTGCAAGTGTTTGTAAGCTGTTGTTTAGTTCCGTACAAAGTGTTCCATCTGTCTGGTCTTGGAGGAAGAAGCTCTTTCCTAACACTGGCAAGCGCCGGACATTCAAAAAGATGATATTCAACAGTTTCATTGGGATGTGTGCACAGCCATCACTCTGGAGTATGCTCTGGTTGGATTCTGTTCAAGTGACTGTTAAGTTGTATGTGTTAAGTGCGAAGTCAAAAAATGGTGCTTTGGTCTCTCCTTTTCAGGCTGTTGATGTTGTGTTTGGGATTTGGGATGGCCGTATGTTTGTAGATTTCTCCTCCTTGTTCAGTCTTCAGTAGTTGTTTTACTGTCTGATGAGTTGTTGGTGTATTTCTGTTCTTGACTTGATCCCTTCTTTAGACACTGTAGACCGGTTGTTTTGAGTTTTTTTCTCCTAACTATAAATGCGGAATCTCACTATCAGTTGTTTCGCTATTCTTTGCATCCTTTTCAGCATGTTTATATCAGTTCTGCGATCAGAGCTCCACACATGAACAAAGTTCTCTAACAACTTGTCTCCCAAGACTTGTCAACATAGTGGATGTTTCTGTAGCAATTTGATTTCCATGAAGAGGTTGCTAATACTATGTAATAATGAGTCATCAAGAAATAGCCCTAATATATTGTTGACCTTTGATTTACAAATATTAAGTAACCTTTTATCAGTTTCTCTTGTACAATTCAACAGGGTATGGACGAATGATTTACTAGAAAGGACAAAAGATAACTAGATTAGCATATTACTTTTTCTTTTTCTTCTTCCTCCTTTTCTTCTTCTTCTTCTTCTGCTTCTTCTTCTCCGTCTTCTTTTTTTCTCGCAAACTTCCGCTACCAATCCATTAAAAGGACATTGGAAATAGCAGGATATAATCCAGAGAACGGAATGCAATGTGTCGTAGTTTACAGCTTGACTGCGATATTTGCACTTTTCGATCCGACACATCAGCAGGCATTTGTGTTTATCGGGTTAGCCTTTCCTTTTCGATCCATTCTCCTTAGCCAGTCTTCCCTGTTTCCGCATGTTATCCAGGATCACCGTGTGGAGGTGGTGAGAGGTCTTGGCAGCTCAGTGTGGCTGGCCCTGACGTTAGCAGTCAGCTTTGGGCCACTGACCTCTGCAGCTCATGCACTGCTCAACGTCTTGGTCCTCTCTGGACTAGTACTGTCGTAGGACCTTTTTCCCATTGCTGGACAAGTGGAAGAGTTTTTAAGCTGAGGAATATAGGCCGCTTCACCACCACTGTCGCCACGTCGTGTGTTGATTAGGTATGTTTATTTCACTCTCACAGAAAAACAACATGTCTTACCGAGAATTCGATCTGCTGCTCTCCTTGTCAGCAGGCAGGCATCGACACCATTCGGCCACACCCTCCAGAATAGGACCCGGTAATAAAGGAATACGGCTAATGTAACCTTCCGAGCACGTAGTTTTAAAAAAACTATTTTTAAGGAGATTTTTTATTGCTAATTTAATGCCGAAGGATGAATGATTTATGGAGGCTACTTGTACTGAGTGTGGCCAGTTGAATCTCTTGTGTATCTGGGAAACCATCTTCTCATTGCCTTCACACCGGCCACTGTTGGATATGAATGTCGATACCTTCAGGAAATGTGTCTGAACAATTGGGCTAAGTGCGTACTCTTCTTGGTTTCGAATTGTCAACGATTCTTTGGTATCAAGATCCTGAGCAGTGGGTGAACTGTTGTGACCAGGGAGCCAAAGCTGACAGAAAGGCGTCAGGGCCAGCGATCCAGAGCTGCCAAGACCTCTCTCCATCTCCACACGGTGGGTAACATGCTGCAACAGGGGAGACTGGGCTAAGGAGAAGGGATTGAAGAGGGAAGGTTATCCCGATACACAAAAGTGCAATGCTGAAGACGGATGTGGGACCGAAAGGTGTAAATATCGCACTCAAGCTACGATACAACGCATTCCGTTCTCTGGGCTACGTCCTGCTACTTGCAAATACGTTTTCAGGACTTGGTAGCGGGAGTTTGAGAACGAATGATGGCGATGAAGAAGAAGACAAAGATAAAGAAGAAATATTCTTTAACGTGCACAGAGTGCGTACAGGACCTAAGAGTTTATCGTTCGTCTCCGATATGACTAGGCAACACAGTCCCTTTTTTTGCGATATATTCTTTGTCGGGCGAGAATCCCTAGAATAATTTGAGTAGATTTTTAACTTGAATTTTGCCATAATTAAATTTTTTAAATGAAAAGATGGTCGTCCCACTATTGACAGGCACAAAAGACAAGCAGCGTTCAGTTTTCGGTTCCTGGAACATGCAAGGTGTGATAGCTTTAGATATTGTTCGGCAAATGAAGGTCCAGTACAGTGATGCATGCTTTCAATCCAGCAAGTGTATGAATAGTGTAGGAAGTTCCAAAACGGTGCGAGTTCTGTGACAGACGGTTCATGATCGGGTAAGACACAAAGAGTAGTGATCCTAGAGTCCATTAGGGTCGTTGACGGCTACGTAAAAGAAATTTCCGATTGGCTGTGAGTGAAAGGCATGCATCACAGTACTGAACTTTCATTCGCATGTGAATTTATTTAGGTTTCATCCCTTCCCTGCTAAACAAACTCATAACAGAACTCTGCTACTCTGTGATGCACGTTAAAAGCTGATAACAGAACTCTGCTACTCTGTGATGCACGTTAAAAGCTGATAACAGAACTCTGCTACTCTGTGATGCACGTTAAAAGCTGATAACAGAACTCTGCTACTCTGTGATGCACGTTAAAAGCTGATAACAGAACTCTGCTACTCTGTGATGCACGTTAAAAGGGTACGGCCATCTTTTAACTGCAATTATGACGTCAAGTTGTTCGTCTGCGCCGTGACGGCGTGATGGTTCTTCAGGACCCTTTTGACATCCTTATCAACCATATACACAAGTTACGATACAATGGTGTGGTTTTTCTAATTTCCATCCGACTTTTAAAATTTTCATTTGAAGTCATATCTTGTTATACCTCCTGCGGCATGGATTGAGAGCAAAACACGAATATTACTGATGCATTCGGACCCCAATAGCTGTCTACCTCAAGGCTGAAGCAATGACTTGACAGCCATATTCTTTTACTGGATGTTGAATCATGTCCTGTTTACAGATGACCTGTCCGTGGTTACAGCACTAAAAAGCCAGAAAAATACTGAACTTAATGATTTAAGAGCAGTACTATGTCAACTATGCCAGCAGTCCACACCCAAAATAGTAGTGGTACAGTGGGTTCCATCCCACTGTAACATCCAAGGCAACGAGGAGGCAGACAGACTGGCAAAAGAAGGTGCAAGACTACCACAACCAGATTCTAGTGTGACATACGAAGAGTCCAAAAGGTTTATTAGGGCCGGATACATGGCTAAATGGGAAACAGAGCATACTGGCTACACACAAAACGATGCTTGTTACCAGTTGAACATAAGAGAGCAGGTCGTGGTATTCAGACTTCTCACTGGCCACAATAGACTGAGGTATCACCTGTTCAATAAACTGAAGATAGGTGGCACTGACGAATGCACGTGTGGTACAGGGAAAATGACCGCTGAACATCTGCTGCAAAACTGCCCGACATACGAGGACCAGAGAGAGCAGATGTGGCCATCACCAGTGGCAACACTAGACAAGCTCTATGGCAGTGTCGACAGCCTCAGGATGACAGCTGCTTTCTTCGAAAAAATTGAAGTTGACGTCCGACAGCGTAAGAAGAAGAAGAAGAAGAAGAAGAAGAAGAAGAAGAAGAAGAAGAAGAAGAAGAAGAAGAATCATGTACTTCCCGGCTCCCGCTCAAATTAAACTTCTACCCATTACTCTGACAAAGTTATCAATTCAAGGTGGACCCAGTGGTATTATAAACACCAGCATATTTTTACCTCGCCTAGGTTCACTATCAAATGACTTTTAATCTAACGATCAACAGGCAGTTTGTTTCGACCAATCACACTGCATTCTGATAGACTAGGTCTTCTGCTAACCCAATTAATATGCACTTGACCTTCATCATGTTTAGCTAACCTGGCTGTTGTTTTGCTGATATGGAGAAGTTTACAAATCCATTTATCCATCCATATATCCATTTATTCATCCGTCCGTCAATCCAAAAATTAATCAATTCAGTCTATCATCTATACGATGCAAATACCTACCTGCACATCTATTTGCTCATCCATTTACAAATGTATCCACCCAGACGTCCATGCACTCATTTACCTATGTATCGATTAATTTATTTACTCATTTACCCATCCAACCATCTGTCCACTCATTTACCCTTTCTTCATCTATTCACACATTCTCACTCATTTATCCATTCATTTATCCATGCATACTTCCCTACATTTACTCCTGCATACCCCCACCCGTCCATCCACATATGTATCCATTCATCCACACATTCATCCATTAACCAATGAACTCATGGACTTAGTTACCAATGTATCCATCTATGCATTTGCTCATTGATCCACTTATCTACCGACCAATCCAATAATCTCCTCCTCTTCTTCTTCTTCTTCGTTCGTTCTCAATCTCCCGCTACCAAAGCCTGAACAGGGCCTTGCAAGTAACAGGAAGTAGTCCGGAGAGCGGATTTGCGCACTATTCCTCACTGGTGGCCGATGTTTAGCGTTCTGGTGGGCGGTGGCAGAATAATTGTATTCTGTATTTAAAACATATTGTTTTATTATAATGGCAATACAGAGGCTACACAACCTGAGGAAACTATGGTAGAGTATCAGCAAACCAACAAATGTGAACATTTTGATAAGCTGTGTTTTTCCAATTTCAGCATTCGGTGGTGCAACATGGGCAGTTGCCTAAACGGTACTTGTGCGTTAATTCACCCACGGATTATAATAGGTTAAATTTAGTAGAATGTAGCCACACGAAGCACCATACTTTCAATTCCCGCTACTTCAATTCGCGCGGTAAACCTATGTCCATGTCATTCTCAGATCTAACACCGTATATGGAAGATGGATTTATTGCAGTTGTCCCACTTGACACGCAAGAAAATAAATTGTGTGCAGTTTTTGCAGGAAAGACGAATTATACACACCGTCCGACTGTGTGCTAAAAATCATGTTATGACTTTGTTACAGTTCACCAAGATCGTTAGAGATGTCGCACATGTCAGCAGGACATTCCTGTTCGTTCTGGCACATAGTTAAAGGGCACCTAACTCTAACCAAAACGGAACACACAGACACATGATAGATTCCTACATGTGTGAGTTTCTGTGGCGACATCGGAATAAAGTCCGTCAGTTAGACCCGTTCGACAACATTCTGCAGAACATCACAGGCCTCCTGTAGCTAGACACTTAAAATTATTTTTGTACGGAAACCCGTGTGGTCATTGAATGGTATACAATTTCAGAATGGGCAAGAACCGCCTAAACCTAAGAAAAAAAAAACGAGTTCTACGAGTCAAAGTGTTTTAGAAAGGTTTTTACAATACGATGGACCGAAAAAAAGGAGAAAGCAGACATGTGACAAGAGTTGGGCAAAGAAAATAACTGGTTCATAAATTCCATCACGAACATAGAAACATCTCGAAAGATGCGTCCATATCTCTATTCCCTTCTCTAAATAATAATCACTCCAGGACATCAGATATATACACTACATATCCTTCGGCGAACTTCTTTTTCTTCATCGTACGTTTACAGCGATATACGTTGCACTGTTTTATTTTGTTAAGCCTGTGGCTCAGTGCATCCGATTTCAACAGGCGTTTCTGTAGGGATGCCCTCTATAGCTTTTGGCTGTCCCCAGCCTATCTGCTAGGCAGCAGTTGTTTTTGGTCAGAGTTGTCTCTCTTAGGAAGTTGTCTTGCAGGACTATCGAGTCTTCCCCACTCGTGTCTATAGGGTTTGGCAATGATATGATATGATGGACTATGTACTAGTTTGTACTATCCCGGAAGTGAGGCAGTCCAGTGTGACTGTGTCTCAGGATCGTCACATCCTGCCAGGAACGTAGCATATGCATGTGAGTGAGGTATCTCTTTCCTCCTTCGGCGAACAAATGAGGAAGGTATCGGCTTTTGTCTGGAAGCGACTGAGCTATGAAGACCTGCCATCACACATCTAAAGGGAATATGTCATCATCATCTTCATCATCATCATCACCATCATCATCTTCATCATCATCTTTATCATCATCTTCATCATCATCTTCATCATCATCTTCATCGTCATCTTCATCATCATCTTCATCATCATCTTCATCATCATCTTCATCATCATCTTCATCATCATCATCACCATCATCATCTTCATCATCATCGTCATCATCATCTTCATCATCATCTTCATCATCATCTTCATCGTCATCTTCATCATCATCTTCATCATCATCTTCATCATCATCTTCATCATCATCTTCATCGTCATCTTCATCATCATCTTCATCGTCATCTTCATCATCATCTTCATCATCATCTTCATCATCATCTTCATCATCATCACCATCATCATCATCTTCATCATCATCTTCATCATCATCTTCATCATCATCTTCATCATCATCTTCATCGTCATCTTCATCATCATCTTCATCATCATCTTCATCATCATCTTCATCATCATCACCATCATCATCTTCATCATCATCTTCATCATCATCTTCATCATCATCTTCATCATCATCTTCATCATCATCTTCATCGTCATCTTCATCATCATCTTCATCATCATCTTCATCATCATCTTCATCATCATCACCATCATCATCTTCATCATCATCTTCATCATCATCTTCATCATCATCTTCATCGTCAGCTTCATCATCATCTTCATCATCATCTTCATCATCATCTTCATCATCATCACCATCATCATCTTCATCATCATCTTCATCATCATCTTCATCATCATCTTCATCATCATCACCATCATCATCTTCATCATCATCTTCATCATCATCTTCATCATCATCTTCATCATCATCTTCATCATATTCTTCATCGTCATCTTCATCATCATCTTCATCTTCATCATCATCACCATCATCATCCCCATCACAATCATCATCATCAAACAACAACACTGAGAAGAGATTGGAAAGCCTCTATTTTGATTTCAAGTTCAGTCCCTGACGAAAGACATGTGGTCGCTACATGCGTTTCGTTTTGTTCAATCTCCATCCGGTGTAGGATACAAAATGGCGGCAAAAAAATGTTGTTGTTTTGCGAATGCCCACAATGAGTAGGTTACTCTTTTGTGCACCCTGAAAAGTGCGTTAAGTGGCGGGTTGCAGTAGCTTTCCTCACATCCCGAGCGTGTTGATGAAAGTGAACCGGGGTCCTCCAAACGATTGTGCTATTCTTGGCTTTATCTGAGTATCGCTCTCTACTACGGGGATCACATCGATCCCTCACCTTGTTAGCCAGGATGCCATGAAAACAGCCCGTTTTCGGGAAGGGCTACGAGGAATCCAAGGTGAGAGTCTTGGCCAGTATGTTTTGCCTGAACCTGACTAACATGAAAACAGCCCGTTTTCGGGAAGGGCTACGAGGAATCCAAGGTGAGAGTCTTGGCCAGTATGTTTTGCCTGAACCTGACTAACATGTCTGATAAGTGTATTTTGCCTGACCAGTAATTACCCTTCCTTCCAACAAAAACCCCATGAATGATATAACACACTATCACGTGACAGACGGTTTTACTACCTGGCAGGTAAAAATAAAATAATAATATATTCATATCCAAAACGAGGCTACTTAACTATCCCCTCTTGCATGTCTCATACTGCACTCGTAGCACTACTCAAAGGTCAGATCTACACCAGAGGGCTCCACTTGCATGCCCAGAGTGTCATATCCCCTTATTTTAATTGTTTTAGACTAAGTACTGCTAAAAATAGATATTTACCAGTAGTCCTATCGTGTATTTCAAGAGCCCTTAAAATATCATTTGGTCGTGCGTTATTTATTTAAAATAATTATAAACATTGGCCCTTTTTTTTCAATAGCACTTATAATTTGAAGATGTTCGCTAAAGGTTCAAGACTTTGTTGTGTGTATATGTGTTGTATTGGTGAATGTAAACACAGGATTCATGTTTCATAAAATAAATTTGTCCGTTATATAGTAAAGGCCAATTAACGTACATTGAACGTGGCCTACGACAGGTTGATACTGTTTCTTCTTCTTCGTTCGTTCTCAATCTCCCGCTACCAAACCCTGAAAAGGCTTAAGTAGCAGAATGTAGTCCAGAGAACGGAATGCGTTATGTCGTAGTTCACAGCTTGACTGCGATATTTGCACCTTTCGGTTGAACACATCCGACTTCAGCAAGCATTTTTTGAGTACCGGGTTAGCATTCCCTCTTCGATCCCTTCTCCTTAGCCAGTCTGCCCTGCTGCAGCCTGTTATCCAGGATCACCGCGTGGAGGTGTAGTAGGGTCTTGGCAGCTCTGGTTCGCTGGCCCTGACGCTAGCAGTCAGCTATGGGTCACTGACCACTGCAGCTCATGCGCTGCTCAGCATCTTGATCCCCGACAGGGTGATAGAATCTCTCCCAAACTTTCAATGGCAGCCCTTAAGGAAGTCTTCCGCCCACTCAACGGGGATTATAAGGGTATTAACATACACGGAGAAATGCTCATCCCCCTCTGGCTTATGGATGACATCCATCGCCAGCCACTGCATCAAGGAAGCTGAGCAATGCCTGGATGAGCTCAACAAGCAAGCGAGGCAGTTGGTCTAAAAATAAATAAGCTAAAAACACAATGCATGCTGAACAGTTTAAATCCGTGATAGGAAATGCGGCTTGGAACTGATTCCGTCAAAAACGTGAATTCGTACATCAACTTGGGCCAAGAAATGACGAACTCCCATGACATGTATAAAGAGATCTCACGAAGGTTAACTGCTGGGTAGTTCAGCTTCAATCGCACCAAGACAGTACTTCAACAGATGAAAAACAAAGCGAGAGAGCACACCTTCAACGGCCTGGTCATCCCAGCTATGGTGTATGGCTGAGAAGTGTGGAACCTACGTAAAAGTGACATGGCGCGACTCCAAGCTACTCAACCAGTGACGGAGCGTAGAACACTGTCACATTCACTACGAGACCACATCACCGCCATCAGGAGTCAAACCTGCTTCAATGACGTGGTAGATACGGCGTTGATAAGAAAGTACATGTAGGCAGGTCACGTGGTACACATTCCTGACGATAGATGGGCTTGTAATGTGACATCATGGTTGCCCTACACCTATAAGCGTCGCACTGGATGTCCACCACTGAGATGGAGAGATGGGCTTTTGACAGGACCTTGGTCTGACATGGTACTTAATGGCAATGGTCAGAGATGAGTTTAGACGACAGTAGGCTACATGGAATAGGGCACAAAGTGTGTCTTAGTGAACACCAGGATTACAGTAAAGTCAAGGGCACTCAACCGTCTCTGTAGGCAGTTCAGGATCGGCTGCTGGCAGGATTGAGTTGTCAAATTCTGACGTCATGAGCAGCGTGGAGCTGTCAGACAGGCATGCGTTACTTCAGAGACCCCAGATCATATGAACTGGAAGTGTTGAGGGGGGGGGGGGGGGCGTGGGGTTCAATGTGCAGAAAAGTGAATGAGCTGAAAGGTGCCAGCGAGTCATAGTTGGCGGCTTGCTTTGGGGACGGCAAACTAAAGATGACAAGAGCCGATTCTGTCTTAAAGTGCTGGCCCTGGAAACAGGCTGCAGCAGTGCAGTCTAGCTAAGAAAGGGATCTTAGTGGTACCGAAACAAACATGGTGTGTCGGGCCGAAAGACGCAGATATCGTATCTTCGCTGTAAAATAAAACACAACGTCACAACGTCCTTTTTGTAACGGAGGCAAACGAAGAATAAGAAGAAGAAGAAGAAGAAGAAGAAGGAGAAGAAGAAGAAGAGGAAGAAGAAGAAGAAGAAGAAGAAGAAAAAGAAGAAGAAGAGCAGGAACAAGAAGAAGAAAAAGAAGAAGATGAAGAAGAAGGAGAAGAAGAAGATGAGGAAGAAGAAGAAGAAGAAGAAGAAGAAGAGAAAGAAGGAGAAGAGGAAGAAGAAGAAGAAGAAGAGGAAGAAGAAGAAGATGAAGAAGAAGAAGAAGAAGAAGAAGAAGAAGAAGAAGAAGAAGAGGAAGAAGAAGAAGAAGAAGAAGAAGAAGAAGAAGAAGAGGAAGAAGAAGAAGAAGAGGAAGAAGAAGAAGATGAAGAAGAAGAAGAAGAAGAAGAGGAAGAAGAAGAAGAGGAAGAAGAAGAAGAAGATGAAGAAGAAGAAGAAGAAGAAGAAGAAGAAGAAAAAGAAGAAGATGAAGAAGAAGAGGAAGAAGAAGAAGAAGAAGAAGAAGAAGAAGAAGAAGAAGAAGAAGAAGAAGAAGATGATGACGAGGAAGAACAAGAATAAAAAGAAGAAGAAGAAGAAGAAGAAGAGGAAGAAGAAGAAGAGGAAGAAGAAAAACAAAAACAAGAGGAACTAGTCAAGCTGCTCTCATCCCAATCAGCCTCTTCTGGATCCACTCATGATGAGTTCAAGAAAGCCAAGCTTCCAACGAGAGCCAGAAGAAACGATACAAGGACTCTATGTAAGTATCTGTGAACCTTTTTCTTTATCAAAAATACCGGGATTTGCTTGCTCCAAACTGCTCAGGCTGGCACACTGCATCATGCAGGGTGTTCGCAATGGTGAGGAAAGTGTCATCGCTGCGTGGCAGAAAAAGCGAGCTGTACAATAGGATATAATGCATGACGACCCAGTTAATGACGCTGCCCATGTGTGTCATTCTTGTAGTAGAGTTGGTCCCGCTGTGATCTGAATGTACAGTCATATGCAGTCGCATCTCAATAGACATGACTTACGTTGTCGCCATCTTCGCTTGCAATAGGCAACTGTTATTATTGCTTAATGTAAACAGCGGGTGAATATACTAACGAGGACTTTGCCTTATAGCGTGGTGTCCTGATGTGGTTTAAGGGACGGTGCTGTAGGCGGACAATGACACGAATTGAACTACTACTGCAATGAGAAAATACTGCAAGAGACGTCGAACAGTGTGGAATAACTCCATAAGAGTTGTTGTTAAATGGTCATGACGAATTACTTTACTCGTTTGTGCGCCCTGAAACATTAGTTTTGGCGAATTGCAGTAGCGTTTTTCCCATCCAGAGCATACTGATGAAGGCGGACCTGGGTTCTTAATGCTGTTGTGCTATGTTTGGCTTTATTTGCGGGGTGCTCACTACTACGGCGAACACGTCAATCCACATCTCTCTATCCAGACCGACATGAAAACAGATTGTTCCAGGGAACGCTACATGGAGGATGGGCGTGGCCTTAGTTTGCACATTACGGCTGGCCCTGACTGGGCATCCTGGTCACCATTGAGTGCCTGATCGGACCAGCGTCTGATGCCCCCATCTTAAGAGTAGATGGTTCATTATTTCATAACATCGCCCAATCTGTCATTTACAAAAGTTAAACATCTTGAATGTGGACTAGCCTTGAGTGATAGTAGGGCCCGAAAGGGGAGCAAAGGATACTAACAGCCTGCCAAGCATATCGTACGAGGCGACGAAGGTGGATTGGGCATCAGGCTGGCTGCTGGCTCCTGTAGAACATTTAAAGCACAGAAAATCTCCCAAGAGTCAACGTTTGATGGCTGACTAAAGAGGTGAGGAAGATGCTATGGGCTGAAGTATACGTTTGATGGCTGACTGAAGAGGAGAGCTGAGGAAGAAGCTGAGGAAGTTCACTTTGGTCATGGGACTGCAGATCTTGCATGACTAAACACTTAAAAACTGACTGATGACTGACCGACTGATTCGATGCTTGATTTACTGATTGATTGACTAGCTGATTGATTGATTGACTAATTGTTGAACAATTGACTGACATTGATTGAATAACTGACTGATTAACTGAGTGATTGATTCATTGAATCGCTGATTGGCTGACTGAATGACTGCTGATTGACTAATTGATTGAATGATTGATTGACTGACTGACTGCTGATTGATTAATTAATTGAAAACATGATTGATTGACTGACTGATTGTCTAGCTGATTGCATTGTTTATTTATTGAATGATTATCTGTTTGTCTATGTGTCTGTCTGTCAGTCAGACACTAAGTCGTTTGGTCGGACGGTTATACAGTCAGGCAGGCAGTCAGGCAGTCAGTCAGGCAGGCAATCAGGCAGGCAGGCAGTCAGACAGTCAGTCAGGCAGGCAGGTAGTCAGCCAGTCAGTCAGGCAGGCAGACAGACAGAAAGACAAACAGACCGATAGATAGATAGACAGACAGACAGACAGAAAGACTTACAGACAGACAGACAGACAGACAGACAGACAGACAGACAGGCAGGCAGGCAGGCAGGCAGGCAGGCAGGCAGGCAGGCAGGCAGGCAGGCAGGCAGACAGACAGACAGACAGACAGACAGACAGACAGACAGACAGACAGACAGACAGACAGACAGACAGACAGACAGACAGACAGACAGACAGATAGATAGATAGATAGATAGATAGATAGATAGATAGATAGATAGATAGATAGATAGATAGATAGATAGATTGATAGATAGATAGATAGATAGATAGATAGATAGATAGATAGATAGATAGATAGATAGATAGATAGATAGGCAGAAAGACAGACAGACAGACAGACAGATAGATAGATAGATAGATAGATAGATAGATAGATAGATAGATAGATAGATAGATAGATAGATAGATAGATAGATAGATAGATAGATAGATAGATAGATAGATAGATAAAACAAGATAAAGACATACATATTGATTGATTGGTTGATTGACTGATTGATTGATTCACTAAGTGATTGACTTATTGATCTATTGAATGACTTATATTAAATGACTGATTGATCTAGTATTTGATTGATTGACTTGATTGACTGATTGATTAATTGATATACTGATTGATATGACTTAACTGAGCCTTTCCTCTTCCATCGAAGCGTGTAAATGTCCTCTTTTTTTTTCTTCGTAGCTTTAACCTCCTCCGGACCAGGTAGCTGGTCCCATACACAGACCTCATTAACCGTCTTTTGCAATATGCCCGGCAGGTTACAGTGCTGTTATTCGATGCCCTTCTTCCGGGCCTTGACAAGGAACATACGCCTATATATTATAAGGGGAATTTCAAAGTTTCCAACATTGTGGTAGAGATCTTGAATTCGACTGATTAGGTACTGGCCTCAACCACTAATACCTACACGTTCCAATGGATCCAGTCGTAAATTGGCACCTTTTCTTACTTTTAGGAAAAGGAATATCATCCTACCTTAAAACCATGCGTCGGCCTTGTACACTGAAGTCTTTAACACGTTCTTCCCGACAGCAGCGTCTGTTATGGACTGCCGTAACCTTTACATGTCCGTGGGTTGACGTTATTGGAAATAGAATCAGTGATTTAGATTTACGTTCTGATGTATCGATCAGTTCGTGCTGAAGATAATCGCAAGGGATAAATCAATGGTGAGTGCAGGCATGACATGTAGAAAAGGAATAACATAAGAAATAATAAATTCACTACTGACAATAACAGAAAAGTCAAATCGCTTTGTTCATGTCCCAGGGCTGTTATGTGTGCCATGTTCGAGGAGTAAGGGTCGATAGGTCATGAGCGGGTTTCTGGTACATCCACTGTCAGGAGTTGTGGAGGTGAGAGAGTAGGAGGGTGGTTCATGTTGTTGGTGACAACGATTAATGAGGAGTTAAATAACGTTAATGAGGAATCTGATGTTAATTAAGAAAATTGCAAGGTTAATATTTGATTCTACCTCGTTAATTCCTGGAGAGCAGGGGTCGACGTCCAAAGAAAAACGGCGCAAAGAGGTGAAAGATTCATGTTGATGGAGAAAAAGGAAGGACTCCAACTATCTTAACCGTACAGGTGAGCCAACTATCTTAACCGTACAGGTGAGCCAACTATCTTAACCGTACAGGTGAGCCAACTATCTTAACTGTACAGGTGAGCCAACTATCTTAACTGTACAGGTGAGCCAACTATTTTAACTGTACAGGTGAGCCAACTATTTTAACTGTACAGGTGAGACAACTATTTTAACTGTACAGGTGAGCCAACTATTTTAACTGTACAGGTGAGCCAACTATGTTAACTGTACAGGTGAGCCAACTATTTTAACTGTACAGGTGAGCCAACTATGTTAACTGTACAGGTGAGCCAACTATTTTACCCGTACAGGTGAGTCAACTATTTTAACTGTACAGGTGAGCCTCAACTATCATAACCGTACAGGTGAGCAAACCATCTTAACTGTACAGGTGAGCCCCAACTATCTTAACTGTACAGGTGAGCCCCAACTATCTTAACTGTACAGGTGAGCAAACCATCTTAACTGTACAAGTGAGCCCCAACTATCTTAACTGTACAGGTGAGCAAACCATCTTAACTGTACAAGTGAGCCCCAACTATCTTAACTGTACAGGTGAGCAAACCATCTTAACTGTACAAGTGAGCCCCAACTATCTTAACTGTACAGGTGAGCAAACCATCTTAACTGTACAAGTGAGCCCCAACTATCTTAACTGTACAGGTGAGCAAACCATCTTAACTGTACAGGTGAGCAAACCATCTTAACTGTACAGGTGAGCCCCAACTATCTTAACTGTACAGGTGAGCAAACCATCTTAACTGTACAAGTGAGCCCCAACTATCTTAACTGTACAGGTGAGCAAACCATCTTAACTGTACAAGTGAGCCCCAACTATCTTAACTGTACAGGTGAGCAAACCATCTTAACTGTACAAGTGAGCCCCAACTATCTTAACTGTACAGGTGAGCAAACCATCTTAACTGTACAAGTGAGCCCCAACTATCTTAACTGTACAGGTGAGCAAACCATCTTAACTGTACAAGTGAGCCCCAACTATCTTAACTGTACAGGTGAGCAAACCATCTTAACTGTACAGGTGAGCAAACCATCTTAACTGTACAAGTGAGCCCCAACTATCTTAACTGTACAGGTGAGCAAACCATCTTAACTGTACAAGTGAGCCCCAACTATCTTAACTGTACAGGTGAGCCAACTATCTTAACTGTACAGGTGAGCAAACCATCTTAACTGTACAAGTGAGCCCCAACTATCTTAACTGTACAGGTGAGCCAACTATCTTAACTGTACAGGTGAGCCAACTATCTTACCTGTACAGGTGAGCGAACTATCTTAACCGTACAGGTGAGCCAACTATCTTACCTGTACAGGTGAGCGAACTATCTTAACTGTACAGGTGAGCAAACTATCTTAACTGTACAGGTGAGCCAACTATCTTACCTGTACAGGTGAGCGAACTATCTTAACCGTACAGGTGAGCCAACTATCTTACACGTACAGGTGAGCGAACTATCTTAACCGTACAGGTGAGCCAACTATCTTACACGTACAGGTGAGCCAACTATCGTAACCGTACAGGTGAGCCAACTATCTTACCCGTACAGGTGAGACAACTATCTTAACCGTACAGGTGAGACACAAAAATAAGCAAGGGGTAGTATATCGATAATTTAATTAACATCTGGCCGTCGAGGGTTTTCAATATAAACAATATGGCCCGGCACTATGGGAAATCTGACAGCCCTCTCCTAGATAAGGCCTCAAATGACGATGTAGAAGGTCTTTTTGTTTTCTTTACGTGCGCCTTATTTCTTTATTCCCCAAGGCAGTGTGCGTTGCACTATGGTTTTTGTTTTGCGCCTGTCGGACCAGTGCATCCGACTTCAGCATTCATTGTATGTAAGGGTCTGCTTCTTCCTGCATTTTCTAAGGGTTTGTTTCTCTGGAGTAACGGCCGGTGCTGTGATGGTGATCGAACCCAGCACCTTCGGATTGTGAACCGTGTCACTCAACCACTAGCTCACGCCTTCCCAGTAGAAGGTCGTGAAAACTGTAAATGTAGGATAAGTTGTTCCAATTGGTTTGAAGGAAAGGTCTATGGTGGACAGAGTTGGATGAGATCCCTGCCACACTGTGATGTTATTTGTTTTGTTTTGAATGTCTACAATGAGAAAGTTGACTTTTTTGTTCGCCCTGAAAAGAACGTTAAGTAACGGGTTGTTGTAGCTTTCGTCACATCCCGAGCGTGCTGATGAAGGTGGACCTGGATCCTCCAGGCGGTTGTGCTATGCTTGTCTTCATCTGCGTGACGCCCACTACTACAAGGATCACGTCGATCCACATCTCGCCAGTGATGCCGTGAATAAAGTTTCCTGGGAACACTACATGTAAGAGAAATAGTGGTGTTGGTCAGTAAATTGTGCCTGAGCTGGCGAGACACCCTGGTCAGTTTATTGTGCCTGAGCTGGCGAGACACCCTGGTCAGTATATTGTGCCTGAGCTGGCGAGACACCCTGGTCAGTTTATTGTGCCTGACCCTGGCGAGACATCCTGGTCAGTATATTGTGCCTGAGCTAGCGAGACATCCTGGTCAGTATATTGTGCCTGAGCTAGCGAGACACCCATGGTCAGTATGTTGTGCCTGACTCTGGCGAGACATCCTGGTCAGTATATTGTGCCTGACCCTGGTGAGACATCATGGTCAGTATGTTGTGACTAACCGGACTAACGCCTCAGCTAATAAGCTAATCAAAGGAACTGATAAAATAGACTTGAACAAGTTTAGTTTTTTTTCAAAATACAATCACATGCAAGAACAAAAGGTCACAACAAAAAAATTCATTAAAAAAATTTCCAGATTTGATACAAGGAAATTATTGTTTAATCCGAGAGTGGCGAATGTTTGAAACGCATTGCCACAAGAAATAGTCGAGGCAAGGTCAATGAATGCATTCAAGAATAGATTGGACGAGCATAGTTTTTTTTTTAGATCTTGTTAAAGTGAAAGAAACTGGTTGTATACAGAATCTTCAGAGTCGTCTAAGCCAAAAGAAAGAAATTAAATTCAGCAGAACAGACTGTTACACCAAAAGTATGTTAAGAAAATGTTGGACAGAACAGTCCGAACGAAATTTTCCAAACAAACATCCGCTCAATCCTCAGTCAAAGGCCGTGGTTCCTCTCCATGCACAGGTCATTGCCAACATTCGGCCAGCATACACGATCCGGAGCTGCTCCTTCTGTCTCTCACCAAGTGCTCTCATTGAATCTCAGTTCCTTCTGTCTATCTCCAAGTGCTCTCATTGAATCTTAGTTCCTTCTGTCCTTCTGCAGGTGCTCTCATTGAATCTTAGTTCCGTCTGTCCCTCTCCAGGTGCTCTCATTGAATCTTAGTTTCTTCTGTCTCTCTCCAAGTGCTCTCATTGAATCAGTTCCTTCTGTCTCTCTCCAAGTGCTCTCATTGAATCTCAGTTCCTTCTGTCTCTCTCCACGTGCTCTCATTGAATCAGTTCCTTCTGTCTCTCTCCAGGTGCTCTCATTGAATCTTAGTTCCTTCTGTCCTTCTGCAGGTGTTCTCATTGAATCTTAGTTCCTTCTGTCCTTCTGCAGGTGCTCTCATTAAATCTTAGTTCCTTCTGTCCTTCTGCAGGTGCTCTCATTGAATCTTAGTTCTTTCTGTCCCTCTGCAGGTGCTCTCATTGAATCTTAGTTGATTCTGTCTCTCTTCAAGTGCTCTCATTGAATCTTAGTTGATTCTGTCTCTCTCCAGGTGCTCTCATTGAATCTTAGTTCCTTCTGTCGCTCTTCAGGTGCTCTCATTAAATCTTAGTTCCTTCTACCTCTCTCCAAGTGCTCTAATTGAATCTCAGTTCCTTGTATCTCTCTCCAAGTGCTCTCAACGAATGTTAGTTCTGTCTGTCCCTCTCCAGGAGCTCAAATTGAATATCAGTTCCTTCTGTCTCTCTGTAGGTGCTCTCATTGAATCTTAGTTCCTTCTGTCACTCTCCAGGTGCTCTCATTGAATCTTAGTTAATTATGTCTCTCTCCAAGTGCTCTCATTGAATCTTAGTTAATTCTGTCTCTCTCCAAGTGCTCTCATTGAATCTTAGTTCCTTCTGTCTCTCTAGGTGCTCTCATTTAATTTTAGTTCCTTCTGTCACTCTCCAGGTGCTCTCATTGAATCTTAGTTAATTCTGTCTCTCTCCAAGTGCTCTCATTGAATCTTAGTTAATTATGTCTCTCTCCAAGTGCTCTCATTGAATCTTAGTTAATTCTGTCTCTCTCCAAGTGCTCTCATTGAATCTTAGTTACTTCTGTCTCTCTCCAAGTGCTCACATTGAATCTTAGTTACTTCTGTCTCTCTCCAAGTGCTCTCATTGAATCTTAGTTCCTTCTGTCGCTCTCCAAGTGCTCTCATTGAATCTTAGTTTCTGTTGTCCCTCTTCATGTGCTCTCATTAAATCTTAGTTCTTTTTCCCATTCTCTTCTCCGTGTATTTTTGGGTCTCTCCCTGTCTCTCCCTTTCTCTCCACCTCTCCCTCTCCTTCTCTCTCTTTTCTCACTCTCTCTTCCTCTCTTTCCCTCTCCCTCTCTTCGCTCTCTCCCTCTCCCTTCCTCTCCCCTTCTCCCTTTCTCTGCCTCTCTCTCCATCTCTCTCTTTCCTCTTGAGGATTCCATGTAAGACTATGATGGACGGTGCCTTACGAATCGTACGTCCAACCTCACTGTTTTCACCTACACTGTCGTTCCAATGACTGTTATTTTCTGTATTTGTCTATATGTTTCATTCCTCGCCAAGCCAGGTCAGGTCATCCCGTAACCGGTGAGGTCGTTGGGGCACACATGAAGACATCCTCACAACACCACGCCACCCTTCTCTGTCATCGGCCGCTGCCTGTACCTCTTCTGGTTCGAGATTGGACCATTTTTTTATGTTGTCCTCCCATCTCTTTTTTGGGTCGGCCTTTTCGTCGTGTTCCTTGCACCTTTACGTGGAGGATCGTATTTGCAAAACCATTTGATCTCGATATGTGACCGTACCAAGCGAGTTTTCTTCTTTTGACAGTTCCTAAGTGGTCTTCAAAAGCATCGGCAAGTACTGCCACTTTATGTCCATTTTGTCTTCGTAGGGGTCTGTTAACGAAGGATTGGAGTGCTCTTTGTTGAATGGCATTTTGTCATTTTCCGAGTGATCCGCCGGAGTCTTTGTTTATAACAAGGACAAGAATAGCACCACTGCCCCACAGAGAGCATGTCGTAAGAGGCGACTAACTGTGTGACATGGCATAACACCGGCCATGGCTAGATGGTTTGTTTAGAGCAACATAGATGGCGCATAACAGGCTGTGGGTCTACTTTGCTCTAGTGTTTGAGCCTATTAAGATGGACTCGCACATCGGTTAACTACCCTCAGTGGCACCTGTCCCAACGTAGCGGAGTAATAAGCTGCTCGAACCTAGCCGGCTAAGCAGGAAATCCTCCTCTCCGCTACATCCAGCTCATACCAGAGCTGGGAACTGCACAGGGGCATCTGTCTCTGTAAAGGTACAGGTCGACTAAAAACTAAGAAAAATATTGGTCGTTCTCCATGTTTCGCCTCCAAACAGCAGCACCGACCTGACACTGGCGTTGAATATTCCAACTTTTGTGTAAATCTTGATTTCTCTAGATCACCATATGCTGTTTAGTGTCAGGAATGAATGTCGTTCATGTCTCTCAAATTCAGGTCCTTACATCTGTATGTGTGCCTCATAGCTGGCTGCTTGGATCAGGGTCAGCGAACCATAACTGGTCAATGCTCCTCCCACTTCTACGTGGTGGCCCTAGAAACAGATTGCAACTTTCCAGCCTGACTAATGGATTCGGGATCAAATCTTGAAGGACAACCCTGTTCTAAAAACTGCGAGCATAAACCAGATGTGTTGGGCTGAAAAGTGCAGATTTCGGAGCCATGCTGTAAACGCCACTGCGTTCATTCGAGGATAACCGTCGAACTGGCCAGAACAGAATGGTTCCTGCAAAAAGTGTTTGTCGGGTAAAGCGGTGTACGACTGCGTCAATACTTTACCTCAAGGGCGCTCCAAAATTGGTGATGAAACATGACCTGTTCGTCCTTAAATTGATTTGATTTAATTTAATTTAACATGATTTGACTTGATTTAACTTAACGTCTTTATATTGGCTTAGAAGACTCAGCAGAGTCTGTATACAACCAGTTTCATTTACATGTCCCTTCTCTAAAAGCTATGAACATCCAATCTATTCTTAAATGCATTCATGATCTTTGTTTTCACTGCTTCCTGTGGCATTCACAACTGTCTGACCTAAAAAATATTTATGGATCTCTCTTTAGTTAATTTGTAGCTATGCCCTCTTGTTCTTGTAGGTGGCTGTATTTTGAAAAAAAATTGTTATAGTCTAATTTATCCATTCCTCTGACCATCTTATAAATCTGCATTAAGTCACCATGAATTCTTCTCTCTTCTAGACACCGTAGGCCGGTTTTTCTGAGTCGTTCCTCATAACTGTAATTCTGGAATCCCACTATCATCTTTGTCGCTCTTTTTTGTATTCTTTCCAGCATGTTTATATCCCCTCTATGATAAGGACTCAAGACCTGTACACATTACTCCATTGTAGGTGTAACTAATGCTTTATACAGTTTGACTATCACTTCCTTTCTCCTATATTTAATATTTCTTTTTATCATACCTAGCATTGCATTAACAAATTTGTGGGCAAAAATCCTCATGTACAAGTCCTGTGTGGTCCCAGTCTTGTGTGGTCCCAGTCTTGTGTGGTCCCAGTCCTGTGTGGTCCCAGTCCTGTGTGGTCCCAGTCTTGTGTGGTCCCAGTCCTGCTTTACGGCTCCGAAACCTGGTCATTGCTGAAACATGACATGTCGAGCTTGGAAGCCTTTCACATACGTAACCAGCGGCGTATCCTGGGCATCCGATGGCATGACTACATCCATAACGAGCGGCGTATCCTGGGCATCCGATGGCATGACTACATCCACAACCAGCGGCGTATCCTGGGCATTCGATGGCATGGCTATATCCACAACCAGCGGCGTATCCTGGGCATCCGATGGCATGACTACATCCGAAACGCGGAGATCTCTGCTAAAACAGGCCTCCACCCAATTTCAGAAACACTTGACCGTCGCCGAGTTTCTTTGTTCGGTCATGTTGTACCGCGGAAACCCCTGCCCACAAGATACTACACAAGTCTTTACTCAGCGCCAAAATCTTCCCCCGACCGGCTGGATGCGCAGAAGAAGCCGTCTCCGAACAGTATGGCTCCAGCAAGTAGTAACCTCCTCCTCCGCCCTAAACACGGCCTGGAACCACGCCAAAGCTGTGGATCATGGATGTGACCGACCAACCCAACGTGCCTCAGATGCCTAAGCGAACATTATTATTATTAACATTGCATTTGTCTTATTCATTGCTACTTGAACTTGCTCATTCACTTTACCTGTTTGATCTATTATAACCAGACGTTCCTACCCTTTTCTTTCCTTCTGATATTGTTCGCTCCCTTCTTTTAATGATGTTCCATATTTGATCTACCCATGTGTTCTGTACAAATGGCAACAGAAGCATCAGTGTGACAATTGGAGGAGGTGACATATGGCAACGACAGATAGTTAGCAACTGCAATAAAGTGTTAGCATGTTTTAGCTTTCATCATATTGCGTAATCGATCAACTGCAAAGGAAAGTGTATTCACTTCGCGTAGTCAGACAACTGACTGACAACAACAAAATGAATCGAATGGGCCGGTCATTGCACTGATAAAGCGATAGGATAAGTGTATAAACGTTGATAGAAAAACGGTTGAGAAACTAGGGAGACAAGAGAAACAAGGGAAACAAGAGAAACAAGGGAAACAAGGGAAACAAGGGAAACAAGGGAAACAAGGTAACAAGAGAAACAAGGGAAACAAGAGAAACAAGAGAAACAAGAGAAACAAGGGAAACAAGGGAGACAAGAGAAACAAGGGAAACAAGAGAAACAAGAGAAACAAGAGAAACAAGGGAAACAAGGGAGACAAGAGAAACAAGGGAAACAAGAGAAACAAGAGAAACAAGGGAAACAAGGGAAACAAGGGAGACAAGAGAAACAAGGGAAACAAGAGAAACAAGGGAAACAAGGGAAACAAGGGAAACAAGGGAAACAAGAGAAACAAGGGAAACAAGAGAAACAAGAGAAACAAGAGAAACAAGAGAAACAAGGGAAACAAGGGAAACAAGGGAGACAAGAGAAACAAGGGAAACAAGGGAAACAAGGGAGACAAGAGAAACAAGGGAAACAAGGGAAACAAGGGAGACAAGAGAAACAAGGGAAACAAGGGAAACAAGAGAAACAAGAGAAACAAGGGAAACAAGGGAAACAAGAGAAACAAGGGAAACAAGGGAAACAAGGGAAACAAGAGAAACAAGGGAAACAAGGGAGACAAGAGAAACAAGGGAAACAAGGGAAACAAGGGAAACAAGAGAAACAAGGGAAACAAGGGAGACAAGGGAAACAAGGGAAACAAGAGAAACAAGGGAAACAAGGGAGACAAGGGAAACAAGGGAAACAAGAGAAACAAGGGAAACAAGGGAGACAAGAGAAACAAGGGAAACAAGAGAAACAAGGGAAACAAGGGAGACAAGGGAAACAAGGGAAACAAGAGAAACAAGGGAAACAAGAGAAACAAGAGAAACAAGAGAAACAAGGGAAACAAGGGAGACAAGGGAGACAAGAGAAACAAGGGAAACAAGAGAAACAAGGGAAACAAAGGAGACAAGAGAAACAAGGGAAACAAGAGAAACAAGGGAAACAAGGGAAACAAGGGAAACAAGAGAAACAAGGGAAACAAGGGAAACAAGAGAAACAAGGGAGACAAGAGAAACAAGAGAAACAAGAGAAACAAGAGAAACAAGAGAAACAAGGGAAACAAGGGAGACAAGAGAAACAAGGGAAACAAAAGAAACAAGGGAAACAAAGGAGAAGAGAAACAAGGGAAACAAGAGAAACAAGGGAAACAAGGGAAACAAGGGAAACAAGAGAAACAAGGGAGACAAGAGAAACAAGAGAAACAAGGGAAACAAGAGAAACAAGGGAGACAAGAGAAACAAGGGAAACAAGAGAAACAAGGGAAACAAGGGAAACAAAGGAAACAAGGGAAACAAGGGAGACAAGAGAAACAAGGGAAACAAGGGAAACAAGGGAAACAAGGGAGACAAGAGAAACAAGGGAAACAAGGGAGACAAGAGAAACAAGGGAAACAAGGGAAACAAGAGAAACAAGGGAAACAAGGGAAACAAGGGAAACAAGAGAAACAAGGGAAACAAGAGAAACAAGGGAAACAAGGGAGACAAGGGAAACAAGGGAAACAAGAGAAACAAGGGAAACAAGGGAAACAAATGAAACAAGGGAAACAAGGGAAACAAGGGAAACAAGGGAGACAAGAGAAACAAGAGAAACAAGGGAAACAAGGGAAACAAGGGAAACAAGAGAAACAAGGGAAACAAGGGAAACAAGAGAAACAAGAGAAACAAGGGAAACAAGAGAAACAAGGGAAACAAGGGAAACAAGAGAAACAAGGGAAACAAGAGAAACAAGGGAAACAAGGGAAACAAGGGAAACAAGAGAAACAAGGGACAATGAAGGTGCAATAATAATAATAATAATAATGTTCGCCTACGTGTCAAAGGTCTGTTGCGTCGATGGACCACTAACATGTCCAAGTCCTGAAGCTGTGTTCATGCGTGTCAACCGAAATCCCTATAGACTCCCTAGGTGGGGCCGAGTACTCCGCTGCGTTGGGATGAGGGCCGCGAGAAAGTGCAATAATAAATGGATTTAAAGTTTGTATCCCATTTAGATATTTTTAAGATATATCCATATGTGACCTATTTACTGACTTGTCCAGGTATACAGGGCCACGGGGACAAGCACGAACTTATTTGATATTTTATTGTTTACTGAACCGTTGTGTTCTCACGTTGAGTCTTAAACTGCCGTCCGTAAATATTATCTCTCTCGGTTCAACTCTCTAGAGTTTAAAGAAATGAAAGGTTGCCTGCAAGCCATTACCGGAAATTATATATTTTTTCGCGCTTGGTATTTCCATCTTTTTTAAAATTCGTTTCTGTTTTTGTGTTTGTGTCCTGGGGAAATCCTCACGTGCAAGGGCTTTCGTTGTTTTTATTGAATTATTTTGAGGTAGTTTTTGGTTTGTTGTTTGAAACTTTATTTTATTTAATATTCAAAGGCGAATAGTTGGATGACTCTTAAGTAACTGCAACAACACGGCTCACAACCACCGACGCAGTGCACTTGGCGCAGGACAGGCGACTTAACCTATGCACTGCGATCAACGGAAAGATAACTAATTAACATACAAAACGCTCATATTATTTTTATTTTTAACATTATTATTATTATATTCCTATTATTATTTAATTCTCACAACTGGATATACATTAACGTATTTATGTATCATTCGTAGAGTATTCTAGGTTCAGGTCGCTTTCTTTCAATTTACACACAAAAGAATCCGTTCAAGATAATGATAAGTTCATTGATGAAGTGCGACATTTTATATTCCTGTGAAGTAGCATTGATTAAGACGAAGGAAAGGACCAAGAAGTTCAACCTTGACCAGCAATGCCAGGTCTGCTTTGGTTGTTTATGCGACCAGTCTGGGAGAATGGGGATCAAGCAGTGAAGGCATAAGGGGTCCCAAACATGATCCTTGTTGTAATTGAAAATGCTAGACAGAAAGGCCCAGGCATCGGAGCCTCGCTGCAAACTACGACACAGTCTTAATAAAACGTCCTATTTTTTTTGTTTTTTATTTGTTTTTTGGCGTTCGACTTATTTCTCTAATCCCCAAAGTGGTGTGCATTGCACTGCGGTTTTTATTTTGCGCCTGTCGGTCTAGTGCATCCGACTACAGCATGCATTTTATTTTATATAAGGGTCTGCTTCCTCCAGCATTTTCTAAGGGTTTGCTTCCCCGGGGTAACGGCCGGTGTTGTGATGTGGATCGAACTCAGCACCTTAAGATTGTGAGCCGTGCCACTTAACCACTAACCCACGCCATCCCCAAACGTCCTTTTCAAGGTGAACAGCAATGACGAAAACAAAGACACAGAAGAGAAATAATAAAAGGAAGTAAAGAAAAGAAGAAGAAGGAGAAGAAACAGAAGATAATATAGATGAATTAGACTATAACAAAATTCCTACAAGAACAAAAGGACACAGCTGAGGATTAATTAGAGGAAAGTCCAGATTAGATACTACGAAATATTTTTTGTAGTCTGAGAGTAGTGAATGCTTGGAATGCATTACCACAGGAAAAAGTGGAGGCAGGGTCAATTATACAGAATCTGTAGAGTCTTCTAAACCAGTATAAAGAAGTTAAGTTAAGGAGGAAGTAAAGAAGGAGGAGAAGCAGATGGCGATGAAGAAGAAAATGAAAAAGAAGAAGCGGAAAAAAAGAAGAAAAAGAAGAACAACAATAAGAAGGAATAAAAATTAGAAGAAAAAGAAGAAGGAGCAGGGGGGGGGGGAGGTGAAGAACAAGAAATAAGTACATCACTACAATATGGATCACAGAGATGATTCCCACCTCGTTATCCAGGCTACCATAAAACAGGCTGTTTCCAGGGAGAACAGCTTGGAAGTGAGATGGAATCTTGATCAGTATGTTTCGCCTGACCCTGACTAACATAGTCTGATCAGTATGTTTCACATGACCGTGACTAACATAGTGTAATTAGTATGTTTCACCTGACCCTGACTAACATAGTCTGATTAGTATGTTTCACCTGACCCTGACTAACATAGTGTAATTAGTATTTTTCACCTAACCCTGACTAACATAGTCTGATTAGTATGTTTCACATGACCGTGACTAACATAGTGTAATTAGTATGTTTCACCTGACCCTGACTAACATATTCTGATTAGTATGTTTCACATGACCGTGACTAACATAGTGTAATTAGTATTTTTCACCTAACCCTGACTAACATAGTCTGATTAGTATGTTTCAAATGACCGTGACTAACATAGTGTAATTAGTATGTTTCACCTGACCCTGACTAACATAGTCTGATTAGTATGTTTCACCTGACCCTGACTAACATAGTGTAATTAGTATTTTTCACCTAACCCTGACTAACATAGTCATATTAGTATGTTTCACATGACCGTGACTAACATAGTGTAATTAGTATGTTTCACCTGACCCTGACTAACATAGTCTGATGTTTGTTTTTGTCTGACCGGAAGTTAGTCTTCTCATTCCATAGATCAGACGTCGTTCGTGGACAGTATACTATCACAAACAATCTTCATGAACCCTGCACACACCCACACAAACATACCCCAATGCACGCCGTTAAAGAATCCCTGTTTAAAGGGATCAAACTTCGCGGGCCTTCTGCCCTTACACACAAATATGCCTCTTTGCACACTACTTAAGAATCCCTGTTTAAAGGGATCAGACTTCGCGGGCCTTCTGCCCTTACACACAAATATGCCTCTTTGCACACTACTTAAGAATCCGTGTTTAAACGAACCAAACTTCGCGGGCCTTCTGCCCTTACACACAAATATGCCTCTTTGCACACTACTTAAGAATCCCTGTTTAAACGAACCAAACTTCGCGGGCCTTCTGCCCTTACACACAAATATGCCTCTTTGCACACTACTTAAGAATCCCTGTTTAAACGAACCAAACTTCGGGGGCCTTCTGCACTTACACACCAACATGCCCCTATACGCATTTCTTAAGAATCCTTGAATTAAATGATCACTCCTTACGGACACTATACGTTGACACTTCAACAGGACCATACACAAACAGCTTAAGAACCCTTGTTTTAAAGGACCACTTTGCGTGTTGCCCAACCAGAGCACACTTAACACTCTCGCAGTCAAGTAAGAACACATAACGATAGTGCAAGCCAGAAGTTGTGCAGGCAAGTGGTCCTCGAGCGAAGAGCATCGGAGCTTTGAGAAGGCAACTACTCAAATGGTGCTCGCAAGGTCTGGAAAGTTGTTCCTCGAGAACTCTATCGTCAATGCTAAGAGTTATTGGGGTCTCTTCTGAACATTGCCTCCTGACTTGATATCTGATCATAGAACAACATTCTGTTAGTTAATCATTAATAACATCTGAATACACATACCTTTCAAGTTTGTTTTTGTTAGTCAGGGTCAGGTGAAACATACTAATCAGACTTTGTTAGTCAGGGTCAGGTGAAACATACTGATCAGACTATGTTAGTCAGGGTCAGGTGAAACATACTGATCAGACTATGTTAGTCAGGGTCAGGTGAAACACTGATCAGACTATGTTAGTCAGGGTCAGGTGAAACACTGATCAGACTATGTTAGTCAGGGTCAGGTGAAACACTGATCAGACTATGTTAGTCAGGGTCAGGTGAAACATACTGATCAGACTATGTTAGTCAGGGTCAGGTGAAACATACTGATCAGACTATGTTAGTCAGGGTCAGGTGAAACATACTGATTACACTATGTTAGTCAGGGTCAGGTGAAAAATACTGATCAGACTATGTTAGTCAGGGTCAGGTGAAACATACTGATCAGACTATGTTAGTCAGGGTCAGGTGAAACATACTGATCAGACTATGTTAGTCAGGGTCAGGTGAAACATACTGAAAGACTATGTTAGTCAGGGTCAGGTGAAACATACTGATCAGACTATGTTAGTCAGGGTCAGGTGAAACATACTGATCTGACTATGTTAGTCAGGGTCAGGTGAAACATACTGATCAGACTATGTTAGTCAGGGTCAGGCGAAACATACTGATCAAGATTCCATCTCACTTCCAAGCTGTTCTCCCTGGAAACAGCCTGTTTTATGGTAGCCTGGATAACGAGGTGGGAATCATCTCTGTGATCCATATTGTAGTGATGTACTTATTTCTTGTTCTTCACCTGCCCCCCCCCCCCTGCTCCTTCTTCTTTATCTTTTTTTTCTTCTTTTTCTTCTAATTTTTGTTCCAGCTTATTGTTGTTCTTCTATTTTCTGCTTCTTCTTTTTCTTCTTCTTCTTCATCGTCATCTGCTTCTTCTCCTTCTCCTTCACCTCCACCTACAAGAAGTACAAGAAGAAGAAGTTTGTTTTAACAGACTACTCAAGAGGGTTGTGTGTGGAGTTGCAGTATCTTGGCAGCATATTGTAGAGAACATGATTCTCTGTGTATTCATAAATCTTGTTTTTGACACGCCCCAGTCGACACAAGAAAAAGAAGAACAAGAAGAACAAGACCAAGAAAAATAAGACCAAGAAAAATAAGACCAAGAAAAATAAGAACAAGAAAAATAAGACCAAGAAAAATAAGAACAAGAAAAATAAAACCAAGAAAATTAAGACCAAGAAAAATAAGACCAAGAAAAATAAGACCAAGAAAAATAAGACCAAGAAAAATAAGAAGAAGCAAAATAAGAACAAGAAAAATAAGAACAAGAAAAATAAGACCAAGAAAAATAAGAAGAAGCAAAAGAAGAACAAGAAAAATAAGACCAAGAAAAATAAGACCAAGAAA
Organism: Ariolimax columbianus; assembly: GCA_036924085.1. Classification (NCBI taxonomy): domain Eukaryota; kingdom Metazoa; phylum Mollusca; class Gastropoda; order Stylommatophora; family Arionidae; genus Ariolimax; species Ariolimax columbianus. The sequence goes on along the minus strand of JAVGWX010000013.1, from coordinate 68,228,807 downwards.
AATAAGACCAAGAAAAATAAGAAGAAGCAAAAGAAGAACAAGAAAAATAAGACCAAGAAAAATAAGACCAAGAAAAATAAGACCCAAATAAATAAGAAGAAGCAAAAGAAGAACAAGAAAAATAAGACCAAGAAAAATAAGACCAAGAAAAATAAGAAGAAGCAAAAGAAGAACAAGAAAAATAAGACCAAGAAAAATAAGACCAAGAAAAATAAGACCAAAAAAAATAAGAAGAAGCAAAATAAGAACAAGAAAAATAAGACCAAGAAAAATAAGACCAAGAAAAATAAGAACAAGAAAAATAAGAAGAAGCAAAAGAAGAACAAGAAAAATAAGAACAAGAAAAATAAAAACAAGAAAAATAAGAACAAGAAAAATAAGAACAAGAAAAATAAGAACAAGAAAAAGAAGAACAAGAAAAATAAGAACAAGAAAAATAAGAACAAGAAAAAGAAGAACAAGAAAAATAAGAACAAGAAGAAGAAGTTTGTTTTAACAGACTACTCAAGAGGGTATCTGGTCAGCAGAGTTGTAGAGAACATGATTCTCTGTGTATTCACAAATCTCGTTTTTGACACGCCCCAGTCGACACAGATGTAAATGGGAACCTGGCTTGGTGGAAAGAATGGAAAGCCTGCTTGGACCAGGTTCTGACTCATGTAAAAGTTGCCAATATCCAGTTCACAATATGATACATTATAATACGCTGATATGCTGGCATGGAGAGGTCTGGAAAGGTTATCAAGATGAGGAAGACGATAAGGGATAGGGCAAAGATAAAGGAAAATGTGGAGAAGATAAATTAAACATTGAAAAAGAAGAGGATAAAGAAGAAGAAGAAGAAGAAGAAAAACAATAATAAAAATATTTTTTGACAAATAATAATAATAACAAAAAGAAGAAGAAGAAAAAGAAGAGGAGAAAAAAGAAAAATGTCAAGAACTAGATAAAGAGGAACAATTAAAGAAGAAGAAGCTGAACAAGATGAAGACGAAGAAGGGGAAGAAAAGAAGAAGAACAAGGGTAAAAAGAAGAAGAAGACAAAGAAGAAGAAAAAATAGAAAAATAAGAAGAAGAAGAAGGAAATAATAGGTAGAAGAAGAAGAACTAGAATATGATGATGAAGAAGAAGAAAAAGAAGAAGAAGAAGAAAAAGGTAAAAATAAGCAGAAGAAGAAGGAAATAATAGGTAGAAGAAGAAGAACTAGAATATGATGATGAAGAAGAAGAAGAAGAAAAAGGTAAAAATAAGCAGAAGAAGAAGAAGAAGAAGAAGAAGAAGAAGAAGACGAAGAAGAAAACGGACAGAAGAAAAGAAAAAAAAAAGAAAACAGAATACCAATAACATTTGATATACACAAAAAACAATCGTAAACAGTAGAACATTATTAGCACGTGGAAATCACAATAACACACACAGCACACATACACACACATACACACACATTCACACACATACACACAAAGACAACAGAAAATAAAGTGCATTAATTAGAAGACTGCACACAAACCCTGGACCTCCTTCTAGTGGATCAATTAGACTATAACAAATTTGTTTTTCTTCAAAATACAACCATACACAAGAACAAGAGGGTATAGCTACAAATTAACTAAAGAAAAGCCCAGATGAGATATTAGGAAATATTTTTATTTAGTCAGACAGTGGTGAATGTTTGGAATGCATTGTCACAGTAAGTAGTGGAGGCATGGGCAGTTAATGCATTTAAGAACAGATTTAATGCACATGGCTTTTAGAGCAAAGAAATGTAAATGACACTGGTTGTAAACAGACTCTGCAGAGTACTCTAAACCAGTATAAAAACGTCGTCCAAGTCCAAGTCCAAGTCCACGTCAAGCTAAGCTAAGCTAAGCTAAGCTAAGCTAAGCTAAGCTAAGCTAAGCTAAGCTAAGCTAAGCTAAGCTAAGCTAAGCTAAGCTAAGCTAAGCTAAGCTAAGTTAAGTTAAGTTAAGTTAAGTTTAGTTAAGTTAAGTTAAGTTAAGTTAGGTTAGGTTAGGTTAGGTCAGGTCAGGTTAGGTTATGTTATGTTAAGTTAAGTTAAGTTAAGATGACCAGTGTGCCTCGTCACAAGACGTCAGTATTGAGTTTGGCCAACTCGACGCCCAGCTCCAAATGGGCAGCAACGGTTAAAACTTTAAATGAAAAGCTCAGTGAAAGTTAAAATAGAAAGGCAAACTAAGATATGCAAAAACTGAGAGATGTCAAAAATTAAAAAAAAGGTAAAAATTGAGAGCGGCAAAAACCGCTAAATGAAGCCGATATCTATTGCTCGTTGAAGTTTGTCATATTACTGTCTGCTCAAACTGAAGAGTTCTTGTTTCATACTTCAAAGTTTCATCTCATGCGTATTAAATGTACGGATCTCAAATCAATTCACGTGATGGGATCAGGTGTCAGGCCTGTAACCTAACTTTTTCATTTCGTTGAGCTGGAACCCACATGGATAGAAGATAACAAGGATGCTAAAGATACCTTGAAGTTGAACATTACCCGAGAAAGATTGCACAGATGGATAGATGATAGACCAATGTCAATGAATCATTGGTGTAGGGTGTATGTATTATTTGTTTTTATTACTAGTATTTAAAACGTCAATCTGAGTCTGAGTCTGAGTGAGTCTGTCTGAGTCTGAGTCTTAGTCCTAGTCTTAGTCCTAGTCTTAGTCCTAGTCTTAGTCCTAGTCTTAGTCCTAGTCTTAGTCCTAGTCTTAGTCCTAGTCCTAGTCCTAGTCCTAGTCCGTCCGTCCGTCCTAGTCTGAGTATCTGAGTCTGAGTGAGTCTGACTGAGTCTTAGTCTTAGTCTTGGTCTGAGTGAGTCTAAGTCTGAGTCTTAGTCAGTCTTAGTCTTAGTTTGAGTATGAGTCTGAGTGAGTCTTAGTCTGAGTGAGTCAGAGTCTGAGTCTGAGTGAGTCTGTCTGAGTCTGAGTCTTAGTCAGTCTGTCTTAATCTTAGTCTTAGTGTCAGTGAGTGAGTCTGTCTGAGTTTGAGCGAGTCTGAGTCTGAGTGAGTCTGTCTGAGTCTGAGTCTGAGTCGACATGTACTTCTATAAGGTTGGATGTCCCTGTGCAGGTCTCTGCTCTGGTATGAGCTGCATGTAGCAGGCTAGGCTCGAGCAGCTAATTACTCCGCTGCGTTGGGATACGTGCGAGGAAGGTGGTTTACCGATGTCCGAGTCCATCTTAATAGACTCAAACATTAGAGGAAAGTAGAACCGTAGCCTGTAAGGGGCCATCTATGCTGCTCTTAACTTAAGACATAATCATGGCCGATGAAATGTCATGTCACACAGTTAGTCGCCTCTTACGACATGCTCTGAGTGTGTCAGTGATGCACGACCCAAGGAGCACGACCCAAGGAGCACGACCCAAGGAGCCCGACCCAAGACACCCAATCTTTGGGCATCAGGTACAAAACACAAGACTCAAATCCAGACATAGATTCCTAAAAACAGCAAACCCCATACATAAAAACCCTGAAAGTCGCCGTATCTAGAGGTGGCACGAATTGGTGCAGGCCCCAGAGATGGAACTTCGGGAGGAACCTGCTCCTGGACATCATCTACCATACACAACACGGTAGTCGCTGAACAGAATCCGAACTGGTGTATCACGGTGCAAGAGGAAGTGATTGCGGGACAATACAGGACCCAGATCACCTGATGTCCTGCCCTAACCTCCAGGAAACATGCAATAGGCACGGCACGCTGGAGGCAAAGGACAAGGCAATCCATGTCGCTGGATACTGGATGCAAGATATATAACGAGGTGCTTGGACACGGAAAGTAACTAAGTGGTGCTATTCTTGTTCCCTAGTAGTTACACTACCGTCGGGAAATGATGTAAGAAGAAGACACAACCGTCGGGAAATGATGTAAGAAGAAGACACTACCGTCGGGAAATGATGTAAGAAGAAGACACTACCGTCGGGAAATGATGTAAGAAGAAGACACTACCGTCGGGAAATGATGTAAGAAGAAGACACTACCGTCGGGAAATGATGTAAGAAGAAGACACTATCGTCGGGAAATTACGTAAAAAGAAGACACTACCGTAGCGAGATGATGTAAGAAGCGAGATGATGTAAGAAGCGAGATGATGTAAGAAGAAGACACTACTGTCGAGAAATGATGTAAGAAGAAGACACTATCGTCGGGAAATAACGTAAAAAGAAGACACTACCGTCGGGAAATGATGTAAGAAGAAGACACTACCGTTGCGAGATGATGTAAGAAGAAGACACTACCGTCGGGAAATCATGTAAGAAGAAGACACTACCGTCGGGAAATGATGTAAGAAGAAGAAACGAACAAGAATGATGAAAATAATAAGGTCTCAGTCAACATAAAATAGATTCACGAAGAATGATTTGATCATAACAACTATGAAAGAAAAATAATACACAACAGAAATACTAGTTGCTTTTCGTAAGCAAAGAAGTCATCATCATGAGACGTGCTGCGAGATGTGTTTTATGTGGATACAAAGATCCAATCCTGGCACAGTAGACTGTATCGCACTGGAAGCACTCGTGCGAAGAGTCAGCTGTGCAGGCGGCATTTCCAATGTTAAAGCATTCAACATCGTCTATATTTCTCTCCCTCTTTCCAACATTTAGTTAGATGGATCAGTGTTGATCGTCTCTGTTTGACAAAGTTTTAAAACTAAGATTACCTTGATTATAAACAGTATAAAACGAATAATATAAACACTGAATTATTTGATTCACATGTCAATCTTAGTCACTTTGAGTTGTACAATTCACAGACTCAAAAAATAAAAGAACAAAAATATTCCTGCGTAAAATATTGAGTTTGAACATCATCATGTAGCATGTCCTTTATAGAACGTCGCTCCCATCACAGTCTGTCTGAAAGAAACTCGTTCTCTTGACAAAACTCCAGCCTCCGCCACATTCATACTCAGGCTTTCCTAGATATCTTGGTGCCATCGTCTTCTTGGTCTACCCCTTCCTCTTTTGCTTGGCACCATACCTTCCATCACCGTTCTTTCGAGACTGTTGTGTCTCTTGATGTGACCTAAGTATTTGCATTTTCTCGCCAAAATTGAATTGATAAACCAGTTCTCCTCTATGCTCAACTCTTGCCGAATGTCTATATTTGTCTTTTTCTCTGTCAAGAGAATTCTGAGGATCTTTCTGTTACATTTTAACTCGAAGGATTCGAATCTTTATCTGGAAGTTTTGGTAATCGTCCATGATTCGCAGCCATAAGCTGCCACAGGAAAAAAACCAGGCTCTCAAGACTTTTCCTTCTATCATTTTGTTGGTGCCCTGCCATACTTTCTTCAGGCTGTTCAGTCTCTGCATTGTCGTGGCTAGTCTTCTTCTGATTTCTTTCGAGCTGTCATCATTTTTGTAAAATCTGGAGCCCAGATATTCAAAATGTGTGACCTGATCTATTTCCTCTCCACCCACTGTAAATGTTTGCTGATATTGTGTTTTTCAGTGATCATTATCTTTGTTTTATTTATGTTGAGTGTATAAAAATTCAATTCTGAAACTGAGAAATAAAATGCACGTCTTCAATAATTGTTTTAAAACCAAATTCTCAATATTTAAAGAAAAGAAAAATGTGACTCCTGTAATATTCAAACCATCATCGGTTTCTAAATCTTCCACTGTATCGCTCTTACAGATTGATATTGCTGCTAGTAATTTTTTTAAATAATTATGTAAAGGTGCTACTTTTTGTACGGTGACTGACAACGCGACAAACGGAGAGCATTATGGACAAATGTAGTAACTACTATTTGCATTATTGTTGTTATTACGAGGCGTGTTCAAATGAAACTGGACCAAACTGCAACAAGTGAACATACGTACGATGCACATGATGACGTTACTTCTGGTATACACAGTGCATACCAACCGTGAAGTTTGTAAAATTGCATTATCCTTCGACTCATGGTTTCCTCAGGAGACCGTTGAAAACATCGCGGGTGTGTGATACGGAATCCGTCAAGAGTTGATCAGCGAGCGGTGATTCGGTTTCTAACAGCTGAAGGATGTCGACCAGTTGACATTCATCGCAGAAAACAGACAGTGTATGGTGGTAAAAGTGTGTCGAAGACAACAGTGAATGTTTTTGTTTTTTTAAAAAGCGATGTTTAAAAAAGGACGCGAGTTAACGAAAGATCTTCTGAGAACAGATCACGCAAATATTGTTGCGTTAACTCACGTCTTTTTTTAAACATCGTTGGCCAGTTCTTCACTCTTGCCTTTGACATACTTTTGTCACCATACACTGTCTGCATTCTGCGATGAATGTCAACTGGTCGACATCCTTCAGCTGTTAGAAACCGAATCACCGCTCGCTGATCAACTCTGGACGGATACCGTATCACACCCGTCATGTTTTCCACGGTCTGCTGAGAAAATTATGAGTCGGAGAATAATGCAATTTTGCAAACTTGACGGCTGGTATGTGCTGTTTACACTAGAGGTGACATCATCATGTACATGCCGTATGTTTACTTGTTGCAGTTCGGTCCGGTTTCATTTGAACACGACTCATACTATTTTTGTTATTATTATTATTATTATTATTATTATTATTATTAAGCGAGTGGCATCTGTCACTTAATTAGCCAGGAAGTGTAAAAGCATAGTATTGTACTTCTCACACGACCCATCAGATCTAGCGCACAACTCCACTGGAATCATAAAAAACGGTCAGCGTGACTCAATTCTCTTAGTCATTTCGTGGTGAATGAGAACTAACTGCTACTCACTGCACTTGACACTGAAAGACTGACTGACAGCGTCTGACGCAATCTGTGAGTGGGGAAAAATTCACACATTCTCATGCCGGTCCCCTACACCTCCCTGCCAAAGAAAAACACTGTTACTTCATTAGCTTCTGTGCGGAAGAAAAAGGTCGCATACTTTTTAACACACATCGAACATCTTTATTTATCCTTATGCTTCCGTCCATCCATATCCTGTTTCATCTCCTTCCTAAACCCGCCTTAAATGCATTTGGTTGGTGTTTCCACCAGTTTTTGGGCAGAGGGCTTTATCATTTGCCCAGAGACATGAACAGTCCAGGTCTTTGCGGCAAATTTGATTCTATCACACAGCTGATTAATGTCCAAACCAGGTCTTCATTTGCGTCAAGTGTGGTGGTCTACGCCTGAGGTAATGGCACTAAATGGTTTTCACCGCTCGCTTGTCTCTAAATCAGAGAACTGTAGTTATTGTCCTGTCCTACAAGGATGTGCCTTCTAACAGGAAAATTGACAAAATGGCTGCCAAAAGTTATCAATCATTTTGACTTTTGATGCGATGACGCCATCTTCTTCTAATAATAATTTTTCACATTCCTCTCTGTGTGGTTTTCTTATTTCTCTTAGGTTTCTTCCTCTTGTTCTGTCTTCTTCATAATCATTTTTTCCATTATCTTCATCTTCCTTCTTCTTCTGCATCTTTTTCTTGTTCTTTGTTGCCTTTTTTCTTCTTTTTTTTCTTCCTCCTTCTCTTCTTATCTTTACTCTTTTCTTTTTCTTCCTCTTTTTCTTCTTTTTCTTCTTCTTCTTTTAACTCCACCTGTTCTTCCTCGTCTTCTTTTTCCTCTTCTTCTTCTTTTCTTCTACAACCTCCTTTTTCTACCTCCTCTTCTTCTTCTACCTCCTCTTCTTCCTCCTCCTCCTCTGCGTCTTCTTCCTCCGCCTCTTCTTCTTCTTCCTCCTCTTCTTCTTCCTCCTCTTGTTCTTCCTCCTCTTTTTCTTATTCCTCCTCTTCTTCTACTTCTTCCTCCTCTTCTTCTTCCTCCTCTTCTTCTTCCTCCTCTTCTTCTTCCTCCTCCTCTTCTTCTTCTTCCTCCTCTTCTTCTTCTTCCTCCTCTTCTTCTTCCTCCTCTTCTTCTTCCTCCTCTTCTTCTTCCTTCTCTTCTTCTTCTTCCTTCTCTTCTTCTTCCTCCTCCTCTTCTTCTTCTTCGTCCTCTTCTTCTTCCTCCTTCTCTTCTTCCTCCTCTTCTTCTTCTTCCTTCTCTTCTTCTTCCTCCTCTTCTTCTTCTTATTCCTTCTCTTCTTCCTCCTCCTCTTCTTCTTCCTCCTCTTCTTCTTCCTCCTCTTCTTCTTCTTCCTCCTCTTCTTCTTCCTCCTCTTCTTCTTCTTCCTCCTCCTCGTCTTCTTCTTCCTCCTCTTCTTCTTCCTCCTCTTCTTCTTCCTCCTCTTCTTCTTCCTCCTCCTCCTCTTCTTCTTCTTCCTCCTCTTCTTCTTCTTCCTCCTCTTCTTCTTCTTCCTCCTCTTCTTTTTCTTCCTCCTCCTCTTCTTCTTCTTCCTCCTCTTCTTCTTCCTCCTCCTCTTCTTCTTCCTCCTCTTCTTCTTCCTCCTCTTCTTCTTCTTCCTCCTCTTCTTCTTCCTCCTCTTCTTCTTCTTCCTCCTCCTCGTCTTCTTCTTCCTCCTCTTCTTCTTCCTCCTCTTCTTCTTCCTCCTCTTCTTCTTCCTCCTCCTCCTCTTCTTCTTCTTCCTCCTCTTCTTCTTCTTCCTCCTCTTCTTCTTCTTCCTCCTCTTCTTTTTCTTCCTCCTCCTCTTCTTCTTCTTCCTCCTCTTCTTCTTCCTCCTCCTCTTCTTCTTCTTCCTTCTCTTCTTCTTCCTCCTCTTCTTCTTCCTCCTCTTCTTCTTCTTCCTCCTCCTCTTCTTCTTCCTCCTCCTCTTCTTCTTCTTCCTTCTCTTCTTCTTCTTCTTCTTCCGCTGTGATCTTTCATACAGATGAACTGGGGTATCTCCACATATTGACATGAACATCCACTTTTGTCTCATTTTAGTTAACTCTAACGAAGCTGTGACTGTCCACATCCTACCTGCAATGCAGCAGGTGATGTGGAAAAAAAGTTAAACCGTCCAACATCTTGTATAGTCCCAGTGGTCTGCTTGTTTACTTGTGTATAACAATGACATGAATAGCACCACTGCCACACAGAGAGCATATCGTAAGAGGCGACTAACTGTGTGACATGTCATAACACTGGCCAAGGTAACGTGGTTTGTTTAGAGCAGCATAGATGGCGCCTAACAGACTGCGGGTCTATTTTGCTCTAGTGTTTCAGTCTATTAAGATGAACTCAGTTAACCAGCCCCCGGAAGTGCTTGTCACAACGTATGGAAGCATTAAGCTGCTCAAGCCTAGCCCGCTAAGCAGGAAACCTTTTTCCAGGCTACATTCAGCTCATACCAGAGCTGGGACCTGCACTGGGTCAACTGCCCCTGTAGAAATACAGGTCAACTAAGAACTAAGTCGCACCTTGTGTTTGTGTCTTGCTCATTTCAACATTTGTGTTTAAATGTTAAAGCGTTTAACAACTTGTGTATATGCAGTATTCTAAATCAACATTCTTTTATACAGTCAAACCGCACAGCACGTTGTATTTGTGCCGTCCGTTTCCCAACATGTGTGTCCAAATGTTAAACCATTCAATGCCGTGTATCAAAAGCAAAGGTTGCCGTCCATCGTAAACGATGATGGCATAATTAATTTTCCTAGCGATACTTTTAGTAAGGATTAACTGCGATACTTTTTATCCTCACTCTCTCGTCTCGAGCCGCCCGACCCCAGTGGCAAGTCAAGGACAAGACGACTACGAGATGCAGGGGACTCCGCATCAAGCACCCGTGAAAAAGACGGCGGAGTCCGGTGTCGTTCCCACACCACCTGATCACGAGGCCGACGGCTTAACCACTTGGCCACGGAATCCCACAACACCTTGTATATTTGTAGTATTATAACCAACATTCTTCGACACAGTTAAACCGTCCACCATCATGTATTTCTATCACCGACTATTCAACATTTGTGTCAAAATGTTAAACCATCCAACACCTAGTACTTCTGTCGCCCTCTTCCTAAAATTCTTTACTACAGTTAAACCAACCAGTTACGATCCTGTCCGCGGTAAGCTCTGAAAGCTTTAATGTTTTTCTACCTATCTTTTGCACCTTTTGTCTCTGAGATAGCCTTTTCGGTTATACCCCTGTTATACATTTCACGTTAAAATCAAATATGATGGTAGTGACGAAGAAACCAGACTCTCCAAAATGGTACGTCAAAGCGGAGAGAACCGAATTGAGACAAGTTGACAGGTTTAAATACCTGGGCACATACATAACATCAGATGGAAGATGCAAATACGAAATAAAAAGCAGAACAGCCCAAGCAAAATTAGTCCTCCAGACTATGGAAGGAATATTGTGCAACAAATCGTTGTTGCTGGAACTGAGAAAGAGATTCTTTGGATGATACGTGGAACCAGTACCGACATATGACAGTGAATCATGGACAATTAACAAGTAAGCATTTCGATCTTTGGAAGCAGCGGTGTTGTGGCTTTACAGAAGAAGGCTGCGGGACGCATGGACTGGAAAGAAGACTAATGACACAGTACTAGAAGAGGCACACAGACAAAGAAACCTTACTGCAAGGATCAGAACAAGATACATGTTATGAGAATAGGCGGCTTGCAACACGTTGTGACAACGGGAAAGATAGCAGGAAAGTGTGACAGAGAAAGGCAGAAAAAGGCAGAGAGAGAAGATGTTGGACAGCCTGAGAGAATGGGTGGGCGACAATCAATAACAGAACTGATAAGCGACACACGCGATAGAAATGGATGGAGGTCCATGATCGTCAGCGCCAACCGGCAGGCCACATGATGATGATGACACTGTGTTCAGACCATGTTATTCCCGTAATATCGTCTCTCATATTTAGGATTTCCGAAACTCACCAACTCAACAAACACGCATACAACCAGGTACGCGTATACGTACAGACAGAAGGACATTAAAACCTTAACTAGAAACTTGATGTTCTGTGTGTTGACTCATTCTCCTCTGGCGATGAAGAGCTCCTACCCATGCAATCTGAACGCCCAATCAGATACGATTGACCCCCGAAAATAGCGGCCTGAAATCTTCAAGTGTGGTCCGGACCTCGGAGCAAGTGATTTCATTAGATCCCTCCAGTAAAAGACGAGGCTCTTGCCGGCTCAATTCAGATATCGGGTCTGGAGAGGTGAGTTTGTTCAGGGGTAATCACGTGATATTGATGAATCTAGACCAACCGGTGTCAGTAATATGCAAACCGCTTTCAACTCAGTACTTCATCCATTCTGCTAGCCCTCAAATCATTTTAGAAAATAGAAATTACTCTAGAAAATATAAATTACTCTCAACTTACTTTAATGCTACTTTTTTTCCAGAAAGCGTCGCGGGGAGATGAAGTGTCCTCTTTTGAGCTAAGTGTGTTGCGTTGGATGTTGCTCTCAAATCACTTCTCAAAATTTACTCTGTTAGGAAATACAGTTCCAATCAAGCGCATGTATGTATATACATTCCCGAGTCCTGCTCTAATCGCTGTTTATTTTCTGTGTTCGAAATTCTCTCCATCCTGTTAATTCTTTCAGCATTTTTTGTCTTTCTTGACCTCTGATCCCAATTTACAGCTACATTTCGAATTGTCGTGTCCGTAAAACGAAACACTTTAGTAGAACTACTCCTGCATACAATTAACTAGTTTTTCCATACGGCGCTCCAGTGTTCGTAAAACGAAAAACATAAGTCGAACCACTACTGCATGATGTTACTCGTGTTGCCATGCCGTGATCCAATGTCCGTAAAACGAAAAACATAAGTCGAACCACTACTGCATGATGTTACTCGTGTTGCCATGCCGTGATCCAATGTCCGTAAAACGAAAAACATAAGTCGAACCACTCCTGCATGATGTTACTCGTGTTGCCATGCCGTGATCCAGTGTCCGTAAAACGAAAAACGTTAGTCGAACCACTACTGCATGATGTTACTCGTGTTGCCATGCCGTGATCCAGTGTCCGTAAAACGCAAAAACGTAAGTCGAACCACTACTTCACGCTATTTATCGTGTTGCCATACCGTGCACAGTGTCTGTAAAACGAAAATCATTAGTATATGTAATTCTTGCGTGTGGTTCACTCGTCGAAAAAATATTTGTAATACGAGTAAATTGTTTACATTTCAATTTGACAGAAAAAATATTTGTAATACGAGTAAATTGTTTACATTTCAATTTGACAGAAAAAAATATTTGTAATACGAGTAAATTGTTTACATTTCAATTTGACAGAAAAAATATTTGTAATACGAGTAAATTGTTTACATTTCAATTTGACAGAAAAAATATTTGTAATACGAGTAAATTGTTTACATTTCAATTTGACAGAAAAAATATTTGTAATACGAGTAAATTGTTTACATTTCAATTTGACAAAAAAAATTATCGGTTTTCTCTTTACGAGTTGATAATGGAAAATTGTACAGTCATAATTTGGCGTTCGTTCTGAAAAAAGACATTTATTTGAAGGTGTGGTGGTAGCCTACGGTAGCTGCGGTTTCTGCGCCTTTCGATAGGTCACATCCGATTTTAGCATGACACTTTTTGTGATCATGTTTGTCTAAATATATACGAGGAGTGTTCAAATGAAACCGGACCTAACTGCACCAAGTGAACATACGTGTGATGAGCATGATGAGTCAATTCTGGTGTAAACAGCACATACCAACCGTCAAGTTTGTAAAATTCCTCCGACTCATAGTTGCCTCAGCAGACCGTTGAAAACATGGCGGGTGTAATACGGAATCCGCCCAGAGTTGATCAGCGAGCGGTGATTCGGTTTCTAACAGCAGAAGGATGTTGTCCAGTGGTCATTCATCACAGAATGCAGATAGTTTATGGTAACCCGAATCGCTGCATCAATTTTGGCGATGACCTCTTCTGACGCAACATTATACCCCTGACCTGGTCTCGGAAGATCTTTCGTTTACTAGCGTCTTTCTTTAAACATCGTTGTCCAGTTCTTCCCTGTTGTCTGCGACACACTTTTTGTCACCATAAACTGCCTGCATTCTGCGACGAATGTAAACTGGTCGACACCCTTCAGCTGTTAGAAACCAAACCACTTGACGCTTTCGTTCTATTTTTGGTTTGAATCTTGTTATCTTTGGATTTCCATATATTGTTTAGTGTCAAGAATGCCGCTCGTGCCTTTGCAATTCTGATCCTTACATCTGCATCTGTACCAGACAGTCGGGCTTCGGGACACGGGGAAGACAAAGAAACAATAAAGAAGCATGGATTGAGAATATCTATGACCACGTAGATAGCCCAGGATATATGTTTGTATCTGCCGATAAAGGGCCATGCAGTGATCCAGGTCAGTGGGAACATATTGATCAATTTCCAACCGTCTAGAAACATCTAGAAAGTGCTCCTGAAAAACATACTTTTACAGCAGCCTGGTCAACGAGGTGGGGTCATAATCCCCAAAATAGTAAGATTGGGATATAAACACATTCACTGTAACCTGCCGTCAAAGATACAGCACAAAGAGTTTATCCAACTCAGCACGAACAGCTTCAAGCAACATCACATAATTGGTGGTAGTGGTTTCAAAAGCAATGATAAGTTTCCTAACCTCATACACAACCCTCTTGCAGTCCCCTTTTACGACATTACTCTAAGGTTACACGGATCATAATCTTCCTACCTGAGTCCTATTTAAGGTAATTGTTTCGCCCACTAGTTATCTGACGTCTAACGTGTCCATTAGCGAGAAAACCAGTGCTGAGTTCCTGGGTACTTTCAAGCTTAAGTACATTTTATTACTCATTTACGTATTCATATATCTATCTTGAGTTTGATCTACCCTACGAGACTTAACTCACAATAACATTATTGATTCCTCCTACATAAACTGCAAAAAGTGCGATAATCTACAATGCATTATTGATTCCTCCTACATAAACTGGAAAAAGTGTGATAACCTACAATGCATTATTGATTCCTCCTACATAAACTGGAAAAAGTGCGATAATCTGCATTATTGATTCCTCCTACATAAACTGGAAAAAGTGCGATAACCTACAATGCATTATTGATTCCTCCTACATAAACTGGAAAAAGTGTGATAACCTACAATGCATTATTGATTCCTCCTACATAAACTGGAAAAAGTGCGATAACCTACAATGCATTATTGATTCCTCCTACATAAACTGCAAAAAGTGCGATAATCTACAATGCATTATTGATTCCTCCTACATAAACTGGAAAAAGTGTGATAACCTACAATGCATTATTGATTCCTCCTACATAAACTGGAAAAAGTGCGATAATCTACAACGACATTATTGATTCCTCCTACATAAACTGGAAAAAGTGCGATAATCTACAACGGCATTATTGATTCCTCCTACATAAACTGGAAAAAGTGTGATAATCTACAACGGCATTATTGATTCCTCCTACATAAACTGGAAAAAGTGCGATAATCTACAACGGCATTATTGATTCCTCCTACATAAACTGGAAAAGTGCGATAATCTACAATGCATTATTGATTCCTCCTACATAAACTGCAAAAAGTGCGATAATCTACAATGCATTATTGATTCCTCCTACATAAACTGGAAAAAGTGCGATAACCTACAATGCATTATTGATTCTTCCTACATAAACTGGAAAAAGTGTGATAACCTACAATGCATTATTGATTCCTCCTACATAAACTGGAAAAAGTGCGATAACCTACAATGCATTATAGATTCCTCCTACATAAACTGGAAAAAGTGCGAAATGAATTTCAACACATCAAAAACAGAGACAATTAATGTTGGTAGAAAGCACACTACACAAGATATTCATGAGAAAGAAACAAAATTATAATAGGTGCAATAATTTGGTTTTTGGGAACTGTATTTGCTGAGAGAAGAGTGCTGAGGGCATACGCTGCCGTCTATCAGCTGACTCCACTTTCAAGACGGCCAAAGATGAGACCAAAAAAGCAGATAATAAAAAGTATCTTCATCACAACCCGGTGCTACCAGTGCCAGACATGGACACTGAATAGGGCCCAGGAACGAAAGTTAGCTACCTGCGAAATGGGGTGCCTACGAAAGGTCACTAATAACACCAGAAGAGACAGAATCACAAGTACGAATATTCGGCACATGGTTGGAAAAGTTCCCTGCCTAAATTACATCGAGTAACAGGAAATGAATTGGTTTGGCCACATTGTGAGAATACAACCTGGTCACATTGTTCGTGCAACCTTCAACAAAAGAACATCGGGAAGAAAGGAAAGAGGTAGACCGAAAGAGAGGTGGATAGACAGCATAATCGAAACCTGACGTAAAATAGGGAAATATATTACTCTGGCGACAAGGGAGGCGAAAGACAAATACATACCACGACACTGGGCTACACCCCGGTAGAAAGTGAGACGATAAAAGAAAAAGCGTGTGACTGTAAGAGTCCATAAGGTTTATTAGGCCTATATACATGGAAAAATTGGAAACAGAACAAACTGGCTACACAAGAAATTATGCAATTACCAGTTAAACAGAAGAGAGCAGGTCGTGGGTCTTTTGACTTCGCACAGGCTACAACAGACTCAGGTACCATATATTCAATAAACTGAGGATAGGTACTACTGATGAATGCTTCTATGGTACAGGGAAAACGATCCCTTAACATCCACTGCAACAAATGTTCCACATACACGGACCAGAGAAAACACATGTTGCGATCACCAGTACCAACACTAGACAAGATCTGTGGCAGTGTCGACAGCCTCAGGATGTCCGCTGCTTTCTTTGAACTGACTCAAAACGACGTCTCAGTGTACGAAGAAAAAGAGGACGAAGACTAAGACGAAAAAGATGAAGATCAAGAAGAAGCAGAAGATGAAGCAGTAAAAGAGAAAGAGGAGGAAGAAGAAGACGAAGAAAAAGAAGAAGGAAAAGAAGAAAAAGAAGACGAAGAATAGGAAGATGACCATGAAGAAGACAAAGACGACGACGAAGAAGAAGACGAAGAAGAAGACAAAAAAAAAGAAGAAGAAGACGAAGAAAAAGAAGAAGAAAAAGAAGATGAAGAAGACGAAGAAGAAGAAGAAGATGAAGGCGAAGAAGAAGAAGAAGAAGAAGATCAAGAAGAACCAGAAAATGAAGCAGCAAAATAGGAAGAGGAGAAAAAAGAAGAAGGAAAAGAAGAAAAAGAAGACGAATAATAGGAAGATGAAGAAGAATATGACAAAGAAGAAGACGATGACGAAGAAGAAGACAAGAATAAGAGGAAGAAAAAAAATAAGAAGAAGAAGATAGCTCTATTTAATGTATTCATACCTTGTTCTATTATTTATCAACTCATATTTCTCTATTTTCTTGTCGCCGACGAAGACTTTCATATTTCAAATCGTGACGTACCTTCAGCCTATATTTTCTGCTTAGCGTGGCATCTCACTACTTGAGATATGTAAATAGATATTACTGCGCAGAAGCGAAAAAGTTTCGTTGTCTCAGAATCATTATACAATTAATGTCTCTCGTAGTCAGTTAGATTTATTTTCTCGTGCCATATATTGCTTGGCTTGGCTTTGTTCATTCTCAATCTCCCACTACCAAACACTGAAAGGGCTTAAGTAGCAGAATGTAGTCCATAGAACGGAATGCGTTGTGTCGTAGTTTACAGCTTGACTGTGATATTTGCACCTTTCGGTCCAACACATTCGACTTCAGTAAGCATTTTGTGAGTACCGGGTTAGCATTCCCTCTTCGATCCCTTCTCCTTAGCCAGTCTGCCCTGCTGCAGCCTGTTATCCAGGATCCCCGCGTGGGGGTGTAGAAGGGTCTTGGCAGCTTTGGTTCGCTGGCCCTGACGCTAGCAGTCAGCTATGAGTCGCCGACCACTGCAGCTCATGCGCTGCTCAGCATCATCATCCCGTGCCATATTTGAAATGCAACAATTATATTTATTTAAAGTACAAATTAACGTACATACGAAACCATCAATAGACATTCAGATGAGTTGGGTCACTGTCGAAGATGGATGTGTCTGACCGAAAGGTGCAAATATCGCAGTCAAGCTGTAAACTAGCGACACAACGCATTCCGTTCTCCGGACTACATCCTGCTACTTGCAAAGCCCTGTTCATGTTTTGGTAGGCGGAAGATTGAGAATGAATGCAGAAGAAGAAAAAGAAGAAGAAGAAGAAGACGAAGAACAAGAAGAAGAACAAGAAGATATGTTCGGAAGATGAAAATTCGGTCGGTAGTTGATCTAGAATGCTTTTTTGGTCTGTATTGCTCTTTTTGTATGTGTTGCCATTTTGGACCTGGTTGCCCTTTTGGTAGCGGTTGCCTTTTTGGTATAGATTGTCGTTTTGGTAAATGTTGCCTTTTTTGTATGGGTTACACTTTTGGTATGAGTTGACCATTTCAGTTGGGTTGTCCTCTTTTAATATGGGTTGCACCGTTGGAATATGTTGTCCTGTTGGTATATGTTGTCCTATTGGTATATGTTGCTCTTTTGTTATAGGTTGCCCTTTAGGCATATATTGCCCTTTTGGTCCAGGTTACCCTTTTGGTATATGTTTCCCTTTTGGTACGTGTTGCCCTTTTGGTACATGTTGCCCTTTTGGTACAGGTTGCCCTTTTGGTACAGGTTGTCCTTTGGTACATGTTGCCTTTTTGGTACATGTTGCCCTTTTGGTACAAGTAGCCCTTTTGGTACAGGTTGCCCTTTTGGTACAGGTTGCTCTTTATATTTGGCGAAAGTGATGCATGTGGCCGAGTAACACAGTGATAAAGAGTTAGCTATTCACAGTAAGTAGAGGTAGAGGAATACGGAAAAGATGCAAAGAAGAAGATGAAGAGAAGGAATAAAGAGATACAAAGGGAGAAAGTTACGGAGAAAGATCGAAAAAGAAGAAAAAGTAAAAGAGTAGAGAGAAAGAAAGAATAGTCAGAAGAAGATAAAAGGAAGAAGGAAGGAAGAAGAATTAGTAAAAAGAAAAGAAGAATTTGAATATGATGAAGAAGAAGAAGTAAAGAAGACGAAATAAGAGGGGGAGGAAAAAGTATTTTTTTTTAAAAGTAATAGATAGAAGAAAGAAGAAAAAAAAGGAACAGGACGAATAGGAAGAAGAAAACAGGAAAGAAAAATATGACAAGGATGAAGAAGAAGGAAGATAGAAGGAATAATAGGAGGATGAAGAAATTGAAGGAATAATATACAGAAGGAACAAGGAAGAAAGAAAATTGAAGAAGAATAAATGAAGGATAAAGAAGGAAGAAAGAACAATGGTGAAGGATGAACGAAGAAGGAAACATGAAGAAAACAGTAAGAATAAGGAAGACGGGATAGGAAGAAGAGAAAGAGGAAAAACGAAGAAAGAGAAGGGATGAAGATGAAGAAGAAAAAGAAGAAGAAGAAGAAGAAGAAGAAAAAGAAGAAGAAGAAGAAGAAGAAAAAGAAGAAGAAGAAGAAGAAGAAGAAGAAGGATTAGTAGAAGAAGAAGAAGAAGAAGAAGAAGAAGAAGAAGAAAAAGAAGAAGAAGAAGAAGAAGAAGAAAAAGAAGAAGAAGAAGAAGAAGAAGAAGAAGAAGAAGAAGGATTAGTAGAAGAAGAAGAAGAAGAAGAAGAAGAAGAAGAAAAAGAAGAAGGTGGAGAAGAAGAAGAAGAAGAAGAAGAAGAAGAAGAAGAAGAAGAAGAAGAAGAAGAAAAAGAAGAAGAAGAAGAAGAAGAAGAAGGAGGAGGAGAAGAAGAAGAAGAAGAAGAAGAAGAAGAAGAAGAAGAAGAAGAAGAAGAAGAAGAAGAAGAAAAAGAAGAAGGTGGAGAAGAAGAAGAAGAAGAAGAAGAAGAAGAAGAAGAAGAAGAAGAAGAAGAAGAAGAAGAAGAAGAAGAAGAAGAAGAAGAAGAAGAAGAAGAAGAAGAAAAAGAAGAACAAGAAGAAAAACAACAACAACATGAACAAGAAGATAGATAAATCAAATCTTCCCCAACGATGTTCGAACCGCCACGCTTGCCGCTCGGCCACAAGTGATATACGAAAAATATCTCATATGAGATATCTAAGGTACGAAAAATATCTCTCACTTCAATAATGTCTGACAATTTAGAATGGCCTGACATAAAAGATATTTTTTTCCATTAAATTTCAAAACACATTTTTGCAACTGGCCGTTCGGCGCTGTCCTAAAAACACAGAAAACCGGAAGCTTCCACCTTTTCTTGATTTGATTGCATTTTATCTAGCCGCGGACCTCCCAAAACCCCTTCTAGAAGACTCCAGAAATGCCAAGATTCTGTCTAAAGACATCATCAAGGACCAGTCAACGTCGGCGAAAACCAACTCTAGGGTCTTCTTGGAGTTTCCAGACAATTTCCTGGAAATTCTGTGATGAAACTTCTAAGCTATCTCATCCAGTCCTTCAGAGAAAGCTCTCAAGAAGACGTGAAACACTCACAAGAAAAAGAAATTTACATGCTGGAGTTTGTGTGCGTCTTGTGGGAGGAAATTTACTCTCTCGAGTGCTGTCCAGCGTCTTTTATCACAGTGTGCCTGTGTTAATTAGTTTTGGGGGGCAGAGAATACGGTGCCGTGTGTGTTCGTAGGCGTGCGCGAGAGTGCGTACGCTAGCAAGGTCTCAGTGAAGACTTAACATTGTTGAAGGTTTTCTTAGTTTCGTAAAGATGGTTCTTATTTCTGGATCGTCTTCCTGGCGAATAGCTAATGTCTTTGAGATTAATTAAATGCTCGATGTGAGAATTGTTCTCATGAATAATGAAGGCATTTTATTTTCTGTCAACGGAGCCTATTTTCGATTCAGGCCTTCTTGACTAGGTGCTGGTGGTGTGTTGTAATAGTAACTTCTGTTATGTTTCTACGTGTTATACTGAACTTGTATCACTGCTTTCTTAGAAGACTGACAGGTGATTTGTTTCTCAAAGTAATTAGCTTAACTTAACTTAACGTCTTTATACTGGTTTAGAAGGCCCCGCAGAGTCTGTATACAACACGTTTCATTTACATCACCCTGCTCTAAAAGCTATGCGCATCCAATGTATTCTTAAATACATTAACTGTCCCTGCCTCAACTACCTCCTCTGGCAATGCATTCCAAGCATTCACTACTCTCTGACTACAAAAATATTTCCTAATATCTAATCTGGACCTCTCTTTAGTCAACTTGTAGCTGTGCCCTCTTGTTATTGTGGGTGGTTGTATTTTAACAAAACTTGTTGTAGTCTAATTTATCCATTCCTCTGATCATCTTATAAACCTGTATTGTCACCACGAATTCTTCTCTCTTCGAGACACTGTAGGCCGGTTTTTCTGAGTCTTTCCTCATAACTGTAATTCTGGAATCCCACTATCATCTGTGTCGCTCTTTTTTGTATTCTTTCCAGCATGTTTATATCCCCTCTATGATAAGGGCTCCACACCTGTACACAATACTACTATCTGGGTCTAACTAATGCTTTATACAGTTTTACTATCACTTCCTTGCTCCTATGTTTAATATTTCTTTCTATCATACCTAACATTGGATTTGCCTTTTTCACTGCTACCTTAACTTGCTCACTCACCTTTCCTGTATGATCTATTATAACCCTTAGGTCCCTTTCCTTATCTATCTTTCTAATATTGTTCTCGCCCATTCTGTAATTATGTTCCATACTGGATCTACCTATGTGGATGACTATACATTTATCTACATTAAACTCCATTTGCCAGCTTACAGACCATTCTCGAATTTTATCTAAATCCGACCTCAATATATCTACTTCTGCTTTAGATGAGACACTACTGCATAGTTTTGTGTCATCAGCAAATTTTGCAATCATGGATCTCATATCAATGTCCAAATCCTTTATATATATCAAGAACAAAATTGGTCCCAAAACCGAGCCCTGTGGCACTCCACTTTTCACTTCACACCACTCAGAGTGCTCCTTATTTATGCCCACCCTCTTCCTTCTTCCCGTTAACCAATTTTCAATCCATTTGGTAACTTCCCCACCTATTCCACGTGATTTTAACTTTCGAAATAATCTTTGATGAGGTACTCTATCAAAGGCCTTTACAAAGTCTAGATAAAAAATATCCACTGGCTCCTCTTTATCTATGATTTTGGTAACCTCCTCCAAGAATTCTAATAGATTTGTTAAGCATGATCTCCCTCTAGTAAACCCATGCTGACTATTTCTAATTAGATTAATTGTGTCTAAATGCATTACAATGTTTTCTTTGATTATTGACTCTAACAATTTACAGACTATGCTCGTTAAACTCACCGGTCTATAATTCGCTGGATCTGATTTTTTGCCCTTTTTGAATAAGGGAATCACTCCTGAATTTTTCCAATCCCGTAAAACAATCCCTTTTGTAAGTGATTGAGAACATAATATAGCCAATGGTTTTGCTAGTTGGTCTCTAATTTCAAACAGCAATTTTGGATGAATACCATCTTGACCTGGACATTTATCCACTTTCAACCCCTTAACTTTTTTAAAAACAATGTTCCTCTGTAATACAAATTGATCTTAATCCCGCTGTATCCATGTCTCTTTGAAAAATATCTATAGGCTCTGGGATCTTGGAGCAGTCCTCTTTTGTGTAGACAGTGCCAAAGTTCTGATTGAGTAGATTAGCCGCCTCCCCATTCTCACTTATTATTTTCCCTGTACTGTCTATGAGAGGGCCTACTTTGTCTTT
The DNA here is from genome assembly GCA_036924085.1 of Ariolimax columbianus. NCBI lineage: Eukaryota > Metazoa > Mollusca > Gastropoda > Stylommatophora > Arionidae > Ariolimax > Ariolimax columbianus. Next base: position 68,207,240 of record JAVGWX010000013.1, on the reverse strand, counting down.
TGTTTATTTCTAACATCAGAGAAGCTTTTACTATCAGTCTTGATCCTCTGAGCAAGTTTTTTTCGAAGTATATTTTTGCTGTTTTATTCGCTCTCTGAGATATGTTCTGCTTGTCCAAGTATTTTAAATATGTTTCTTGTAATTTACCTGTCTCTATATATTTTTTGCCATGTTTTATTTTTAGTTCTTCTACATTTCACTTCAAATCTAATTATCCCCACTTTTTAGGCTTGGGGTTTACATCCCTACATGAAATACGTTCCTCTTTTAGCGTTTCTAGAACTGTTTTAAAACTCTCCAACTCCTGTTCAACATCTGTTTCTCCAACAATATCTTTTCAGATTATGTGGTTCACTGCCTCTTTCATCCTCTTAACGTCTGCCTTAGAGTAGTCGAATGTTTGCGTGTTTATGTTAACTTCTTTCCCTGCAATTAGATCCCAACGGATGATTTGATGGTCACTTGAGCCAAACAGTTCCCCAGCGGTAACGTTTTCAATCATATTTTCCTCTGTAGTAAAAACTAGGTCGAGTATATTTTTGCCTCTGGTGGCTGCTTCTACATGTTGAATTAAAACATTGTCAGTTATGCACTTAACAAAAGGTTTTGACTCTACAAGTGCTTCTGCCATATCCAATTTTATTTCTGGAAAGTTGAAATCCCCCATTAATAATAATTTCCATTCACTTGCCTTTGCTATGCTACTAATCAGCTCCTCAACTTCCTCTTTTTGACTCCAATCACTGTTTTTTCACCCCCACTTTCTATTTCTCCCCATACACTTTCATTTTTGTTACCACATGATATATAATCTTTGATCGTTATATTAACAGAATTTATACAGTATAATAAAACGCCACCTCCCTTAGTCTTGTCTCCAACTATCCTATCTTTCCTTAACATTGTATATCCTTCTATTCCAAGTTCACTATCTGCAATGTCCTCATTCGTCCATGATTCTGTTAACTCTAATCTGGTTTTTCTTCGTCTAAATATATTTCCAATTTTTCTCTTTTATTTACTATGTTTCTCACGTTTGCATAAAAACATTTTAGTTTGTAATTTTCTTGTTTTTCCACTTTTTGCTTTTTCTTTATCATTTTAGTGTTTGCTTTTCCACTACTTATTTCACACTTTCCTGACCCCAACTCACCCCTTTGACTACATCCTCTATAGCACCCTATTGTAGGCCTATCTTTAGTCTCATACTGCATAGGCCTTACTAGTTTAAATTTCTAACACAATGATAGAACATATACTTTGCTACAACATGCTGTCCTATCTCATTTAGATGTAAACCTCCCCTATCTATCATTTTACTTTTGTCTACTTTAACATCAATAAATCCCATTCCCATGTCCGCACACATCACGTGTAACCTAAGGTTGATACCTATTATTTTGCTATCTAGATAGTCTGACCCATCTGTTCTATTTAAAATGCACATCATTGTGACCTTTCTAAACTTTTCCTTAAGCTTTTTTTCCTAATTGGCGAGCTTGCTACAACAATTTACAAAATAAGGTCAAAAGTTTGGATTGGCATAAACATAAAGAAAACAAAGAATTTGATAATTGGGGAAAGTGACACGAAAGCATGTATGCAGATAAAAATACAAGATAACTACTTGAACAGGTACAGACTTTCTCCTATCTAGGTCAAATAACAACGGAAGAAGGCAGCTGTGAAAAAGAAAACAGAAAGAGAATAGGTATGGACAAGATGGTATTCAACAACATGCAATACATACAGACATACAAACAGATAAATCAGAATTTGAACATGAGAATTTTTAGATGTTAACTTAACTCGTCACTACTTTATGGCGCAGAAACATGGACAATGAATAGAGAATGTAAGTAGCATGTCCTTTACAGAGTGTTGTTTCTTACAACCGATACATGTTTAGGCTGTTATAGGTTTCTTGGCAAGTGGGAGTACGATTACTTTCTGTACGTGGAGGAGTAATCACCAGAGAAAAAACCTAGTGCCTGCCAAACTGGACACGGTGGTGATCGAACCAAGAACGTTGGGATTGTGAAAACCGACTGTGTGTCACCCCTAGGTCACGCAGCCTCCAAGATCACGCAGCCTACATGACAATGAAATAACAAGTTGAAAAAGATCACGCAGCGTACATGACAATGAAATAACAAGTTGGAAAATATCACGCAGCCTACATGACAATGAAATAACAAGTTGGAAAATATCACGCAGCCTACATGACAATGAAATAACAAGTTGGAAAAGATCACGCAGCCTACATGACAATGAAATAACAAGTTGGAAAATATCACGCAGCCTACATGACAATGAAATAACAAGTTGGAAAAGAGTATTGAAGCCTTCGAAATGTGGGTATATAGAAGATTGGGTCGCATTTCTTGGAAAGAGAAGAAATCAAATTTGGAGAGATCGGATACGTTGGAGGTGAAAAGAGAATTAAGGACCGAAATCAAGGTTAGACAGTTACGTTATTTGGGCGATATAACAAGACATACCTCCTTGTTGGAGACCATACTCTGGGGTAGGGTATAAGGCAGTCGTTCAAGAGGCAGATAACGTTTTAGGTGTGTGAATAACATTAGAACATGGACTGGGAAAAGCCTCTCAGATTGCACCGCTACGGCAAGAGATAGAGTACATTGAAGATCCATTGCAGCCTGCCTTCAATGCGGAGATGATACTTCAACTGAACTGCACTGTTCTTTAGTACTTTAAGCTCAATGAAGAAGACATTCATATCTAGAGACCTAAGCTGCAACTTCAACAGAAGAATGATCAAGTGTTATATATAATCAATGTTGCATGATGGGGAGACATAGTGAACAAGGTGCTCGAATGTAGAATACGGTCCCTCGAGATGTTGATGTACAGGAAAATGGGCCGGATTTCATGGAAACAAAAGCTAATAAACGTAGAAGCTTGGAGAAACTAGAGGGTGGACAAGGAACTATTGAAAGGCATAACGAGCAGACAAATCGTACGGGGATATTTGACCATACTAAAAGACACGTCACGCATGTAACAACCGTATTAGAGAACAAGGTTCAAGGTAGGCAGCGGTACAGGTGTATGGATAATATAAACTTTGGATGGGCAACAGTCTGTCTGTGTGTACCACCAGGGGGAGAGATATAGAATGTTGGAGGTCTATTGGCTGTGTGTTCCACTAGGGGGAGAGATAGAGAATGTTAGAGATCCATTGTCTGTGTGTACAACCAGGACGAGAGATAGAGGATCTTGGAGGTCTAGTGTCTGTGTTTACAACTAGGGGAAAAGATAGAGAATGTTGGAGGTCTATTGTTTTTGTGTACCACCAGGACGCGAGATAGAGAATGTTGGAGGTCTATTGTCTGTGTGTACCACCAGGGGGAGAGATAGAGAATGTTGGAGATCTATTGTCTGTGTGTACAACCAGGACGAGAGATAGAGTATGTTGGAGATCCATTGTCTGTGTGTACCACCAGGGGAAGAGATAGAGAATGTTGGAGATCCATTGTCTGTATATACCACCAGAGCGAGAGATAGAGAATGTCGGAGATCCATTGTCTGTGTGTACAACCAGGACGAGAGATAGAGAATGTTGGAGGTCTATTGTCTGTGTGTACCACTAGGGCGAGAGATACAGAATGTTGGATATCTACTGTATGTGTGTATTTCTATGACGAGAGTTAGAGAATCTTGGAGATCCATTGTCTGTGTGTACTACCAGGACGAGAGATAGAGAATGCTATAGATCTATTGTATGTGTGTACCACCAGTGCGAGAGATAGAGAATGTTGGCGATCCATCACAGCGAATCTTCATTGTGGAACACTGCATTTAAATTAAATTGAATGTATAGTACTTTTAGCCTGATGGCTGTACACATGTACGTTGTCACTTATCAGGCGACAGTCCCTTTTCAAACTACGCCTGATGGCAAACTCCTGCCCATTTGTGCCTTCAAATTGCTGCAGCTTATAAATTGACCCGCAATGTACCTTCGCATGAATGTTCAATGCTTTCTGTATTTCTGTATAATTTTCGTGTGCAGTCCCATTACGAACACAGCTGGTGTTGCGATAACGCGTCAGATACTGTATTGTGCTAGTACATAGCTTGCTAATGAGATGGAGTATCAAGTTCCCTTCTACGCTGTGTTCCCTTCCCTAACAATAACCTAGGTTCCCATATTCAGATACATCGACAGGAGCTTACAAGTACCAGTACCGTAACAGCCAGGGCTCTACTATTATACGTTCTTCCATTACTTGTTCTTCTTCTATTTGTTCGTCTAATGTTCTGGTATGTGTTCTGGTAAGTGTGTTGGTATGTGTTCTGGTATGTGTTCTGGTAAGTGTGTTGGTATGTGTTCTGGTATGTGTTCTGGTATGTGTTCTGGTAAGTGTTCTGGTATGTGTTCTGGTAAGTGTGTTGGTATGTGTTCTGGTAAGTGTTCTGGTATGTGTTCTGGTAAGTGTTCTGGTATGTATTCTGGTATGTGTTCTGGTAAGTGTTCTGGTAAGTGTTCTGGTATGTGTTCTGGTAAGTGTGTTGGTATGTGTTCTGGTATGTGTTCTGCTATGTGTTCTGGTATGTGTTCTGGTAAGTGTTCTGGTAAGTGTTCTGGTAAGTGTTCTGGTATGTGTTCTGGTATGTGTTCTGGTAAGTGTTCTGGTATGTGTTCTGGTAAGTGTTCTGGTAAGTGTGTTGGTATGTGTTCTGGTATGTGTTCTGGTATGTGTTCTGGTAAGTGTGTTGGTATGTGTTCTGGTATGTGTTCTGGTAAGTGTGTTGGTATGTGTTCTGGTATGTGTTCTGGTAAGTGTGTTGGTATGTGTTCTGGTATGTGTTCTGGTATGTGTTCTGGTAAGTGTTCTGGTATGTGTTCTGGTAAGTGTGTTGGTATGTGTTCTGGTATGTGTTCTGGTATGTGTTCTGGTAAGTGTTCTGGTAAGTGTTCTGGTATGTGTTCTGGTATGTGTTCTGGTAAGTGTTCTGGTATGTGTTCTGGTATGTGTTCTGGTAAGTGTTCTGGTAAGTGTTCTGGTATGTGTTCTGGTAAGTGTGTTGGTATGTGTTCTGGTATGTGTTCTGGTATGTGTTCTGGTAAGTGTTTTGGTAAGTGTTCTGGTAAGTGTTCTGGTATGTGTTCTGGTATGTGTTCTGGTAAGTGTTCTGGTATGTGTTCTGGTAAGTGTGTTGGTATGTGTTCTGGTATGTGTCCTGGTAAGTGTGTTGGTATGTGTTCTGGTATGTGTTCTGGTAAGTGTGTTGTTATGTGTTCTGGTAAGTGTGTTGGTATGTGTTCTGGTAAGTGTGTTGGTATGTGTTCTGGTATGTGTTCTGGTATGTGTGTTGGTAAGTGTTCTGGTATGTGTGTTGGTATGTGTTCTGGTATGTGTGTTGGTATGTGTTCTGGTATGTGTACTGGTATGTGTGTTGGTATGTGTTCTGGTATGTGTGTTGGTATGTGTGTTGGTATTTGTTCTGGTATGTGTGTTGGTATGTGTTCTGGTATGTGTACTGGTATGTGTTCTGGTATGTGTGTTGGTATGTGTTCTGGTATATGTGTTGGTATGTGTTCTGGTATGTGTGTTGGTATGTATTCTGGTATGTGTACTGGTATGTTTTTTGTATGTGTGCTCGTATGTGTGCTCGCATGTGTTCTGTTATGTGTTCTGGTAAGTGTGTTGGTATGTGTTCTGGTAAGCGTGTTGGTATGTGTTCTGGTATGTGTGTTGGTATGTATTCTGGTATGTTTTTTGTATGTGTGCTCGTATGTGTGCTCGTATGTGTGCTCGCATGTGTTCTGTTATGTGTTCTGGTATGTGTTCTGATATGTGTTCTGGTAAGTGTGTTGGTATATGTTCTGGTATGTGTGTTGGTACGTGTTCTGGCATGTGTACTGGTATGTTTTTTGTATGTGTGCTCGTAAGTGTGCTCGCATGTGTTCTGTTATGTGTTCTGGTATGTGTTCTGGTATGTGTTCTGGTAAGTGTGTTGGTATGTGTGCTGGTATGTGTTCTAGTATGTGTTCTGGTTTGTGTTCTGGTATGTGTGCTGGTATGTGTGCTGGTATGTGTTCTGATATGTTTTCTGGCATGTGTGTTGGTATGTGATCTGGTTTTTGTTATGGTATGTGTTCGGGTATGTTTGCTGGTATGTGTGCTGGTATGCGTGTAGCTCGCTGTTCGTACACACTTCTGTTCCGTCCCTTCAAAAATATAATGTTATTTACCACCCAATGTACGAGGCAGCTTCGAAAAGTTCCCAGAATAGTCGGACTGGTGTATGAATGAAAAATGGTGTTATGGAGAATGTATAAGTTGATAGTGACGTTGACGAAATGACATGGCAGACGTGACCTTGAAATATATATTCTCGAACAGAAGTTACAGAAGTTTATTTGTGTGTTGTTCTCGCTGCATCGTCATAGTTGAAAATGTCCTTGATTGAACAACGTACAAATGTCAAAGTATGTGTTTTGCTCAAAGATACAGACATTGATTAATAAAACATATGGTGATACCCCAATGAAGAAACCGCAAGTATTTGAGTGGAACAATCCTCAAACAAAACGTCAGTCATCTGGCAAATCTTCCATATCTCCCCGGACATAGCAATTTTGTTTGAACTGCTGGATAAAGGAAAAGTTATGTTGGAATGTTTTCTGGATTTACAGGGAATTGTCTACCATGATCTCATTCCTGAAGGCCGAACGGTTAACAAGGAAATGTACATTGGTGTCCTCCGTCGTCTAAGAAACGCAATCAGAAGAAAACGACCAGAAACATGGAGAAGAAACAGATGGATTATGCTGCATGATGACCCAGCACATCGATCCCTACTGGTGAAGCAGTACCTCGCAAAGCACAATGTGATTACCTTGGAACATCCTCCATATTCTTCCGGCCTGTCATCGGCTGATTTGTTCTGGTTCCTTCGACTGAAATCGGCCCTGACAGGCCAGCGATTCAAGGTTGCTGGGGACGTTATCACTGCAAGACAGCTGAGAGAGATGTCAGAGGATGGGGCGACAAGACAGCTGAGAGAGGAGTCAGAGAATGGGGCGACAAGACAGCTAAGAGAGGAGTCAGAGAATGGGGCGACAAGACAGCTGAGAGAGGAGTCAGAGAATGGGGCGACAAGACAGCTGAAAGAGGAGTCAGAGAATGGGGCGACAAGACAGCTGAGAGAGGAGTCAGAGAATGGGGCGACAAGACAGCTGATAGAGATGTCAAAGAATGGTTTCCACCAATGTTTCCAGCAGCTTAGAGAGGTGTCAAAGAATGGGTTCCACCAATGTTTCCAGCAGCTGTATGCACGTTTGCAAAAGTGTGCAGTTGCCGTAGAAAACTACTTTGAAGGAGATGTAGTATAGATAATTCTATTGTAACTTATTTCTATATAATCCACTAATTCCTGGAACTTTTTGAAGCTACCTCGTAGATATTAAAATGGGATCAAGACGCTGAGCGGTTCATAAGTTGCAGCAGTCAGCAGTCAGCAGTCAGCGATCCAAAGTTGACTGTTAGCCTGAGTGTAAGCGACACAGAGCAGCCAATACTCTTCTACACCTTCATGTGATGATCATGAATAACAGGCTGCAACAAGGCAGACTGGCTTAGGAGGAGGGACCGAAGAGGGAAAGATATTCCGGTACCCAAAAATGCCTGCTGAAGTCGGATGTGCCCGACCGAAAGGTGCAAGTATCGCAGTCAAGCTGTAAACTACAACACAACTCATTCCATTCTGCGGACTACATCCTGTTACTTTGTAAAGCCCTTTTCATGATTGGTTAGCGGGAGTTTGAGAACGTACAACGAAGAAGAAGATATTAAAATATCATTTCTTTCAACCGACAAATGACCTGTCACATTTTGCACATCAATGTTAACAGGATCCCATGCTGTAAGCAGAAAGTCCCTCAGATATTCTCCACTGTACCGAGTGCCCACATCTGATATCTCTCAGAACGATATCTTGCCCCTCGTCCACGCTCACACGAACCTCCATTGACTCGCTCATTGTCTCGGTGGTAGTCAATTTCAAATTTCCGTCATTTCCCGAACACTTTCTCGGTGTAACATACTCTATCAACCAAAGCTTTGGGCGAGCTGAGTGGTGCCAAGTTCAAATCCTTCCTGATGACCACTTGACCATCCTCCGACCTCTAGAGGGGCTTCCATCCACTCTTCTATTATTCTGTCTGAAATACGGATTTCTGATTCCTGATTATTAGCTATAGCCTGTGACAGGTTACTAGACCCGGGAACGAGACACCGTGTACCAACGCTTAGTTTCTGTCCATGGAACGACCAGCCTTCTGTCTAATCGCCGATCGCATTCAAATAAATATGTCTACTTCACTGATAAAACATTCGGTCTGCCTAAGACTTATCTCGTAGGCACAAACGTTATACTTATCTCGTAGCCACAAACTTAATACTTATCTAGCAGACACGGAATGTATACTTATCTAGCAGAAACGGAATGTATACTTATCTCATAGCCACAAACTTTATACTTATCTCGTAGCCACAAACTTTATACTTATCTGGTAGTCACAAACTTAATACTTATCTAGCAGACACGGAATGTATACTTATCTCATAGCCACAAACGTTATACTTATCTCATAGCCACAAACGTTATACTAATCTCATAGCCACAAACGTTATACTTATCTCATAGCCACAAACGTTATACTTATCTCATAGCCACAAACGTTATACTTATCTCATAGCCACAAACGTTATACGTATCTCATAGCCACAAACTTTATACTTATCTCGTAGTCCTAGACTGTATACTTATCTCGTAGCCCTAGACTGTATACTTATCTCGTAGTCCTAGACTGTATACTTATCTCGTAGCCACAAACTTAATACTTATCTAGCAGACACGGACTGTATATTTATCTAGCAACCACATACTTGATATTTATCTCGTAGCTACAGACTTGATATGTATCTCGTAGCCACAGACTTTATATTTATTTCGTAGCCACAGACTTTATATTTATCTCGTAGTCACAGACTTTATATTAATTTCGTAATCATATATTTTAAATATTAACATGAAGACACAATCAAGTGGAATGAATTAATAACTGTTTAAATCATATTTTAAACAGAAAATGAGAAGGAAAACATGTAAACAGACTAGCAAAACTGGGAGCAAGAATGGTCCAAATAAACACACCAGCCAACATGCAGACATTCAAAACTAGGAGCAAGCATGTTCTAAATAAACACACAAGCCAACATGCAGACATTCAAAACTAGGAGCAAGCATGTTCTAAATAAACACACCAGCCAACATGCAGACATTCAAAACTAGGAGCAAGCATGTTCATATAAACACACAAGCCAACATGCAGACATTCAAAACTAGGAGCAAGCATGTTCTAAATAAACACACAAGCCAACATGCAGACAGCGTAACTGGGAGCAAGCATGGTTCAAATAAATACACCAGAGAACATGCAGACATTCAAAACTAGGAGCAAGCATGTTCTAAATAAACACACACGCCAACATGCAGACAGCGTAACTGGGAGCAAGCAAGGTTCAAATAAATACACCAGAGAACATGCAGACATTCAAAACTAGGAGCAAGCATGTTCTAAATAAACACACAAGCCAACATGCAGACATTCAAAACTAGGAGCAAGCATGTTCTAAATAAACACACCAGCCAACATGCAGACAGCGTAACTGGGAGCAAGCATGGTTCAAATAAATACACCAGAGAACATGCAGACATTCAAAACTAGGAGCAAGCATGTTCTAAATAAACACACAAGCCAACATGCAGACAGCGTAACTGGGAGCAAGCATGGTTCAAATACATACACCAGAGAACATGCAGACAACAGAAGAAATATTTACAAACAACTTCAAAGAAGAATTGTTGAGCCGATAGACAAAGAGTCTGTTGTGCGTGCCATGTAAATCGAAATTACACACCCAAACAAAAATGGCAATAAACTGCCACCCAGGGAACAAAACACATTATGTGCCTTTGGGGTGAACATATGGGGCTTCACAAATACTTAAACAAGTTAGACCTTGCAGACCAACCAACTGCCACAACTGCAGCCACACGTATGAGACAATGCAACGTGTGCTGTTTGCTTGCTCAGGACTCGTCACAGACAGAGACAGGCTATTGCCTTGGCCACAGACAGAGACAGGCTATTGCCTTGGCCACAGACATAGACAACCTATTTCCTTGGTCACAGACAGAGATAACCTTTTGCCTTGGCCACAGACAGAGATAACCTATTGCCTTGGCCACAGACAGAGATAACCTATTGCCTTGGTCACAGACAGAGACAACTTATTGCCTTGGCCACAGACATAGATAACCTATTGCCTTGGCCACAGACAGAGATAACCTATTGCCTTGGCCACAGACAGAGATAACCTATTGCCTTGGCCACAGACAGAGATAACCTATTGCCTTGGCCACAGACAGAGATAACCTATTGCCTTGGCCACAGACAGAGATAACCTATTGCCTTGGCCACAGACAGAGATAAGTTATTGCCTTGCCCTTTCCCCCCCCCCCCCTCCCCCAATCACCAACATTTTATGTAGCTCCACTTACCAGCTACAAAACCGCAGCAAATTTGGCACTGATTGCGAAGGAGGGACAGCTTGGTTGACTTAATTAATCGATACCACGCTCCAGTTGACACAGCTGTAAAAGAGCCTCAAGCTTACTGTAAGTGACAGCTAAGCAGCTCGGAATGTTACTGGACATCCCAGCTAATATAAAAAACGCTGATCCCTACTACAATAAAATCCGTAACACTTCTTCCCTGACAGCAATCTAATATGAGACTCCCCTTTCCCTATCCACAATACCCCTACAACACGTATATTGTTGGATATCATCATTATGTGGCATGACCCTTGCTTTCGTGTCAGCCCGGCGGAAAGTAACTCGAACTCTAGCCAAATGTCCAGTTTATTGTTGAGTCATGCCCAAGCATTCCCTGCCATCTTGGTCTGTCTCTGTCTCTCTTACCTGTCAACTATACCTTCCAATACCGTTATCTCGCGGCAGTTAACTGGGTTGTAACCAAGGGAGCTGAGTAGTGCAGTGGTTAACGAGCTGTCTTCGCATCTGAGTGGTCCTGGGTTCGTTCCCCAGTTGAGGTGGAAATGTTTTTCAGACCGCAACGGTTCCCATGTCGACCCAGCCTTAAATGGGTACTAGTTCAGTCTGGGGAATAAAAGCGGCGAGGGAGAGGAGATGGCTACCGCCCTCATATAGCCGAACCTTTGAAATGTGAGATCGTTAACACCTCACACCCTTACGGCAGTAAGGCTATGGGTTACCTTACTTTCCTTTAACCAGGTAGTGAAGATATTATATATGTCTACTCATATACCGTCTACATTACGCACTTTAACAAATTGAAATGTATAAAAAACAAATTGAAATGTATAAATAATAAATTGATATGTATACAACGCATGCTAGTGGTAACATAATCGCAATCTTCTTCCGTGTCCTATGGTGCAAAGTTGGATGGACCAAGAAGGTAAGTACGTATCAGTAAGTTGAAACCCGAGCTGTCCCTCTGATGTCAGTCAACCTGACAATCATGGCCGATCAGGTCACTTACTAAACTACTTGATACCAAAATGTAATATCCTATTACGTAAGCATATATACATAAATTATTTTAGAATGTTTATCTTTCTTTTTAATGGACATATGGTGAAAAAATTAGATAGGAAACTAATCGATGAAGCTAGAGCACTCTTACTTCTGTGATGGATGTACTTTATACTGGTTACTGCACGGAAAGGAAATATAAATTATGAAAAGAAAACAAAGTAACCACAGCAATTGGTGATGAAAGTATATTTTACGTATTTGGGAACGTGAAAAGAGAAAAGAAAATAAAGAAGTAACGCTCAAGGAAGAGATGGTAAAACAAGCCCGAAGCTGAACGAGAAAAGATGGATACTCCGCCAAAGATGTTTTGAAGGTAACGAGAGAAGTATATGGAGATTGAGTATTACAGATCAAGTGTGACGTTATTAACAGGCTCACGCAACTTGATAATGATGATGAGGAACGCATACAGTTGATTGGATAAATCGATCGAAGGAATATCGACAAATGTTGTAAAGTTATTATATGGGGAACTGAGACGATATAGCGGTTAGGATGGCGGGTCAGTGCCAGACACAATATATTGACCTACGGGCTGCTGTGAACGAGAGGTAAGACACTGGCTTCTCAAACCAATGAACGGAAACGGTGTGGGTTCGAGCCCCGCGGGTTTCAAGCTACCCCTGGTCTGAAAGAGGTGGGACCAGAGTGTCTGTATCCTGAATTACCACCAGTTGTCTTGATTCAAGTCTTGCCACTAGTCAAAGGTAGCTCGGGACCAGAGTGAGGTTGATGACCAGCCCAGCCTCTTGCTCACTATAATTCAAATGCAGCGGAAGTTACATCAACAAGATAAAAACCGCTTGATTATGTCGCCATCTTCGCTTGGGATGGGTATCTGGTTGACCAAGACCACTATTTCTCTTCCATCTAGCCTTTCCTGGAAACAGGCTGTTGTCAATGCAGTCAGGCTGACGAGATTGATGTGATCACCGCAGTAGTCAGTGTCACACAGATGAAGCCAAACATAACACAACCGCCTGGAGGACTGTTGGCCACCATCATCAGCACGCTCGGGATGGGAGGAAAGCTACAACAACTCGCGACTTAACGCCCGTTTTAGGTCCCACAAAAAAGGTCTCACAAAAAGGTCCCATAAAAGAGGTCCCTCAAAAAAGGTCTTACAAAAGAGGTCCCACAAAAGAGGTCCCACAAAAAAGGTCCAACAAAAGAGGTCCCACAAAAGAGGTCCCACAAAAAAGGTCAAACAAAAGAGGTCCCACAAAAGAGGTCCCACAAAAGAGATCCCACAAAAGAGTAACCTACTCATTTCGGAAATTCAAGAACAATAGCATTATTATATTTAGATATAGGATCAATAGAAAATGCACTCCCGAAGCGCACACAAAAACACATCGGATGCAAAAAACACAACCGTAGCACACAAAACACACCCGATGTAAAAAAACACAGCCGTAGCACACAAAACACACCCGATGCAAAAAGAACACAACCGTAGCACACAAAAATACATCCGATGCCAAAAATACAGCCGTAGCACAAAATAAAACACCCGATTAAAAAAAAAATACAGCCGTAGCACACAAAAAACACACCGGAAGCAAACCAAATTTATAGGACAAAAATGTTCTTTAAAAAAAAATTGTATATGTTTTTTTTCTCACTTCTTTTTCTTTTCTCTGGGACTTGGAGGACTATATGACTAAACTAAACACGTGAGTCGTCCCATACCTTTTTGAAACTGAGTAGCGAGGACTCACCAGATTATCAGTTCGTGGAATCTATCATTTGTTTATATATATATATATAAATAACGGTGAGCTGCTGATATGGTGCAGTGGTATAGCACTAGCCTTCATAACATAAATACGGGGTTTAATTCTCCCTATTGATAGCATCAGTCGACCAAGCTTTAAATGGTTACCCGGCTGACTGCAAGGGAAAGAAAAACGCAGTTAGGAAGGGAATTGAAAACCCCACCTCTCAAAGATGTTGTTTAATACATTAACGGCTATATCACTTCATTCCCGACGGCACTGTATGCTATGGAGGAAACCTCTACCTTTATGTAAAAGTAAATATGAAATAAATCATGTTTTTCGGTAAAATCATTCGAATGATCTGTCCACGGTCCGTCATAATTTGATAAATTAACAGGTCTCACTAGAAGAAGGCTGTTTAGTTTAGTGGTAGAGAATTTCCATTTCACAGCAAAGGTAGCGTGTTCAACTAATACTACCAACACGCTCCAGTCGACTCAGCTATTAATGGAAACCTAGTATACGACTACATGAGTATAAGGCAGCGAAGAAAGTAACTAGATACCTTACATCATTCAAGATGTGGCTTAGTATACTGAAGTCTCTAACAACTTCACCACCCGACAGTAGTGTAACTACTATGGGACAAACCTTGACTTAGCATACTGAAGTCTCTAACAACTTCACCACCCGACAGTAGTATAATAGGACAAACCTTGACTTAGTATACTGAAGTCTCTAACAACTTCCCCGACAGTAGTGTAACTACTATGTGACAAACCTTGACTTTACTTACAAACATAAGTTCACTATCATAATGGTCAGGTAAAGTTAAATAGAAGCTTTTTAAAAAAAAATAATTTATACCTTTTCATTCAAATATTTAAACTTTAAAATAATATATAATTAAATGCGGATTATGTAGGTACCCGAGCATTAGTTTAGCAACAAAGCACCAGCTGATACAGTAATTGTGTTACTAGCAAGTTCCAAACATGACCTATATTTAGTGCGCATGAGAGCAGAGTTTCGACGTGGGAAATGAAGTGGTTAAGGAAGATCATCTGTGTTATCTTGAAAGACAGAACGTGACATTCGAAGCATCGTCTGCACTTCTTTTTGTGTAGAGTACACTTCCAGGCGCAAAATACGTTGGTTTGGTCAACTCACGAGAACACACCCTCATCAAATGCCACTGATGGCTTACATAGGATGGTATATATGGCTACAGGGCAATGTGGTGACTGCGATACATGTGTATAAATAACAGAGTGATTGTGCAACGACACGGGCTCACTTTGACCGACGCAGCGCACTTGGCGCAGGACCGCTGACTTAAGCTCCTGAGTGTTTAACAGTAATAAGATGTAAAAGGTTCATAACCTTTCACACACGCACACAACATTTAGGAACAATACTTTAGTGAATAGGAACATTATGTCTGGTCTGAACCACACAGAAACATCTGGCATCACTGAAACACTAGCAGAGGTACGTACAGACGCTCACATGCATCCAAGGACTGGTTAATTAGTCTTGATATCGCCCAAAGGAATACGGTCCGGGGTAAAAAGGGGCGTGGAAGTAGATGGAAACCAGTTATCTGTTGCTTGAAAGTGGCAGGACATGTTCTTAATTACCTGTTGTTAATAAGAAGGGAGACTAACGTCTGGTCAGGCTCAACAATCTGATCAGACTAGTCAGGGTAAGGCAACAAATACTGATCCAACATGTTAGTCAGGGTCAGGCAAAAAATACTGATCAGACATGTTAGTCAGGGTCAGGCAAAATATACTGATCAGACATGTTAGTCAGGGTCATGCAAAACATACTGATCAGACATGTTAGAGACTGGCCTTTGAAAAACAGCCAACCAAACAGGTGAAAGATTTCACATTCTTAGGGAGCACGTTATCAGCAGATTGAAGAATCATAGCGGAAATCCAACAAAGATACAATAAGGCAAATCAGATCATTGGACAATTAACTCTAATACTCAATTGCTAGCACGTGACAATAACTACCAAAATAACTTTATACAATACGATGATCGTCCCGACACTATGGTACCAATGTAAAAACTGGACACTAACATCAAATGGAAAACAACACATCGTAACTGCAGAAATGAAATACCTGCGAAAAAATAGTGGGTGTAACAATGAGAGACATGATCACAAACGATGACATCAGGAGACTGATAGGAACAACACCAGTATTAGACTACGTCAAAAGACAGCAACTAAACTGGTTTGGCCACGTAATAAGGCCACCACCACACAGCACCCCCCAACAAGAAATAATATTTAGATACAACGGATTCAAAACCAAAGGCAGACCACGAAAAAGGTGGCTTACAGAAATATCCAAGGCAGTAAATTCCACTGTGCATGAGGCCCACAGCTGGCTTGTTCTAGAGATCTCTTCATAACATGACGCTGAAAGTCATAACAGGATAAGCGAAAAGAAAGAGCTGTCTCTGGTATAGAAAATATAATGTCTATATCAGCAATGTTATCTCTGGTATGGACAATATAATGTATATATCAGCAATGTTGTCTCTGGTATAGAAAATATAATGTCTATATCAGCAATGTTGTCTCTGGTATAGAAAATATAATGTCTATATCAGCAATGTTGTCTCTGGTATAGAAAATATAATGTATATATCTGCCATATTGTTTCTTGTATAGACTTTACTGTCTTTTGTAGTTCACATACAGGTCCATAAAGTTTCTCTTCCAGTGTTGTTTCTATTGTCCAGTAGTCGTTTCTCTGTATATCATATTCGGGGCAGTTCTGTAGTTAGTGGTGCCTCTCCGCATGTACACGCAGCTGAGTTGTCAATCTTCAATTGTGTGTACATGTGGCTGCGGAGTCGGTTGTGTCCTGTTCTAAGGTGCAACCCAACAGTTCTTGTCTGTTTATCTAATGGTAATCATCTTCTGTTGGTGACTCTGATTTGATCAGTCTTATCTTCTGTTGGTGACTCTGATTGGATCAGTCTTATCTTCTGTTGGTGACTCTGATTTGATCAGTCTTATCTTCTGTTGGTGACTCTGATTTGATCAGTCTTATCTTCTGTTGGTGACTCTGATTTGATCAGTCTTATCTTCTGTTTGTATGTAATTGTTACATCCGTGTATATTGCTTGTCTGTCCCACCCTCCTTTGCCAGTTGAACCTGCCCGTTCATTTCCTAGTACTCCACAATTAGAACGATCCACTGTATACTGTATGACAATCTTGCTCTTGTTGCTCAGCTACTAATAGTATAGAGTCTATAGATCTGGCAGTTTTCCCGACTTCAGTGCTTTGAGTACTGATTTTGCATGTCAGAAATACTACAGATTCTGGACCGAGATTGGTCGTCTGAATAGCGCCCTGTCCCAAGTAGTAGAGGGCTCGCTTTTCACGCTCACAGCAAATCTCCGGGTAAGACTCCTTCTTCGGTACGCTCCAGTCGACTCATCTGTCAATTATTCAACACTTCATCCCCACATCAGTGTCTGCTATGGAACTACATATTACTTGCTATTAATAATACAATTTCTAAGACAGTCTAGATTAAAATAAATGCTAGTCATCCTTTCACAACATAACACTAACAGCCGTCGTAACTCTCTAGTAGTTGACTTGGTTTGGTTTTACTAGTTTTAGTTGAAGGACCTTGGAGTTTCCATTTGATTCATCGGTACTTGAGGATTTAAGACGAAATGTGGCGACCTACCAATAAATGTTCCATTTCGTCGTTAAGAAATAGAATCAAAAATTGTCATTGATGAGAAAAATAACAGATAAAAACAGAGTGGGAGAGAGAGGCTTGATCCAGGAAGTCGACAGACCAACACGATGCGGTTGGAGGCGGAGCTATGGTAACGCGAGGCGAGGAATAATGCTGCTGCAAATAAAATGCTTCGCTGAAGCCAAATATTTAACGAGGTCCCATGGTGTAATGGTTAGCACTCTGGACTTTGAATCCAGCGATCCGAGTTCAAATCTCGGTGGGACCTTTAATTTTTTTTTTTTTTTTAAATTTAGAACAAAAATGATCTTCTTTGCATTCTAATAGAACTTGTTCTACTAAATGTGTTTTCGCTGCTTCTTTATAATTGGACGCTGTGCTGTGCTGTGCTGTGTTGTGTTCATGCTGGAGATAAATAAAGGAATATGTTTCACTCGCCTTGCTCTAGGCGCAGGTGTGTTTCGAAAATCAAAATGCGAGCATTGAGCTCAGGTTCTACAGCTCCAATGTATTACGAATATTCACTTATGCATGTGGATACTGCAGCATTACAAAGGCATTGGAAAATGAGTGTCTTAAACAACTGTTGAACATTGGCTGGTAGGAATTCATAACCAACAAAAACAATATTAGAAAGATAGATAAGGAAAGGGACCTAGGGGTTATAATAGATAATACAGGTAAAGTGAGTGAGCAAGTTAAGGTAGCAGTGAAAAAGGCAAATGCAATGTTAGGTATGATAAAAATAAATATTAAACATAGGAGCAAGAAAGTGATTGTCAAACTGTATAAAGCTTTAGTTAGACCTAGATTGGAGTACTGTGTACAGGTGTGGAGTCCTTATCGTAGAAGGGATATAAACATGCTGGAAATAATACAAAAAAGAGCGACAAAGATGGTAGTGGGATTCCAGAATTACAGTTAAGACTCAGAAAAACCGGCCTACAGTGTCTAGAAGAGAGAAGAATTCGTGGTGACTTAATACAGGTTTATTAGATGATCAGAGGAATCGATAAATTAGACTATAACATGTTTTGTTTTTTTAATACAGCTACCCACAAGAACAAGAGGGTTAGCTACAAGATGACTAAAGAGAGGTCCAGATTAGATATTTGGAAATTTGTTTTTTACTCAGAGAGTGTGTGAATGCTTGGAATGCATTGCCAGGGGAGGTAGTGGAGCAGTGACAGTTAATGCATTTAAGAATAAATTAGATGCCCATAGCTTTTAGAGCAAGGTGATGTAAATGAAACTGGTTGTATACAGACTCTGCAGAGTCTTCTAAACCAGTATAAAGATGTTAAGTTAAGTTAAAACAGAGAAGTCACCAATCAACAAATTGTTTCAACACTCATCAGGAAAAAACGGTGGACATACGTCGACCATGTTCTAAGAATGGACAGCAACAGGCTTCCTCTGCAGGCATGTATGTGGTCACCGTCTGGCAGCAGGAAAATAGGATGACCGAAAGCAACTTTCGACAGAACAATCGTCAGAGAGGGGCCTCATTTGGGTTTGAACAGCCTACATGAACTGAAAAGGGTCACGTCACACAGATCAAACTGGAGAGCACTGGTTTCGGTTTTATGTCCCGCGTTTAGCACTTGAAGAACATTGATGGCTTGCTTTGCTTCGCCTGCTTGCTTTCTGCTTGCTTTATTGCTTGTTAATATAGTTCTTATCTCACATGATTGATAGTAGACCTCTTGTATGATTGCAGTCTAACTGAGTGCTATTCAAACTTGTTTTTTCTTAGCATCCACTTTTCTAACTTTTGTGAGGGTACATTTTCCTTATCACCACTTTTCTAACTTTTGTGAGGGTAAATTTTCCTTATCACCCACTTTTCTAATTTTTGTGAGGCTAAATTATTCTTAGCACCCTATTTTCTAACTTTTGTGAGTGTACATTTTCCTTATCACCCACTTTTCTAACTTTTGTGAGGGTAAATTTTCCATATCACCCACTTTTCTAACTTTTGTGAGGCTAAATTATCCTTAGAACCCTATTTTCTAACTTTTGTGAGGGTAAATTGTTCTTAGCACCCACTTTTCTAACTTTTGTGAGGGTACATTTTCCTTATCACCCACTTTTATAACTTTTGTGAACCTAAATTATTCTTAGCACCCTATTTTCTAACTTTTGGGACAGTACATTGTCCTTAGAACCCAATTTTCTACATTTCGTGAGTGATTTTTTCTTAGCTCCAACTTTTCTAACTTTTGTGAGGGT
>JAVGWX010000013.1:67392858-67582858 GCA_036924085.1 Ariolimax columbianus | reverse complement strand
ATATTGTTGTTTCAATTTTCTGTCTAAATTTTGTTCATGTCTTCGTCTCAATTTTCTGTCTAAATATTGTTCAAGTCTTCGTCTCAATTTTCTGTCTAAATATTGGTCATGTCTTCGTCTAAATTTTCTATCTAAATATTGTTCAAGTCTTCGTCTCAATTTTCTATCTAAATATTGTTCAAGTCTTCGTCTCAATTTTCTATCTAAATATTGTTCAAGTCTTCGTCTCAATTTTCTATCTAAATATTGTTCAAGTCTTCGTCTCAATTTTCTTTCTAAATATTGTTCAAGTCTTCGTCTCAATTTTCTATCTAAATATTGTTCAAGTCTTCGTTTCTAATTTGTGTTGCATTAATTCATCACTTGTCTTTTCGCTAGCATCTAATTTTGTTTTGCAAATATATACTAACATGGCCTTCCGTTTCTTCTACCACTTCTTCGTCTTCTTCTTTTTCTTCTTCTTTTTCTTCTTCTTCTTCTTCTTATTATTATTATTATTCTTCTTCTTCTTTTTCTTCTTCTTCTTCTTCTTCTTCTTCTTTTTCTTCTTCTTCTTATTATTATTCTTCTCCTGCTTCTTCTTCTTCTCCTTCTTCTTCTTCTTTTTCTTCTTCTTCTCCTTCTTCTTCTTCTTCTTCTTCCCGTTCTTCTTTGTATTCTTCTCGTTATTTGTTTTTCGACCAGAAAAGAACGCTATGTTACATCATGTCGTTGTTTACAGCGAGTGAGATATCTGCGCCTTTTGACCCAGCACATCTTCTTTCAGCAGGACATTTTTAAACCGAGATTTCCAATCCCATGCCTAGGCTGCTAGTAACCCGATTAGACTACCAGGCCCCCCCCCCCTTTTCACATGTTTTTCTTACACACACACACAAACAATTAAAAAACAGACCATCAAGATTTCCAGTGAATCATGGAAGTCAACCAAAACTATATCAGAGACAAAGAAATCATTAAACAGAATAGAACCAATACAAATACATGAAAAACAAGGAATTAACAAACATGTTTTCTTGGGAAATGTAAAGTACAGAAACAACACACTTAGCTGTCTTTACAAGAAATAAACAATTTACAGCCCAACGTAATTTTCAAGATGTTAGCCTTAATGTTAAGACATGAACAGTAATGGTGTGTGTTTCATGAATGACAAAAATAAAAGTTATTAAAACTAAAATTAAATTAAATTTAAAGATTTTTGTTCGAAGAAAGCAGCGGTCATCCTGAGGCTGTCGACACTGCCATAGAGCTTGTCTAGTTTTGATACTGGTGATGGCTACATGTGCTTTCTCTGATCCTCGTGTGTAACGCAATTTTGCAGCAGATGTTCAGCGGTCATTTTCCCAGTGCCACATGTGCATTCGTCAGTGCCACCTATCTTCAGTTTATTGAATAGATGGTTCCTCAGTCTGTTGTGGCCTGTGCCGAGTCTGAAGACCACGACCTGTTCTCTTCTGTTCAACTGGTAATAAGCATAATTTTGTGTGTGTAGTCTGTATACAAGATAATGACAACCGATAAAACACAATGTCAGCATAAATTTACAGTGGGTGGTGAGGAAATAGATCAGGTTACACATTTTGAATATCTGGGCTCCAGAATTGACAAAAATGGTGACTGCTGGAAAGAAATCAGAAGAAGACTAGCTATGGCAATGCAGAGACTGAACAGCCTAAAGAAATTATGGCAGGGCACCAACAAAACGATAAAAGTAAAAGTCTTGAGAGCCTGTGTTTTTCATGTGGCAGCTTATGACTATGAAGCATGGACGATTACCAAATCTTCTAGACAAAGAATCGAATCCTTCGAGTCAAAATGTTACAGAAAGATCCTCAGAATACCCTGGACAGAGAAAAGAACAAATGTAGACATTCGGCAATAGTTGAGCATAGAGGATAACTGGTTTATCAATTCCATTTTGGCTAGAAAATGCAAATACTTTGGCCACATCAAGAGACACAACGGTCTTGAGAGAACGGTGATTTAAGGTATGGTGCCAGGCAAAAGAGGAAGGGGTAGACCAAGAAGACGATGGCACCAAGATATCCAGGAGTGCCTGAGTATGACTGTGGTGGAGGCTGGAGTTTTGGCAAGGGAACGAGTTTCTTTCAGACAGACTGTGCTGGGAGCGACGTTCTACAAAGGACATGCTACATGATGATGAGTCAGTATACTCTGTTTCCCATTTGTCCATGTATCTGGCCCTAATAGATCATTGGGACTATTTATAGATCAAACTAGAATCTAGTTGTGGGAATTTTAAAGATACAACTTTTGTTTATAAATTTAGTTTAGGCAAATAACAAGAAATGGTTGACATTCGACATGTTTCAGATACATCGGACTGTAAGTGAGGCTACAATATCTGACTGAAAGTGATGCTACAATATCTGACTGAAAGTGATGCTACAATATCTGACTGAAAGTGATGCTACAATATCTGACTGAAAGTGATGCTACAATATCTGACTGTAAGTGATGCTACAATATCTGACTGTAAGTGAGACTACAATATCTGACTGAAAGTGATGCTACAATATCTGACTGTAAGTGAGGCTACAATATCTGACTGAAAGTGATGCTACAATATCTGACTGAAAGTGATGCTACAATATCTGACTGTAAGTGAGGCTACAATATCTGACTGTAAGTGAGGCTACAATATCTGACTGAAAGTGATGCTACAATATCTGACTGTAAGTGAGGCTACAATATATGACTGAAAGTGATTCTACAATATCTGATTGTAAGTGAGGCTACAATATCTGACTGAAAGTGATGCTACAATATCTGACTGTAAGTGAGGCTACAATATCTGACTGAAAGTGATGCTACAATATCTGACTGAAAGTGATGCTACAATATCTGACTGAAAGTGATGCTACAATATCTGACTGAAAGTGATGCTTCAATATCTGACTGAAAGTGATGCTACAATATCTGACTGAAAGTGATGCTACAATATCTGACTGAAAGTGATGCTACAATATCTGACTGAATGTGATGCTACAATATCTGACTGAAAGTGATGCTACAATATCTGACTGAAAGTGATGCTACAATATCTGACTGAAAGTGATGCTACAATATCTGACTGAAAGTGATGTTACAATATCTGACTGAATGTGATGATACAATATCTGACTGAAAGTGATGCTACAATATCTGACTGAAAGTGATGCTACAATATCTGACTGAAAGTGATGCTACAATATCTGACTGAAAGTGATGCTACAATATCTGACTGAATGTGATGCTACAATATCTGACTGAAAGTGATGCTACAATATCTGACTGAAAGTGATGCTACAATATCTGACTGAAAGTGATGCTACAATATCTGACTGGTACAAGACTCTTCATCTCTAAGTAGAAAACTTACTAAAAACCTGAACATCTCATGGTACAAGACTCTTCATCTCTAAGTAGAAAACTTACTAAAAACCTGATCATCTAATGGTAGAAGACCACATCTCTAAGTAGAAAACTTACTAAAAACCTGAACATCTCATGGTAGACGACTCCATCTCTAAAAAAACTTACTAAAAACCTGAACATCTCATGGTAGACGACTCCATCTCTAAAAAAACTTACTAAAAACCTGAACATCTCATGGTAGACGACTACATCTCTAAAAAACTTACTAAAAACCTGAACATCTCATGGTAGAATACGTTATCTCTAAGTAGAAAACTTACTAAAAACCTGAACATCTCATGGTAAAAGACTCCATCTCTAAGTAGAAAACTTACTAAAAACCTGAACATCTCATGGTACAAGACTCTCCATCTCTAAGTAAAAAACTTACTAAACACCTGAACATCTCATGGTACAAGACTCTTCATCTCTAAGTAGAAAACTTACTAAAAACCTGAACATCTCATGGTACAAGACTCTACTCCTCATGGTAGAAGACTCTAGCTGGAAACATACTGTTTCACGGCAGCCTCGATAACGAGGTGGGGATCGAACGTAATGCCTGTAGTTGTGAACGACACGCAGATTATGCCAAGCATAGCCCAATAGCTTGGAGGACACCAGTCCATCTTCATCAGTACACTTGTGATGTGAGGAAGGCTACTGTAACCGGTCACCTTTTCAGAGTTCACAGAATGGTAAATTTACTCATGATGGGCATTTAGTGACAACAACATCCATGAGGTAGCGATGCCCTGATTGTATCAGTGCCCGAGATGGCCACACACCTTTTACTCCTGCCGAAACACCTGAGCATCAGTTTCGTCACATAGCAACATCTTCTTGTTCGTTTGTGAAGCTCCAATCACAGTTTAGAAAAACCCCGACATTAGGCTTCCATTAGCAAACCTGCACCAAAACTATTTTATTCTTAAACGATCAGGCCTTTAGACCCCCGTGTGCAGTTGTAGTTATGTAAGGCATGGGGTTGTTGCTGTTGCTGTTGTTGTTGTTGTTATTACTGTTGTTGTTTTAAATGCCCACAATGAGTAAGTTTACTGAAAAGGGCGTTAAATGGCGAGTTGCAGTAATTTTCCCTAAATTCCGAACGTACTGATGAGGGTAGACTGGGGTGATCCAATCTGTTGTGCTATATTTGGCTTCATATGCGCGCCGCTCTTTACTACGGTGATCACGTCGATCCCCATCTCACTGATCAGACTACCAAGAAAACAGCCTGTTTCCAGGAAGAAGTAATGTAAGAGTCGTGTTCAGTATGTCTCACCTGACCCTGACTAACATTATCTGATCAGTATGTTTTACCTGACCAGATGGCAGTATCCTCTGCATTGTAGTGGAAATCTTCTTTCCACCCTCAGGATCTACAGCGGGAATACGACATATCATGAACTGAACATGTATAGCAAGAGTGGTCTGCCGGGGTCTTTGTGTATGATACAGACAAGAATAGGCCTACTGCCTCACAGGAAGCATGGCGTAAGAGGTGACTAACTGGGTGACATGGCATAACACGGGCCATGGTTAGTTGTTTTGTTCAGAGCAGCATAGATGTTTCCTCTAGTGATTTAGTCTTTCAAGATGGACTCGCACATCGGTTAGCTACCCTCTGAGGCACTTGTTCCACCACAGCTCGAGCCTAGCCCACTAAACAGGAAGTCCTCGTTCACGGCTACATCCAGCTCACGTCAGAGCTGGGACCTGCACAGGGGCTTCCATCCCCGTAGAAGTACAGGACGACTAAGACTAAGACTATATATGTTTGACCAAACTGATGCTCAGGTGTTTCGGCAGCTGAGTCAACCCGGACATCGCTTCCTCATGGATGTTGTTGTCGCTAAATGTCCATCATGAGTAAGTTTACCTTTCTGTGCACTCTGAAAAAGGTGACCGGTTATAGTAGCCTTCCTCACACCACAAGTGTGCTGATGAAGGTGGACTGGTGTTCTCCAAGCTATTGTGCTATACATGGCACCATCTGTGTGTTGCTCACTACTACGGGAATGACGTATATATATTTATATATATTTATACCAATTTATATATGTATATAGTTTTATATATTTATACCAATTTATATATGTATATAGTTTTATATATTTATACCAATTTATATATGTATATAGTTTTATATATTTATACCAATTTATATATGTATATAGTTTTATATATTTACACCAATTTATATATGTATATAGTTTTATATATTTATACCAATTTATATATGTATATAGTTTTATATATTTATACCAATTTCTTTTGAGAGTTGGTCCTTTGGCCAGGCACAGGAAATGAAAACTGAAATGTGGGAAAATAAATATCCACACACAAAAAAAAGTCATTTGTGTAACCATGCGACGTGTAATGAGATATATTAATAACATTAAAAATATTCTGGAACTATCCTTTGTGCTGAACACTTATCGTAGAGGGGATGTAAACATGCTGAAAAGGATACAAAGAAGAGCGACAAAACTGATAGTAGGATTCCGGAATTATAGTTAAAAGGAAAGACCAAAAAAAAACCGGTCTACGGTGTCTAGAAAAAGAAGAATCCGTGGTGACTTAATACAGGTTTATACGATGATCAAAGGAAAAGATAAATTAGACTATAACAAGCTTTTTTCTCAAAATTTAGCCACCTACAAGACCAAGAGGGCATGGCCACAAATTAATTCAAGAACGGTTCAGATTAAGAACCTGGAAATATTTTGCAGGAAATATTTTTAAATGCTGGAATGCTTCGCCACAGGAAATAATGGAGGCATGGTCAATTAATGCATTCTAGAATATATTGGATACGCGAGTTTTAGATGAGGTGCATGTAAAAGAAAGGGGTTGTATACAGACTCTGCAGTCTTCTAAACCAGTATGAAGATATTAAGTTAAGTTAAGAGATAGAATTAGTGGCTCAGTCATCTCATTCGTAATCAACCTGGTCAACTACCACTGCACGCATATAACACAATAAGATCTGGTTACAAGACACGAAGGTGACCACGAAGACATATAATAAACATTATAAATTAATACGGACTTGCAACAACTACCGAAGCGCACTTAACCCTAGAAAGGGGATTTCAGCTCTCCAAGACGCGTAACGGCACAAGTGGACGGAAGTATTAAAAGGCATCAACCGCGTGTATGCACTCGCTTGCAGTGTTGGTTTAGGTAATGAATTAGCCAGCCCGTGGAATTGGTTCCCTTCATCGTTACATCCACATATCGTCGAAAATCAGTCGGAAAACAACACCAATACAAACTTCTTGAATGATGCTCCATTTAGTAGAAATATGCTTTCTGTTGGTGACACACGTCTCTTTCAACCACAAACGAGTCCTGTTTAATTATACGAAAACGTGAGTTTTACACACCGCTTAAATAAGCGAAAAGGGAAGTCAATAAATATGTAATCGAAAAATTCACTGCATGGATAATTAAACAGCAGCAAATGTCCGAACGCGTTGGAAGTCTATCTACTGACCTCACTAAAGGGAATTACGTTCAAATCCTCGATAATGCATATTTTTTTCTTAGATAAACATAAATATTAACCCCAAACAGCAGAACCAATAGGCCTTTATTCTAAACCTTTATGAAGCTTACATAATCGCGGCTGAACTCAACAATGCGAATATAAACTACAACGAATGCAGTAGTAGGTGATAATTAAATAAACAATTCACATCACAAAATGGCTGGAACAATTCACATCTCACTGATAACAGCTCTATTCAAAACAAGAACACTAACTAACCACAGAGTCGATGAAAGCTTCCATCCAAACTGACGAAAACCTTTGACTCGATCTTTCTTACCCCAGAGAAATTTATCACATCAATGACGTAATGGCCTTTCACAAGACCACAAAACGATGACGCAGACGGCCAAGTTCCGCCTTTAAGACGGTCGACGAATACCCGGACGCCAGTGGAAGAGATTCCAGACAAATAATTGGCCATTATTTGTGGCCTAGCCCCCTCCCACCTGAATCAGGAACGATTGGTCGGGTTCCATCTTTCTTCTGCTGGTCCTGGCTGTCGACTTCTACAATAGATTTCTTTAGGAGTTTATTTACAACAGTTTAAACCTTTTTTAAAAATAGTTTGATCAGTTTCAGCGATGCGGTGGCAAATTACGTGAGCTTTATATTGTCTTCCTCTTCCGTTTATTTGTCCACTTCTTCTTCTTTGTTGGTCTTCTTCGTCACCATCATCATCATCTTCTGTTTCTTCTTCTTCTTCTTACTCTTTTTCTTCTTCTTCCTTTTCATGTTATTCTTGTTGTTGTTGTTGTTGTTGTTGTTGTTCTTCTTCTTCTTCTTCTTCTTCTTCTTCTTCTTCTTCTTCTTCTTCTTCTTCTTCTTCTTCTTCATCTTCTTCTTCTTCTTCTTCTTCTTCTTCTTCTCTTTTCATGTTCTTCTTCTTCATCTTCTTCTTCTTCTTCTTCTTCTTCTTCTTTTTTCATGTTCTTCTTCTTCTTCTTCTTCTTCTTCTTCTTCTTCTTCTTTTTTCATGTTCTTCTTCTTCTTCTTCATCTTCTTCTTCTTCTTCTTCTTCTTCTTCTTCTTCTTCTTCTTCTTCTTCTTCTTCTTTTTTCATGTTCTTCTTCTTCTTCTTCTTCTTCTTCTTCTTCTTCTTCTTCTTCTTCATCTTCTTCTTCTTCTTCTTCTTCTTCTTCTCTTTTCATGTTCTTCTTCTTCATCTTCTTCTTCTTCTTTTTTCATGTTCTTCTTCTTCTTCTTCTTCTTCTTCTTCTTCTTCTTCTTCTTCTTCATCTTTTTTCATGTTCTTCTTCTTCTTCTTCATCTTCTTCTTCTTCTTCTTCTTCTTCTTCTTCTTCTTTTTTCATGTTCTTCTTCTTCTTCTTCTTCTTCTTCTTTCATGTTCTTCTTCTTCATCTTCTTCTTCTTCTTCTTCTTTTTTCATGTTTTTCTGCTTCATCTTCTTCTTCTTCTTCTTCTTCTTCTTTTTTTATGTTCTTCTTCTTCATCTTCTTCTTCTTCTTCTTCTTCTTTTTTCATGTTCTTCTTCTTCCTCTTCTTCTTCTTTTTTTTCATTTTCTTCTTCTTTTTCTTCTTCTTTTTTTTTCTTTTTCCTGTTTGTCATCATCTTATTCTTCTTCTTCTTCTTCTTCTTCTTCGTCTTCTTCTTCTTATTCTTCTTCTTCTCCTTCTACTACTTCTACTATTACTATTACTACTACTGTTTCTACTGCTGCTACTACTATTATCGCTGCTGCCACTACTACTACTTCTGCTACTACTACTGCTAATACTACAACTAATGCTACTACTACTGCTAATACTACAACTACAACTAATGCTACTATTACTATTATTTCTACTACTACTACAACAACTATTACTGCTACTACTACTGCTACTACTACTACTACTAATGCTACTACTACAACTAATGCTACTACTACTATTATTTCTACTACTACTACAACTACTATTGCTGCTACTACTACTGCTACTACTACTACTACTAATGCTACTACTACAACTAATGCTACTACTACTATTATTTCTACTACTACTACAACTACTATTTCTGCTACTACTACTGCTACTACTACTACTACTAATGCTACTACTACAACTAATGCTACTACTACTATTATTTCTACTACTACTACAACTACTATTGCTGCTACTACTACTGCTACTACTACTACTACTAATGCTACTACTACAACTAATGCTACTACTACTATTATTTCTACTACTACTACAACTACTATTGCTGCTACTACTACTGCTACTACTACTACTACTAATGCTACTACTACAACTAATGCTACTACTACTATTATTTCTACTACTACTACAACTACTATTGCTGCTACTACTACTGCTACTACTACTACTACTAATGCTACTACTACAACTAATGCTACTACTACTATTATTTCTACTACTACTACAACTACTATTGCTGCTACTACTACTGCTACTACTACTACTACTAATGCTACTACTACAACTAATGCTACTACTACTATTATTTCTACTACTACTACAACTACTATTGCTGCTACTACTACTACTACTTATACTTCCATCTTCTCTTCTTATTCTCAACTTCGTGTTCTTGTTTTCGTCGATTCTTAGTTTTTTTTTGTCTTCTTGTTATTACCTTCTTCTTCTTCGTCATTTTCTTCTACTTCTTCTATTCTTCCCTTTCTTCTTCTCAGTTGTCTTAGTTGTCTTTCTCGTCTTACTATTTTCTTCTACTTCTTCTTCTTCGATTCTTTTTCGTCTATTCGCCTACTTCGTCTTCTTTCTCTTTTTTATTCCCTTCTTTCTTCTTAGTAGCATAATTATAATCTGTATCTTATTTTTCGTTTTCTTCCTCTTCCTCTTAACCTTCTAATTGTTATTTAACACAGTTCAAACCTATTGTTTTAATGAATACCTGAACGGCCACCAGCACTCCCAAAGGAAGAGTGAAGGTCCTACACTGCTGGATAAGCTAAGCCATAACAAGGAAAAGCCTAGAAGCTGGACACCAAATAACCACATCTTCCATAGGCCTAGTCAACTGGACGAAGGAAATCACCCACAAAATTACTACAAAAAGCCAAATGTGAGTTTTGGATCAAGATGCCGAACAGTGCACGGTCTGCGACGGTCAGCAATCCATAGCTCGCTGCTAGCGTCAGGGACAGCGACCGATAGCTGACTGCTAGCGTCAGGGACAGCGACCCATAGCTGACTGCTAGCGTCAGGGACAGAGATTCATAGCTGACTGCAAGCGTCAGGGACAGAGATCCATAGCTGACTGCTAGCGTCAGGGACAGCGACCCATAACTGACTGCTAGCGTCAGGGACAGCGACCCATAACTGACTGCTAGAGTCAGGGACAGCGACCTATAGCTGCCAAGACCCTTCTTCATATCCACGAGATGATCCTGGATAACAGGATGGCTAAGGAGAAGGGATCGAAGAAAGACGGAACCAAAGCTGCCAAGACCTTTTTTCACCTCCACGTGGTGATCCTGGAAAACAGGCTGGCTAAGGAGAAGGGACCGAATAGGGAAAGCTAGCCTGGTACTCTAAAATGCCTGCTGGAGTCGGATGAGTCGGAGCGAAAGGTGCAAATATCGAAGGCAAACTGTAACCTACAAATTAACGCATGTTTGTCGGAGGACAACATACTCTTACTTGCAAAGCCCTTTTCGGGGCTTGGTAGAGGGAGATTGAAAACGAAGAAGAAGAAGAAGAAGAAGAAGAAGAAGTAGAAGAAGAAGAAGAAGAAGAAGAAAGAAATGTAAGTTGGAAAGGTAAGCCAGGGACCCCACAAGATGACACTTTCTAAGGGCCCAGAAGATAAACTTACAGAACATAGGTGTACCTTTGACGTCATTGCATCAGGCCCTAATATGTTACTAGGATTTACATATCTTTTGTGGACTGTCTTCCTCTTCCGGCACGATAACTTCTAAGTCATGATCATCATCTTCTTCTCTTTTTTCCATATCATAAGATTTTACTTCAACCTCCTCTGTTCCTTTTGCCTTAATTTAATTAGTAAAACCATATACAGAGAATGACTCAGTGACCGCATAAGGATAAACGCAGTACGATTGAAACGACCACAAGGCCTTCGTCAGGGTAAAAAAAAAAAAGTAAAATAACTAAAAAAGACACCAAGCCCTGATGTAATATGAGCAGTTTAATAGTGCTTTTTTAAGATGGTTTATTTAAAAGTCTTTGTTTAAGTGTGTTTATTTAAAAGTGTTTATTTAAAAGTGTTTATTTTAAATTGTTTGTTTAAGAGTGTCTATTTAAGAGTACTTATTTAAGACTGTTTATTTAAGAGTGTTTATTTAAGAGTGTTAGTTTAACAGTGTGTTTAAGAGTATTTATTTAAGAGGTAATTTTAAAAGTGCTTATTTTAGGTTTTCTATTTAAGTGTTTTTTTGAAAGTGCTATTTTGGAGTGTTTATTTTAAAATGTTTGTTTAAGGTTGTTCATTTAAGGTTGTTTGACAACCTCTTCAGAGAGCACCCGGATAGCCTCGCATCGAGAAACAGGCAACACTAATAGGCCCTATGGATAAATCTGCAAGAAGAGCTCACCTATCATATCCAACACATAAAGGACCTTAAATAGACTTCGGCCTGGCGTCACTCAATACATAAAGGGCCTTAAATAGACTTCGGCCTGGCGTCACAATACATAAATGGCCTTAAATAGACTTCAGCCTGGCGTCACTCAATACATAAAGGGCCTTAAATAGACTTCGGCCTGGCGTCACTCAATGCATAAAGGGCCTTAAATAGACTTCGGTCTGGCGTCACCCAATGCATAAATGGCCTCAAATAGACTTCGGCCTGGCGTCACTCAATACATAAAGGGCCTTAAATAGACTTCGGCCTGGCGTCACTCAATACATAAAGGGCCTTAAAAAGACTTTGGCCTGGCGTTACTCAATGCATAAAGGGCCTTAAATAGACTTCGGTCTGGCGTCACCCAATACATAAATGGCCTCAAATAGACGTGAATCTGTTTGAAATGTCCAGATGTTGGGCTGTGTATGGGTTAGTGTGGTGGCTGCATGACCTAGAGGTGAAACGCAATCCCAAATGCACCAGGTTCGAATCACGCTCGTGTCCAGTTTGACAGACATAGATTTTATTCGCTCCTTCAGGTACATTATGAGGACTCAGTGGTCTCGAGATAAGGTGTCAGCATTTGGTGCCGTAGGTCGCGGGTACGATTCACGGTGGAGACCGACACTTTTTTTCACCTTGATCTTCTGATAAAAATTCACATGTCTAGGAAACGTGAGATCGGACTCCCGTGACCAGTGTCGAGCACGTTGAAAACTCCTTGGCAGTTGAAAATAGAAAAGAGTAGGCTTAACGGCCGCTGTCCAGACAAAATTCAAGTTAGAAATCTACCCAAGTTCTTTGTACCTTTTCTTAAGTGATTTATTAAGAATACTTGTAGATGGGGCCTAACTGCCTGTGGGTCTACTTAGCTCTAATGTTTGAGTCTATTAAGATGAGCTTGTACATTTTATACAATCACCATTAAAGAAACTGGTTTTATACAGGTTCTGTAGAGTCTTCTAAACCAGTATAAAGACGTCAAGTTAAGTTAAGTTAAGTTAATGGCAACCCACCGTACTACACACTTGCCAAGAAACGTATAACAGCGAAATAGGTTGACGGTCGTAAGAAGTGAGGTTCTGCAAAGGACATGCTACTTAGTTTTGTATGGGTGTATGTGTGCATCGATATGAAATGTGAACATATTAGCCAGTGAATGGGTTATGTGTGTATCGATTTGAAATATGAACATATTGGCCAGTGAATGGGTATATGCGTGCATCGATTTGAAATAGGAACATGTTATCCAGTGTATGTGTCCATCGATTTGAAATATGAACATAGTAGCCTGTGAATGGGTGTATGTGTGCATCGATTTGAAATATGAACATATTAGCCTGTGAATGAGTGTATGTGTGCATCGATTTGAAAAATGAACATATTGGCCAGTGAATGGGTGTATGTGTGCATCGATTTGAAACATGAACATATTGGCCAGTGTATGGGTGCATCGATTTGAAATATGAACATATTATCCAGTGTATCTGTGCATCGATTTGAAATATGAACATATTAGCCAGTGAATGAGTGTATGTGTGCATCGATTTGAAAAATGAACATATTGGCCAGTGAATGGGTGTATCGATTTGAAATATGCTCCACTGAGACAGTCTTACAGCACTGGCGAGGTTCCCAGTTTTTTTCTAGATCTGGACGGCAGCCCCATAACCTCAGCCTCAGCTCTGCTTCGTTCTAGACGGTGGTCTCATAACCTCAGCCTCAGCTCTGCTTCGTTCTAGACGGCGGCCTCATAACTTCTGCCTCAGCTCTGCTATCTCTGGCGTCCTAGGGCTTTGTGGGCTGCGCACTCTTCTTGGACATGTTGAGGGGGGGCTGGTTTCCGGTTGCACATGGACACTCGTTTGACTTGTCTTGGCTTCGTTCGTTCTCAATCTCACACTACCAAACCCTGAAAGGGCTTAAGTAGCAGAATGTAGTCGAAATAACGGAATGCGTTGTGTCGTAGTTTACAGCTTGACTGCGATATTTGCACCTTTTGATCCAACACATCCGACTTCAGCACGTATTTTTTGAGTACCGGGTTAGCATTCCCTCTTCGATCCCTTCTCCTTAGCCAGTCTGCCCTGCTACAGCCTGTTATCCAGGATCACCGTGTGGAGGTGTAGAAGGGTTTTGGCAGCTTTGGTTCGCTGGCCCTGACGCTAGCAGTCAGCTTTGGGTCTCTGACTACTGCAGCTCATGCGCTGCTCAGCATCTTGATCCCAGACACTAGTTTGAATAGGATATCTTGAGCCAGCAGAGTTGACATAATAGTCTACAGTCACTAAGATGCCAGACCTGGCCAGATGGGGCAGAACTGAGACAAAAACTATGGGGTCACCGATCAGACCTGGAAAGGACTGTGGACTTCATTTTGAAGATATGACTGAAGATTTTGCATGATCAGAAAACCAGAACGCAGAAGAAGAAGACAACGTGATCTCTGGTGGAACAGGGTAGTTTGTTGGTGTCTTTAAAGTTGGTGGTGGATTCTGTAAGGTCTGTCATTAACATCAATCTCTTCCGTGGATTGTTGTAATGCAGTTGAATAATAGTTTTATCCTCTCGGTTTGACATTCTATGGGGAAAGTGTATAGGGAACATGTTCCTACCTTCTTTGGACCGGTATTTAGCTCTTATGTTCCTTGTAATACCACAGTTGGATTGTATCCATTGAGGACACGTTCGAGGTCCTATGGATTGTGTTTAGCTCAGTTCTTATTTCCAGATATTTATTTTGAATGTTTTATCTGGATTAACTTCCGCTTCCGGCACTGTTTTTTCTTTCTTATTGATCAACATCATCATGAGTTTCCGTCATCAAACGGTTGGTGAAGTGGCACATATCCCAAACTGGCGTGTGTTCATAAAAGCAATCCTGCATCTTTTAAGCGGCAATTCATTAAAAATAGTCTTACTGATGTAGGCTGCTTGTGCTGTTAGGGGCAAAATATATTTCAATGCACTAATCGGTCAAATTGGGACTGAATATCAACATGAAGAAAACTAAGCTCCTTAAACTCAACACTGACAGCAGAAACACCAATCTTGCTGGAGGGAGAGCAGCTGGAGGAAGTGAATACCTTAACTTATTTGGGCAGCACAATAGACACACCAGAAGGAGCTGGTGCAGATGTAATGATCAGTATTGGACGGACTAGAGAAGCATTCCTGACACTAAACAATATGGAGATCCAAAGGTATCAAGATCCACACCAATGTTAGAATATTTGTCGCCAGTGTCAAGTCATTGTTGCTGTATTGAGCGGAGACATGGAGAATGACCAAAGTGATACAAAAAAGACTCCAGTTCTTCTTCTTTTTCTTCGTTCGTTCTCAATATCTGGCTACCAAGTCCTGAACAGGGCTTTGCATGTAGCAGAATGTAGTCAGAAGAACGGAATTCGTTGTGTCGCTAGTTTACATATTGGCTGCCATATTTGCACCTCTTAGTCCGACACATCCGTCCTCGGTAGACTCCAGTTCTTTGTTAACATATGTCTACAAAGGCTACTGGGCATGCGGTGGCAGGACATAGTGAGGAATGAAGACCTATGGGAATGGAGCCAACTACAGCCATTGGAACAACACATTAAGTAAAGAAAATGGGGCCGGATAGGACATACGATAAGGAGGCACTGTCCAACATAGCCAGACAGGCTCTTATATGGAATCCTCAGTGTAAGAGAAAGAGAGGTAGACCTAAAAATAAATTAAGAAGAAAATGTGAAAGTGAACTACGATTAAATTATTACACTCGGAGAGAGGAAGAAAGAGCCGCCACGGACAATGTATCCCGGGGTTGGGGGAGGGGGGCGGTGGGGTGGGGGTGAGGGATGTGACCAATGGCCTAAGTGCCAACAAGAGTGATGGGCTGTGATTGGTTGACCAGAATGTGTCAACAATAACTACGAGAGGCTCTCAAATCAAACAGGGAGGGACTTCTCTTTTTATTGGTTTTTATTTTCAGAGCGGCGAAATTCCTTTTATTTTTCAATATAATATCCAGCAACGTTGTTTTTGTTGCACTTATCCCCGCCTTTAAGTAATACTTGAAAAGCTTCAACGAGAAAGATGTGTCAGTATGTCTCGTCTAATCTAAGACATCCCCTTTCACTTCGTCATTA
This sequence comes from Ariolimax columbianus, assembly GCA_036924085.1. NCBI lineage: Eukaryota > Metazoa > Mollusca > Gastropoda > Stylommatophora > Arionidae > Ariolimax > Ariolimax columbianus. The sequence goes on along the minus strand of JAVGWX010000013.1, from coordinate 67,567,169 downwards.
GTTATGACCTCACAGGAATTCATTTAGGGGTCCATTCAGGTTAAAATCGCTCGGAGAGAGGTCTAGGCTCTAATATGGTTGTGGCAATACCTCCCAGCCGAGTTGCTGCAGATGGTTTATACTGTGATGAGCCGTATGGGGTCAAGCGTTATTTTGCAGAAGCAGCGAGGGATCATCACTCACGGATGTAGGGCTTTCTTTAAAACGTTTACACCATTCAAATGTCTTTCTGCGGTTGAGTGTCTCATCACCGTATTGTAATTGCAGTTTTCTGTCAAATTCCGCAGGTTTCACGCCTTCTTACACAAGAAACTTCATCACAACACGCTGTTCCATGCAAGCACTAACAGTGTTGTCCGTCATTTGTATTTATCAATCACGTGTCTGGCCCATGACAATGAGCCCCCTAGTAGTACTATGACACAGATGCTCCTAACTTCTTCTTCTTCTTCTTCTTCGTACGCAGTCAGACAGTAACCATTATTTTTTTCGAAAAAAAGCGGCGGTCATCCTGAGGCTGTCGCCACTGCCATAGAGCTTGTCTTGCAGTTCCACTGGTGATGGCCACATCTGCTCTCTCTGATCCTCGTATGTCGGGCAGTTCTGCAGCAGATGTTCAGCGGTCATTTTACCGGTACAGCACGGGCATTCGTCGGTACCACCTATCTTCAATTTGTTGAATAGGTGGTACCTCAGTCTATTGTGGCCAGTGCGAAGTCTGAAGACAACGACCTGCTCTCTTCGGTTCAACTGGTAATAGGCATCGTTTTTGGTGTAACCAGTATGTTCGGTTTCCCTTTTGGTCATGTATCTGGCTTTGATAAGCCGTTTTGACTCTTCGTACGTCATACTAGTATCTGTTTGTGGTAGTCTTGCTCCTGACTAATGATAGTAGTTCCAGATAACAATACCCACATTCACATATAACTAGAACCAAATGTCCTGCATTGTCTGCTTATACAAAAATGAGTCCATATTATTTTGTTGCCTTATTCTTATAATTTTCCGTCTGCTTGCTCAAAATCATCATTATAATCGTTGTACTGTTTTGTTAATCCTTGCGATCCGTGTCTTAACTTAACTTAACTTAACTTAACTTGTTGTTTTCCTGCATATCATCTTTATCGCATCCTTCTCTTCCATTTTGTCAACGCTTGGAAATGTGTTATCATCATTTCTTACAGATCTATTTTTAATCTTTCCTCTACTTTATTATCATTGTTTTTTTTTCTTTTCTCCTTCCAGCTCATAGTATTGTTCTTGTTTCCACTTCAATTGGAATTTACTTGTTTTTTAAAGCCAGCACCAAACCATGGTGTGTGTTCTAGATCAGATTGTTGTTGTTTCAAATGAACATAATGTGTAGGTTTTCGCTTGTCTGCACCATGAGACGGACGTTAAGTGGCGAGTTGCAGTAGCTTTCCTCACATCCCGAGCTTGCTAATAAAGGAGGTCCTATAGGTAGTTGTGCTATGATTGGCTTCATCTGCGTGTTGTTCACTACTACGGGGATCACGTCGATCCCTCACCTCCTTAGCCAGGCTGTCAAGAAAACAGCCCGTTTCCATACAGGGCTACGAGGAAGTCAAGATGGGGGTCTTGGACAGTATATTTTACCTGATCCTTACTAAGATGTCTTGGCTTGGCTTCGTTCTTTCTCAATCTCTCACTACCAAACCGTGAACGGGCTTAAGTAGCAGAATGTAGTCCAGAAAACGGAATGCGTTGTTTCGTAGGTTACAGATTGACTGCGATATTTGCACCTTTCGGCCCAACACATCCGACTTCAGCAAGCATTTCTGAGTTCCGGGTTAGCATTCCCTCTACGATCCCTTCTCCTTAGCTAGTCTGCCCTGCTGCAGTCTGTTATCCAGGATCACTGCGTGGAGGTGTAGAAGGGTCTTGGCAGCTATGGTTCACTGGCCCTGACGCTAGCAGTCAGCTATGGGTCGTTGACCACTGCAGCTCGTGCGCTGCTCAGCATCTTGATCCCACCACTGTCCCATCACACTGCAACATCCAAGGCAACGAGGAGGCAGACAGACTGGCAAAATAAGATGCAAGTCTACCACAAACAGATACTAGTATGACGTACGAAGAGTCAAAACGGCTTATTAAAGCCAGATACATGACCAAATGGGAAACCGAACATACTGGTTACACCAAAAACGATGCCTATTACCAGTTCAACAGAAGAGAGCAGGTCGTCGTCTTCAGACTTCGCACTGGCCACAATAGACTGAGGTACCACCTATTCAACAAATTAAAGAAGAAGAAGAAGAAGAAGAAGATCCCACCACTAACATGTCTGATGGGTATGTTGTACCTGACCAGACGTTAGTCTTACTTCCCTCTTGCGCTGTTGATTTCTGTAAGAATTTGGTTTACACAATGTCCCATACACAACGCTCCATAGTCACCTTTTACGACTTACATGGTAGTGATCTTTTTCTCTTATTCCCAGTAAGGAAATAGGAGATCCGTCAAGGCTTACTTACTTCCCGTGTCCAACCGTCACCTCATACAGCAAGGACCCAGTATTCAGCGACATGGATTGCCTTGTCATTTGCCTCCCTCATGTCGCTATTGCTTGTTTCCTGGAGGTTGAGACAGGCTATCATGTTGTCTGGGTTCTGTATTGAGCAAGTCACATGATGCCATCATTTGTGTATCTCCACCGTTTCATATTCCTCTTCCACTGTGATACACCAGTTCGGAGTCTGTTCAGCGACTTCCATGTTGTGAATAGTAGAAGATGTCCGGGGGCAGGTTCCTCCAGAAGTTCTATCTCTGGGGCCTGCATCTTCTTACCATCTCTCGATAGGGCGACTTTCATGAATAATCTGTTTCGCTTTGTTGATTTGAGGAAATTGTGTCTAGATTTGAGTCTTGTGCTCTGTGCCTGGATTTGAGTCTCGTGCTCTGTGCCTAGATGTGAGTCTCGTGCTCTGTGCCTGGATGTGAGTCTTGTGCTCTGTGCCTGGATGTGAGTCTTGTGCTCTGTGCCTGGATGTGAGTCTCGTGCTCTGTGCCTGGATGTGCGTCTTGTGCTCTGTGCCTGGATGTGAGTCTTGTGCTCTGTGCCTGGATGTGAGTCTCGTGCTCTGTGCCTGGATGTGAGTCTTGTGCTCTGTGCCTGGATGTGAGTCTCGTGCTCTGTGCCTGGATGTGAGTCTTGTGTTCTGTGCCTGATGTCCAAAAACTTGAGTATTTTGGGTCGTGTCATTGTTTTTCAGCTCGGGGATTCTCTTGCAATGTCCCATCCAAGAAGCCGAACACCAGCACAGTGAATGGGCTGACACCTGCCAATGGCTAATTGCTGGCTGCTTCAATTAGTGCCAATGAAGCACATATGATAAATACCCTATTCCGCCTACAAGGGACGGCCCCGGAGACTGGCTGCATAAGTGTAGTATGGCTAAGAAAAGAATGATTTCAGTTTGAAAGGAAATATTTCCAAAAATGTCAAGTTAAAACCGGATGTGTCAATCCGAAAGGTGAAGCTATGACTGTAAACTACGGCATAACATCAGAATGTAATTTTCGAGGCGAACACCGATTACGAAGTCCTATTAATTATCGACTTCTTCTTCATCTTCTTATCTGATTCAACTCTGTGTCATCTTCTCTCTATCATTATGCCTATATTTGCTTCATGATCTGGCTACAATACAAAACAAAATAAGTCAACTATAATATATTATAAACTATTTTGTGGCCTAGGTGCTGTGGGCTTCGTTCACAACTCCGATGTACCAGGTTTGAATGACTTCCAGCTCAGTTTGACAGATCAGACATCTCGTCGGTTTTTTCCTGGTATTAACGATTCTTCCAGTCGACCCAGTTGCTGGAGGGATGGTTGAAAAGTTTTGCATGTTAGTATTATAAAATCTTTTGCGTCCAGGATCTTTTGGGTCATGCTATATCTGCATGCCAGTCGCCATGATGAAGTCTGTAGTCTTCATCAGGTAGGAGCGGCTACCCCACAGCTTATGTCTCAGCTCCGCACCATCTGGCCAGGTCTGGTATCTCATTTCCATATAGAGTGGACATTCCTGTAGAATATACTCAGGGTTCTGGCATCCTGTTTCACGTGGATTATAGAGTCAAAATACTTACCTTTTTCTTTTCCTTCTTCTGCGTTTATTCTCAATCTACGGCTAACAAGCCCCGATCACATGACTTTGGAAGCAGCAGGATGTAGTCAGGAGAACGGATTGCGTTGTGTCGCTAGTTTACAGCTTAATTGCGATATGTGCACCTGTCGGTCCGACACATCTGTCGTCAGCAGCAAAAACACTTACCTGAAACTCGTGTTAACTCTAGTCCTTCTCTATGTATTTCCCATACAAGGCGACAAGCTTTTACCTTCTGCTCTTCACTTTCCTGATTGAAGAGCTCCTCCTTCTGGACCCATAGCCATGTGTCCAGTTCAGTACCAAGTTCTTGGCTTGGTTTGGCTTGGCTTGGCTTAGTTTGGCTTGGTTTGGCTTGGCTTGGTTTGGCTTGGCTTGGTATGGCTTAGCTTGGTTTGGCTAGGCTTGGTTTGGCTTGGCTTGGCTTGGTTTCGCTTGGTTTGGCTTGGCTTGGTTTGGCTTGGTTTGGTTTTTCTTGGTTTGGCTTGCTTTAGCTTGGTTTGGTTTGGTTTGACTTGCTTTAGCTTGGCTTGGCTTGGTTTGGCTTGGCTTGGTTTGGTTTGGCTTGATTTGAATTAGCTTGGTTTGGCTTGGCTTTGTTTGGTTTGGCTTGGTTTGGTTTGGCTTGACGTGGCTTCATTCGTTCTCAATCTCCCGCTACCAAATCCTGAAAGGGCTTAAGTAGCAGAATGCAGACCAGAGAACGGAATGCTCTGTGTTGTAGTTTACAGCTTGACCGCGATATTTGCATCTTTTGGTCCAACACATCCGACTTCAGCAAGCATTTTTTTAGTACCGGGTTAGCCTTCCCTCTTTCATCCCTTCTCCTTAGCCAGTCTGCCCTGCTGCAGCCTGTCATCCAGGATCACCGCGTGGAGGTATAGAAGGGTCTTGGCAGCTTTGGTTCACTGGCCCTTACGCTAGCAGTCGGCTATGGGTCGCTGGCCCAGCTCTAGCAGTCAGCTATGGGTCGCTGACCACTGCAACTCATGCGCTCAGTCCAAGTTCTTTACATCAGAAGCATTTTTGGCAACAGGAAGAAGTCACTAGGGGCCAAGTCCAGTGTGTATGGTGAAGGGGATATGATTTCATACCAGCACGTTTTTCTGATAACTGAACTAGAGACGTGACTGCGCGTCCCAGATGTAGGAGTTCTACAATTAGAGCAACGGAAAGGTGAAGAATAGATAGTAGAAGTGTATCATGTTGCAGAGTAAATACATAAAGGACTAAAGTTCACACTAATTTCCAGGAAAGTGATTTGACTCCTTCATACTAAAGAGAAAAAACGTTTCAACCATCCTTCGTAAATACGCACATTCAGAAGTCAGGGTCAAATTTCGGAACTGCTCGAAAATGTCGGTCTGTGTAATACCGTCAGTGCCTATGAAACGACTACACGCGGGAGTGCTCTGGTGCAATAAAGTTTGTTTGAACCCTTTTCAATTGTCCTCAACTTCAGTCTTTTCAGTTTGTCGTTATCCTATTCTCACTCGCGGCTCATCCCATTATCACTCGCAGCTCATCCTATTCTCACTCTCGCGGCTCATCCTATTCTCACTCTCGGCTCATACAAATCTCACTCTCGCGGCTCATACAAATCTCACTCTCGCGGCTCATACAAATCTCACTCTCGCGGCTCATACAAATCTCACTCTCGCGGCTCATACAAATCTCACTCTCGGCTCATCCTATTCTCACTCGCGGCTCATACTATTCTCATTCGTGGCTCATACTATTCTCACTCTCGGCTCATACTATTCTCACTTGCGGCTCATACTATTCTCACTCTCGCGGCTCATACAAATCTCACTCTCGCGGCTCATCCTATTCTCACTCGCGGCTCATACTATTCTCACTCTCGGCTTATACTATTCTCACTCTCGGCTTATACTATTCTCACTCGCGGCTCATACTATTCTCACTCGCGGCTCATACTATTCTCACTCTCGCGGCTCATCCTATTCTCACTCGCGACTCATACTATTCTGACTCGCGGCTCATACTATTCTCACTCGCGGCTCATACTATTCTCACTCGCGACACATACTATTCTCACTCGTGACTCATACTATTCTCACTCGCGGCTCATACTATTCTCACTCGCGGCTCATCCTATTCTCACTCGCGGCTCATACTATTTTCACTCGTGACTCATCCTATTCTCACTCGCGACTCATACTATTCTGACTCGCGGCTCATACTATTCTCACTCGCGGCTCATACTATTCTCACTCGCGACACATACTATTCTCACTCGCGGCTCATACTATTCTCACTCGCGGCTCATCCTATTCTCACTCGCGGCTCATACTATTCTCACTCTCGCGGCTCATACTATTCTCACTCGCGGCTCATACTATTCTCACTCGCGGCTCATACTATTCTCACTTTCGCGGCTCCTTTTTTTCAATCCTATTATCTATTCTTTAATATGTAGACGTTCATTCAACCTACCTGGTCAGGAATGAATTGCTCTCCAAGTATAGATGTCAGAAGAGGAGCGAGACAGAGATGCGCATTATCTTTCTAATATCTACACAGAACAAATATTCAAGGAGATAGTGGGGATGCCAGGGCTTGCCATTGGAGAAGGGGCAATGGATACCCTAAGATATGCGAAGGATACAGTTTTGATAGCAGCCAGTGAGCAAGAATTACAGGGGCTTGTGACAACAAGTAACAAGAAACCATGTACGCAGGTAAAAATAAAAGATCAACTACCTGAACAGGTACAGAGTTTCCCCTATCTAGGTCATATAATAACGGAAGAAGGCAGCTGTGAAAAAGAGATCAGAAAGAGAATAGGTATGGCCAAGATGGTATTCAGCAACATGTGACACGTACTGACACCCAAACAGATAAATCAGTATTTGAACATAAGAATTGTCAGGTGTAATGTATACTCGTCACTACTTTATAGCGCATAAACATGGACAATGAATAACAAGTTTGTAAAGAGTATCGAAACCTTCGAAATGTGGGCATATAGAGGATTGGGTGGCATTTCTTTGAAAAAGAAGAAAACAAATTTGGAGGTATTGGAAATATTGGTGGTGAAAAGAGAATTAATGACCGAAACCAGGGTTAGACAGTTACAATATTTTGGTCATATATCAAGACATACCTCCTTGTTGAAGACCATACTGGAGGGTAGGGTGGAAGGCAGTCGTTCAAGAGGCAAAGTTGTAAGTGGTTGGATAATATTGGGGGATGGACTGGATAAAGTAGGTCAGATTGCATCATTATTACAAGCGGTAGAGTACACTTGACATCCAGGACCATCCGACATTCGATGCGTAGATGTCACGAACTGAACCGACCATCCGACATTCGATGCTTAGATGTCACGAACTGAACCGACCATCCGACATTCGATGCTTAGATGTCACGAACTGAACCGACCATCCGACATTCGATGCTTAGATGTCACGAACTGAACCGACCATCCGACATTCGATGCTTAGATGTCACGAACTGAACCGACCATCCGACATTCGATGCTTAGATGTCACGAACTGAACCGACCATCCGACATTCGATGCTTAGATGTCACGAACTGAACCGACCATCCGACATTCGATGCTTAGATGTCACGAACTGAACCGACCATCCGACATTCGATGCGAAGATGGCACTTGAACTGAACTGACCAGCCGACATTCGATGCTTAGATGTCACGAACTGAACCGACCATCCGACATTCGATGCTTAGATGTCACGAACTGAACCGACCATCCGACATTCGATGCTTAGATGTCACGAACTGAACCGACCATCCGACATTCGATGCGAAGATGGCACTTGAACTGAACTGACCAGCCGACATTCGATGCTTAGATGTCACGAACTGAACCGACCATCCGACCTTCGATGCTTAGATGTCACGAACTGAACCGACCATCCGACATTCGATGCTTAGATGTCACGAACTGAACCGACCATCCGACATTCGATGCTTAGATGTCACGAACTGAACCGACCATCCGACATTCGATGCGAAGATGGCACTTGAACTGAACTGACCAGCCGACATTCGATGCTTAGATGTCACGAACTGAACCGACCATCCGACCTTCGATGCTTAGATGTCACGAACTGAACCGACCATTCGACATTCGATGCTTAGATGTCACGAACTGAACCGACCATCCGACATTCGATGCTTAGATGTCACGAACTGAACCGACCATCCGACATTCGATGCTTAGATGTCACGAACTGAACCGACCATCCGACCTTCGATGCTTAGATGTCACGAACTGAACCGACCATCCGACATTCGATGCTTAGATGTCACGAACTGAACCGACCATCCGACCTTCGATGCTTAGATGTCACGAACTGAACCGACCATCCGACCTTCGATGCTTAGATGTCATGAACTGAACCGACCATCCGACATTCGATGCTTAGATGTCACGAACTGAACCGACCATCCGACATTCGATGCTTAGATGTCACGAACTGAACCGACCATCCGACCTTCGATGCTTAGATGTCACGAACTGAACCGACCATCCGACCTTCGATGCTTAAATGTCACGAACTGAACCGACCATCCGACATTCGATGCTTAGACGGCACTTGAACTAAACTGACCAGCCAAAAGCTTTACACTCCTTATAATTAAGGGACGAGATAGTCTGAATCTCGTAGTAACTTCTCACAGAAAGGTACAGTGTAGAGGGAAAGTAGAGCCCCAGGTCAGACAGCTAATAAGTGAAAATGTCCAGGATTATGATGCTGTCATACGAGGCGTGTTCAAATGAAACCGGGCCAAACTACAACAAGTAAACACAGGTACAACGCGCAAGATGATGTCACTTCCGTTGGATACAGCACATACCAACCGTCAAGTTTGCAAAATGTCATTATCCTCTGACTCATAATGTCCTCAGCAGACCGTCGAAAACATCGCGGATGTGATAGGGAATTCGTCCAGAGTTAATCAGTGAGAGGTGATTTCGTTTCTAACATCTGAAAGATGTCAACCAGTTGACATTCATCGCAGAATACAGGCAGTGTATGGGGACAAAAGTGTGTTGAAGACAACAGTGAAGAACTGGACACCGATGTTTAAAGAAGGACGACTATAGATGACGACATGTCAGACGGTGCACCTGCGATGCGCAGATTGCAGGATTTTGAAATTAGAAGCCGCTCTATTAGAAAGGTGCACCTGAGAGGATAGAGCAGTAGTGTGTACAACCAGCGAGCTACATGAACTACAGTGCATACAATCTTTTTTTTTTTTTTTTCATCTTCTTCTTCTACTTCTTCTTCTTCTTCTTCTTCTTCTTCTTCTTCTTCTTCTGCTTCTTCTTCTGCCTCTTTTACTTCGTTAGCTCGTCCTCTTCTTCTTCTTCTTCTGGGTTCATTCACAATCTCCCACTACTAAGCCCTAAACAGGGCTTTGCAAGTAGCAGGATATAGTCCGGAGAACGCATTTGCGTTGTGTCGCTAGTTTACAGTTTGACTGCGATATTTGCACCTTTCGGTCCGACACATCCGTCTTCGGCATAGTTCGTCCTGAAATTCCCATTACCAAGACCGGAACAGGGCTTTGCAAGTAGCAGGATCTAGTCCAGAGAAAAGAATGCATTGTGTCACTAGTTTACAGCTTGGCTGCAATATTTGCACTTTTCAGTCCGACACATTCGTCTTCGGTGGACTCCACGTAATTTACTGTGATGTAATATTTCGGGACGGCGTTGGCTAGTTGTTAAGTGACACAGCTCACAACCAGAAGGTGATGGGTTCGCTCCCCATCACAGCCCCGGCCGTTACCCGGAAGTAGCAAACCCTTAGAAAATGCAGAAGGAAGCATACACTTACATAAAATGCATGACGAAGTCGAATGCACTAAGCCGACAGGTGCAAAATAAAAATATAGTGCAACGCACACGACCTTGGGAAATAGAGAAATAAGGCGAACGAAACAACAACAAGAACAACTGAGATGTACTGAGCACCTATGAGTCTGTCGTAGGGCAATAACGTCATTTATTAACACAACAGACATTCAAAGTATGGTCGGCACTACGTCTTGTGTCGAATTCATTTCCACGCATAAAATAAGTTGGTTTGGTCACCTCATGAGAATGCACCCTCATCTTCCACTGAGGGCTTACAATGCTGGGAGATCTGGCTACAGGGCAAGGGGGCGGCCGCGAGGTAGGTGGGTAGATGACATTAGAGTGATTGTGCAATAATAAGGGCTCACATTGACCGACGCAACGCACTTGGCGCAGGATAGACGAGTTAAGCTCACCACGACGCTAAGCGGCATAAGTGGAAAGAAATCTAACTAACAGAACAAGACAGGTCCGAGTTTAAACCACTTTATAAATACACTCCAGTTTCCCATGTGTAATACTTAACCTCCCCCACCCCACAAAAAAAACCCGGCGGGAAGGGAAGTTACCGTATCGTCTCATAACAAGTCACGACATACTAGAAGTTTGACCTTCAACATTTCATCCCTGACTTCAGCATCGACTACGGCAATATATTGACCTTACACATCCTCTTTGATATACTCTATCCATCTATTACACACTCCGTCCATATTTCTCCCCTTCGTTGGTATAAATCTAGCGGCTTCCCTTATATAACTATATTTTTAATAATACCCGTCCCCGTACCTTAACTAAGATACTTGAGCGTATGATAAACCTTACCGTATTGTATCCTGGTAATGAGCAGGTTCGGATGTTTGCAACTATTTAAGGACAGGTTTGCGCGTGTGTGAATATGTCCCCATCTGTGTAAATATACCAGGGCATAAACGTGGGAAATGTTACTAAATTGAACCGAAATCTTTAATCGCGAATGACGAAAATAAGAACAATCGGAATTCCCAGCTGAATTATTCAAGGAAGAGATGCGGTACAAAAACATCGTTATTGGGAAATCCCATCTCTGATTGGGAATATCGCCTTCATGTTTGAAGTGGATTCAACGCCTGACGATGTGGATTATGTGATGGATTACGATAAGGAAGAGGAAGAGGTCAGGCCGACAATGTGACTATTTTAGTCAGAGTCGATACATGACAGCACGGAGGTAAGATAATCTATTTACAATATCTTTGAAAACACGAATGAATGAAACTCGTATTATTATTACTATGAATTATTATGGTTACCGTTTGTATTGTATATATTGTTACATTATAGTATTATAATTATTAATATTGTTACTAAGTTTGTTTCCTTGCATAATCCGTATATTGTTTACTATTGTTACTGGTATCAATGTTTCTGATGTATGACTGTATTATTGTTGTTATTGAAGGGGGGTGAGTGGGAGGGGGCGTGGTGTAGGGGTGCAAGCTTGGTTTGCAATCACTACATACCAGGTTCGAAATAACTGTTTTCAGTTTCTTCTTCTTCTTCTTCTCCTTCTTCTTCTTCTTCTTCTTCTTCTTCTTCTTTTTCTTCTTCTTCTTCTTCTTCCCTTTCTTCTCCGTCTTCTTCTTCTTCTTCTTCCCTTTCTTCGTCGTCTTTTTCTTCTTTTTCATCTTCTTCTTCTTCTTCTTCTGCCTTTTCCTCTACTTCAACGTTCGATCTGAAACTCCCAACTACCGAGGACTGAAAAGAGCTTCGCGTGTAGTAGGATGGTGTCAGTAGAACGGAATGCGTTGTGTTGTATACACTTGACTGAGATATCTGCACCTTTCGGTCCGACACATCCGACTCCAGCAATCATTTTTGGTTACCGAGTTAGCCTACCCTCTTCGATCCCTTCTCCTTAGATAGTCTGCCCTGTTGCAGCCTAGTATACAGGATAACCACGTGGGTATGGAGCAGGGTCTTGCTAGCTCTAGGTTGCTGGCTCTGTCGCTATTAACCAGCTTTGGATCACTAACCACTGAAGCTCATACATATGTTACGTATGGCACTATGTTATGTGTGTTGTGTATGTTATGTATGTTATGTATGTTATGTATGTTATGTATTCTATGTATGTTATGTATGTTATGTATGTTATGTATTTTATGTGTGTTATGTATTCAATGTATGTTATGTATGTTATGCACGTTATGTATGTTATGCATGTTATGTATGTTATGTATTCTATGTATGTTATGTATTCTATGTATGTTATGTATGTTATGTATTCTATGTATGTTATGTATGCTATGTATGTTATGTATGTTATGTATTCTTTGTATGTTATGTATGTTATGTATGTTATATATTCTATGTATGTTATGTGTTCTATGTATGTTATGTATGTTATGTTTGTTACGTTTGCTATGTAGGTATGTATGTTATGTATTCTATGTATGTTATGTATGTTATGTATTCTATGTATGTTATGTGTTCTATGTATGTTATGTATGTTATGTATGTTATGTTTGTTACGTTTGCTATGTAGGTATGTATGTTATGTATTCTATGTATGTTATGTATTCTATGTATGTTATGTATTCTATGTATTCTATGTATGTTATGTATTCTATGTATGCATGCAGGTTACCATTAGCCCACTTAGCAAGCACCTGAACACATTCTAACCAGACAACACTCATGCGTGCCAGCTGTGTGCACCCTATACGAAACGGTAGACAACCATCTCTTTGAATCCTCGGAAACACGTGTAGATTTCATTACAGGGCACTGGGTCAAAGGACGAGAGCCACGATACTGTTGGATCCATAAGAATATCTACTAGTTATACAATTCTGAACACTTATTGGACATTTATTTATACTTTCATCTAGCAACCATTTTGAAGGAGCAAAGAATAGGCCAACTGCACCTGAATGCACGTCGTAAAAGACGATTACTGTGAGCTATGCACAGGATTAGCGATCTGGTAGTGTAAAACAAATTGTCCATTCATATAGAGGGATATGGTGTAGGCTTTCTAATCGATGCCAACTGTGGCGGGACCCTATGCTCCGGCTGGAGCAAAAAACTGATAAGGCTTGACAGGCAAAGTAAAGGTTTGTCCCATAGTAGTTACACTACTGTCGGGGGATGAAGTTGTTAGAGACTTAAATATAATAAGTCAAAGCTTGTTTGAGGTAAGGTTAGAATATCTTTTCTCACTGCATTTTACATCCCAATTCGTTTACCAGGTATCAATTTACAGCTGAGTCAACTAAAGCGTACCGATAGCAATATTAGAAGAATATATAATTATGCACAGTGGTAGAGTACTCGCCTATCCCGGGTTAGATTCGGGGTTCAACCACCGTTGCCTGTTCTCTTCGAGCCAACTTTGCTTGACTTACTAGGGAAGGAATGGTAGCGTGACTGGGAATTGGTACCCGACCTCATAAACAGGCTGTGGTTTTATACAATGAAGTTTTTAACGCTTCATTCCTGACAGCAGTGTCTGGTACAGATTAACTTTACTTCTATTTTTAGATCAATCCTTCTCTGCCGCCCATTCACTGACCTGACCTCATGTTACCTTGTCCGCAACAATGCTGCCAAACTTAGATCTGAAGCTAAAATAGTACACTAAAAACAACATCCATTTTTTTCAGTCCATCACATTTTTGTGTCTTCTCTGTAAAATCGTTTCAAATCTAGAACGTTTATATTTCAACACCGCCAACTCCACATAGCCTGACTTCCGCGTTCCTAAAATTACATCCCCTTAACCTATTACCTAAGCAGTGGCGTATACACAAATAAAGAAGGTCCGTTTCGCCCCCGAACACAAAGTTCGTGTGAATGTTTATACGAGGCGTGTTCAAATGAAGCCGAACCTAACTGCATGAACTAAACATACGTACGATGTGCATAATATCGTCACTTCTGGTGTAAACAGAACATATCAGTCGTTAAGTTTGCACAATTTTATTATCCTCCGTCTCATAGTTTCTTTTACAGACCGTTGAAAACATGGCGGGTCCGATACGAAATCCGTCCAGAGCTGATCATCGAGCCGTAATTCGGTTTCTAACATCTGAAGGATGTCGACCAGTTGACATTCATCGCAGAATACAGGCAGTGTATGGTGACAAAAGTGTGGCGAACGTAAGCTCCGGCAAAAGTCCACCCGAATTGCTGCTTCAAGTTTTTTCGATGGCATTTTCTAACGACACAATATGAGCCTGATCTGGTCTCTGAAGATATTTCGTTAACTCACGTCCTTCGGTAAACATCGTTGTCCAGCTCTTCACTGTTGTCTTCGACATACTTTTGTCACCAAACACTGCCTGCTTCCGGTGTCTCCATTGATGATCAAGATGTCTCTCACAGAAATCTATTTCGCAATCAATAGCTGTTGATGTTGGTGCATAAACTTGAATTATCGTTAAATTTCTTGTCTTCCTTTTTAGTCTGATTACAATTATTCGGTCGGTAACTGAGTTGCAACCCAGTGGTGAAGGTGCTGCCAACCCCGCTTTTTCCACCCTTGTCCATCTCAGAGTAAATGAATGTTTCTCCTGATGTGCTGATACAGTGCTCATGACCGGCCCATCTGTGTTCAGAGACTCAAAGAACATCTATCTATTCTTTCCATATCTTGTCCAATCATAAACAACTTGCTCTTGACGTTCCAGGTGCCTATTCTTAGATTTGATTTTAGTCTCATTTCAGAGCTTTCCACTGAAATGCAGTCAGGCTTTAGGCCGACATCTTTATTATTTGTACTGCTTCCGAAATCTGTCTCTTCCCCATATGACGTCGATGATCTGCCTGGCTTGAGGGCCTCACCATTAGATCTTTGCGTTTCGTTTTTATCGACTGCCATAGGTTTCTTGGCATTTTACGTCCAATAGTTTGCCATTGCTTTCTGAACGTTGTTCTGGCCGCTTACCAAGTATGGTCTCTGGTGCACCATTAGTCCGATACCAGGTGTTTCCAGCTCCGTCCTTCAGAGTTGTTGACGACCGGGACGATCTGCCGCCTCTTTCACCAGCAACTGTGTGTACTAGTCAGGGGTGGACTCACCTTCTTCTCGTTTCACTCACGTAGTTTAGCCGGCCAGCCAAAGCCGTTGCCTGGGGCTCGCGCTGCCGTACACAGGCAGACTCTAGGAGCCATACGTGGGCTGGACAGAAGTGGGGTAGTCAAATAGGCCTCTGGCCATCTAGAATGTGGCTGCCTCTCACAGTGAGGTATTATCTCTTACACTCTTCTGTACTACCGATCCCAGTTTCAAAATATATGTGTATATATATATATATATATATATATATATATATATATATATATATATATATGTATATATATATATATATATATATATATATATATATATATAAATATATATGTATATTATGAGAGATAGAGAGAGAGAGAGACAGATATAGAGAGCGAGAGACAGAGAGACAGAGAGAGAGAGAGAGGGAAAGAGAGATATATATCTCAGATCAATTGTCATCGCGATAACCAAAGATGGCTACAAGTGATTTCCAATTTCCAACGGCCTCTATTTTGTTCCAAGATAAGATATCTAATCGCATTTTTTCTGTCCATCAATTTATGTTTTCCTCTCAAATAAAGAGTTTCTTTTCTTTGCCCAGTTAGTCAACAACTTTTTCTTCCAGTATGGTTTTGATAAATATATTTAATACAACCAAAAGGTCTTTGTTTGATGACTCGTTCAATAATTCTCGTTTTACTCCAAGCGTCTTCAAGGCTTCCTCATTTTAATTTTTTTTCTTTGTACGAGGTGCGTCCAATTCGTATATACATCCAGAATATTCTTCTCTGGCGATCTTCCTGAAAAGCATTTTAAGACGTTGTGTCGTAGTTTACAGCGGAGAGGCGATAGTTGCGTCTTTCAGCCTGACATGGGATGACTGTTTCTTTCAGCCAGACATGGGAGGACTGTGTCTTTCATCCTGACATACGATGTGTCTTTCAGCCTGACATGGGATGTGTCTTTCAGCCAGACATGCGATGTGTCTTTCAGCCAGACATGGATGTGTCTTTCAGCTTGACATGCGATGTGTCTTTCAGCCTGACATGCGATGTGTCTTTCAGCTTGACATGCGATGTGTCTTTCAGCCTGACATGCGATGTGTCTTTCAGCTTGACATGCGATGTGTCTTTCAGCCTGACATGGGATGACTGTGTCTTTCAGCTTGACATGCGATGTTTCTTTCAGCCTGACATGGGATGTGTCTTTCAGCCTGACATGGATGTTTCTTTCAGCCTGACATGGGATGACTGTGTCTTTTAGCCTGACATGCGATGTTTCTTTCAGCCTGACATGGGGTGTGTCTTTCAGCCTGACATGGGATGTGTCTTTCAGCCTGACATGGGATGTGTCTTTCAGCCTGACATGGGATGTGTCTTTTAGCCTGACATGGGATGTGTCTTTCAGCCTGACATGGGATGTGTCTTTCAGCCAGACATGGGATGACTGTGTCTTTCAGCCTGACATGGGATGTGTCTTTCAGCCTGACATGCGATGTGTCTTTCAGCCTGACATGCGATATGTCTTTCAGCCTGACATGTGATGTGTCTTTCAGCCTGACATGCGATGACTGTGTCTTTCAGCCTGACATGCGATGTGTCTTTCAGCCAGACATGGGATGTGTCTTTCAGCCTGACATGGGATGAATGTGTCTTTCAGCCTGACATGCGATGTGTCGTTCAGCCTGACATGCGATATGTCTTTCAGCCTGACATGCGATGTGTCTTTCAGCCATACCTGGGATGTGTCTTTCAGCCAGACATGCGATGTGTCTTTCAGCCTGACATGCGATGTGTCTTTCAGCCTGACATGCAACGTGTCTTTCAGCCTGACATGCGATGTTTCTTTCAGCCTGACATGCGATGTGTCTCTCAGCCTGACATGCGATGTGTCTTTCAGCCTCACATGCGATGTGTCTTTCAGCCTGACATACGATGACTGTGTCTTTCAGCCTAACATGCGATGTGTCTTTCAGCCAGACATGGGATGTGTCTTTCAGCCTGACATGGGATGAATGTGTTTTTCAGCCTGACATGCGATGTGTCTTTCAGCCTGACATGCGATGTTTCTTTCAGCCTGACATGCGATGTGTCTTTCAGCCTGACATGCGATGTGTCTTTCAGCCATACCTGGGATGTGTCTTTCAGCCAGACATGCGATGTTTCTTTCAGCCTGACATGCGATGTGTCTTTCAGCCTGACATGCAACGTGTCTTTCAGCCTGACATGCGATGTTTCTTTCAGCCTGACATGGGATGACTGTTTCTTTCAGCCTGACATTGGATGTTTCTTTCAGCCTGACATGGGATGTGTCTTTCAGCCTGACATGCGATGTTTCTTTCAGCCTGACATGGGATGACTGTTTCTTTCAGCCTGACATGGGATGACTGTGTCTTTCAGCCTGACATGGGATGTTTCTTTCAGCCTGACATGGGATTTGTCTTTCAGCCTGACATGCGATGTTTCTTTCAGCCTGACATGGGATGTGTCTTTCAGCCTGACAGGGATGTTTCTTTCAGCCTGACATGGATGTTTCTTTCAGCCTGACATGGGATGACTGTTTCTTTCAGCCTGACATGGGATGTGTCTTTCAGCCTGACATGGATGTGTCTTTCATCCTCACATGGGATGTGTCTTTCAGCCTGACACATCCGGTTTAAGCTGGGTTTTCTGTTTGTTTTGTTTCTATAGTTTTTTTTTGGCTTTTTTGTGTACTGCATTTGCCTCCTCACTGTAATCCCTATTTTTGTAAAACCAGATTACACAAGTGCAGGTTTTTTTTCAGGACCACCACTTTGAAGAAGATAAATGTACAGTCATCCACATGGGTATATGATCTAATATGGAACATAATTACAAAATAGGAGAGATAAAAATTAGAAAGATAGAAACTGGCGAAGACGGATGTGTCGGACCGAGAGGTGCAAATATCGCAGTCGAAATGTGACACAACGCATTCCTTTCTCTGGACTACATCCTGTTACTTACAAAGCCTTGTTCAGGGCTTAGTAACTGGAGATTGAGAACGAACGCAGAAGAAGAAGAAGAAAGATAGAAAAGGAAAAGAAAAGAACCTCGGGGTTATAATATATCATACAGGTAAAGTGCGCGAGCAAGTCCAGGTTGGAGTGAAAACGGCAAATGAAGTCTTCGGTAGGATGAAAAGAAATATAAAACATAGAAGCAAGGCAGTGATAGTCAAACTGTATAAAGTATTAGTCAGATCTAGATTGGAGTACTGTGTACAGGTGTGGTCGTAGCGGAGATATGAACATGTCGAAAAGGATGCAAAGAAGAGCGAAAAATCGGCACTGGATTACGGATTTATATCCATTAGGAAAGACCCACAAAAACCGGTATGCAGTGTCTAGAAAAGGAAAGAATTCAAAGTTTTTTTTAAGAAAATCAATGGACAAGATAAATTAGACTATAACAAGTTTTTTCAAAGTACATAATGCATTGCCACAAGAGATATTAAGGACAGGGTCAATTGATGCATTCAAAAATAGATTTGATGCACATAGATATTTATAAATCAAGCGGAGTAAAAAAAAAGAACTGGTTGTACACAGACTCTTCTAAACTAGCATAAAGAAGTTAATTTAAGAGTAGGGTATTGGTCAGCCCTGTTTCACTGACTCTGATACAGACAGTCAGCTGTAAGTCGTCAGCTGCAAACAGCTCATTCACTGTAATACATCTTCGCCAAATCTACATTTCAAATGCCTCAATTCTCTGTCACTATTTGTCCATTGTCAACTTTTCTACGCTTTACAGTAATGACGAATAAACATTACACTTCATTCCTCACCCTTTTCAATATGTGACTTGTGTTCATGCTGAAGTCGGATGCACTGGGCCGACAGGCGCAAAATAAAAACCACAGTGCAACGCACACCGCCTTGGGGATTAGAAATAAGGCGAACGCAAAAAAAAAAAAAAAAAACAAACAAATATAGGACTTGTAACGAAGAGTGTTCAAATGAAACCGGACCTAACTGTACCAAGTGTATTCTTCGTTATTCTGATTTCAAGACAGACATCTTGACATGCTCTTGCGTTTGATCGTTCTGTTTTCTTACCTGCAGAGATGTTAATCATGCAACGCTTTAGTCACTGACCAAGTGCTCCTTTAACAGAGGTCTACATGGCATTGGACCAATAAATAAAGTAGCTAGAGATATCGATATAGATGCTTCAAATCAGCTGTTACAATAGAACATGTCTTCTTATTCTAGCTCATCCTCTTTCGCCTTTCAGCGTCGCGTTATGAAGAGATCTCTAGAACAAGCCCGACTGTGTGCCTCATGCACAGTGAGATTCACCTCCTTAGATATTTCTGTAAGTCACCTTTTTCGCGTTCAGCCTTTGGCCTTGAATCAGTTGAATCTAAAAATCATTGCTTGTTGTGGGGTGCTGTGTGGTGGTAGCCGTATTACGAGGTCAAACCATTTTAGTTGCTGTCTGTTGATGTAGTCTAATACTGGTGTTGTTCCCCCCAGTCTCCTGATGTCATCATTTCTGATCATGTCTCTCCTTGTTACACCCAATATTTTTTGGAAGCGTTTCATTTCTGTCATTACGATGTAGCGTGTCCCATTTTATGTTAGTGTCCAGTTTTGACATTTGATGTTAGTGTCCAGTTTTGACATTTGATGTTAGTGTCCAGTTTTGACATTTGATGTTGGTGTCCAGTTTTGACATTTGATGTTAGTGTCCAGATTTGACATTTGATGTTAGTGTCTAGTTTTGACATTTAATGCTAGTGTTCAGTTTTGACATTTGATGTTAGTGTCCAGTTTTGACATTTGATGTTAGTGTCCAGTTTTGACATTTGATGTTAGTGTCCAGTTTTGACATTTGATGTTAGTGTCCAGTTTTGACATTGGTATAAGAGTGTCGGGACGGACATCGTGTTGTATAAAGCTATTTTGGTAGTTATTGTCACGTGCTTGCAATTACGTATTGGTGTTAATTGTCCAATGATCTCATTTGCCTTATTGCATCTTTGTTGGAATTCTGCCTCAATTTTTCCGTCTGCTGATAGCATGCTCTCTAAGTATGTAAAATCTTTCACCTTTTTCATTTTCTGTTTTTCCATGGCGTTATTGATGTCTTCGGCTATTCTAGATATATTCATGACCTCAGTTTTTCTACATTGATTGTCATGCTGTATTTTTTACATGCTGTATTTAGTTTATGACATATTGCATAAGACCAAAATTCCGTATCAAATATAAGCATTAGACCAAGATACTGCAGTGGAAATATTGTTAACCAAAGGATAAAAAAACATTTTTTGTTAGAATTGTTCAGTTTCATATTATTTTAGCGCATATCGCTGATAAATAAGGAAACAATTGTGGACTTCTTGTTGACGTCATGGGTGAAAACAATTGTGGACTTCTTGGGTGAAAAACACTGTGGACGTCTTGGAGAGGTCAGGGGTGAAAACAATTGGACGTTTTGGAGACGTCGTGGGTGAAAACAATTGTGAATGTATTGTGACTCCATTGATGAAAACAATTATAGACGTTTTGATGACGCCAGGAATAAAAACAATTGTGGACGTCTTGGTGACGTCATAGGTGAAAACAATTGTGGACTTCTTGGAGACTTCTTGGGTGAAAAAAGCTGTGGACGTCTTGGAGAGGTCAGGAGTGAAAACAATTGGACGTTTTGGAGACGTCATGGGTGAAAACAATTGTGAACGCATTGTGATTCCATTGGTGAAAACAATTGTGAACGTCTTGTGACTCCATTGGTGAAAACATTTGTAGACGTTTTGATGACGCCAGGAATAAAAACAATTGTGGACGTCTTGGTGACGTCATGAGTAAATACAATTAAGGTCATAGAAGTCACGTCTGAGGTAAAAACCCTTGGGGACGTCTTAGTATCGTCAGGGATAACAACAGTTAAGGACGTCTTGGTGGCGTTAATAGTAAAAACAATTATGGACGTCTTGGTGACGTCATGTGTGAAAATAATTGTGGACGTCTTGGTGACGTCATGAGTAAATACAATTAAGGTCATAGAAGTCACGTCTGGGGTAAAGACCATTGGGGACGTCTTAGTATCGTCAGGGATAACAACAGTTGAGGACATATTGGTGGCGTTTAATAGTAAAAACAATTATGGACGTCTTGGGGACGTCATGTGTGAAAATACTTGTGGACGTCTTGGCGATTTAAGGGATAAAAACAATTTAGAACGTCCAGTAGACGTCAGAGGTAAAATAACACTTGGGAACGTCTTAGTGACGTCAGAGATGAAAATAATTGATGGCATCATAGAGAAGTCCGGGGTGAAAGACAATAATAATAATAATGTTCACGGAGACGCCAAAGGCCCGTTCGTCGATCGACCACTACCATGTCCAACTGATGAGACTGTGTTCATGCGCAGCGCGTTGACCGAAATCCCTACAGACTCCTCAGGTGCAGCCGTGTCTTCCGCAGCCTTGGGATGAGTGCTGCGAGGAGTGTGTTAGACCAATATTTGCGTCAAGACTTCCGTAACTGTCCGTGTCAAACTCCCTGTTTTCACGTTTCTCGCATCCGATGCTTCTGACTGTCCGCCTGTTGGTCAACGTGAGTTTTGCTGTGCTGAGAATACGAATTTTGGGAGAGGTATCGTGTAACCTCGGGTGGAGGGAGGGGAGGGCAGGAGGAAGTCGACTTAGTCCGACCAGAAAGGTCCTTGAGTAGTGATAACCTGGACTGAATTCTGGTCTGCAGTTAAGCAGAACGATGATCTCCATCATAGACTGTCTCCCACGGCTTGAACCAGGCATGAAATGCAGCGAAATGCAGCATAACAAACAGGATAACCGATCGAAAGCACATCAAATCCACAAGGTAAAACAATTGAAGACACCTTGGAATAGCCACTGGTAAAAACAGTTAATGAAAGAAGTCAGAAAGAAAGATATTTGAGCCATTTTCCAAGATTCAACTTCTTGCTGAAAGACGCCGATCGATGAAGAGGAAGGTGAAAGATGCACTGGGAGATGACGAATAGGAGCGATATCGCAGGAAAAGACAATGATGTGGCTGGAAAGGCAGAATTTTAAAAGAACAACAGAAAAGCATGACATATTGCGCCACAAAGACAAGAAACAGAGAACGATAGATGGCGTTCTATTTCATAGATCGTCATCATGAAAATGACAATTCATCTGATCTGATGATTAATAACATTCGATTTCTTTCTTCATGTGTGGGATGGAACGTCGGCTTCTTAAATCCAACGCACCCAGTTCGAATACCGTTGTGCTCAGTTTGGCAGACACGGGTGATTTCGTAGTACGATCGCTTCTCCGCGTACGGAAACTAATGGTAACTTATCGTACTGCACACATGTCAAGAAACGTATAACGGCCGAATGGGTTAGCTGTTGTAAGAAGCGACGTTCTTCAAAGGACATGCTACTTGCATGGTGTTATCCGGAATTACAGTAACGTTTTCGCGTAAGGGGAAAAATGTGCAAATCGAGTAGCTCTTAAATATCACATTCGTTATTATTAGGCAGGTGGTTTTGTTTGGTGTGCTGGAAAAGTTGGTCAATTCAATCCGTCTTGAGCGCGCGTTTGTTGGAGCCTACCACTCGTTAACATTGACTTTTTCCATTCTACCTGACAGGGAGCAGATGTTTGTTGGTAAAGTTGTCTGTTCTTTGAAAACAGTGTTAGACTTCCAAGCTCTTCTATGTTATTGTGTGTCCAGTTGTCCTGTTCTTGTGGTGAATGTTAGATAAAGTCAAACCTTGAGTTACGACATTTCGAATTACGACATTTCACGTTTGCGATACTTTTTACATTGACACCACCCCTCATTTGCAATAGTCGTTTCAAAGATACGACACCCTAGCGACAAGAAGATACCACCTTCTACGCGTCGCGCACCGTAGAACATATCAATAGCTTCTCTAAGTACCACGGCTTTCAAGATACGACAACTGGTTTGAAGATGAATCTGTTTTGGCATGGTTTACCCTCTGGCTTTGATCTTTACCAATTGTTGTTGTTGTTGTAACTTCACTCTTTGTACACTCTGTAAAGGGCTTCAGGTGGCGGGCTGCAGTAGCTTTCCTTACATACAAGCGTGCTGATGAAGGTGGACTATGATCCTCCAGGCTTTTGTGCTATGCTTGGCTTGAACTACAGTAATCACGTCAATCCCCACCTTATTAGCCAGACTGCCACGACACAGCCTGTTTCCAGGGATAACTGCATGGAAGTTAGAGTGTGTCTTGGTCCGAATGTTCACTTGCCCCTGACATATTCTTCTTCTTCTTCTTCGTTCATTCTCAATCTCCCGCTACCAAACCCTGAAAGGGCTTAAGTAGCAGAATGTAGTCCAGAGAACGGAATGCGTTGTGTCGTAGTTTACAGCTTGACTGTGATATTTGCACCTTTCGGTCCAACACATCCGACTTCAGCAAGCATTTTTAAAGTACTGGGTTAGCATTTCCTCTTCGATCCCTTCTCCTTAGTCTGTCTGCTCAGCCTGTTATCCAGGATCACCGCGTGGAGGTGTAGAAGGGTCTTGGCAGCTCTGGTTCGCTGGCCCTGACGCTAGCAGTCAGCTATTGGTCGCTGACCCCTCCAGCTCATGCGCAGCTCAGCGTCTTGACCCCCCCCCCCCGACATATAATCTGATCAGTATGTTTTTGCATCAGTTTCCTCTCCTCGACTTTTACCACAGAAAGGGTCCATCGGCGTGTCAGTAAATTGGTAAAATAGTCCCCCATAAATTCGTCTTTAGCGACCATTCCTCATTTAAGCTACGCCTCTGCATACTTCTAAAATTGATGTTGTCATTGTCAGGGTCTCAATATCGCCTTATCGTATCTTATCATGGGGAGTTCGGGTGGGGAGTTCGGGTAGGGAGTTCGGATGGGGAGTTTGGGTGGGGAGTTCGGATGGGGAGTTCGGGTGGGGAGATCGGATGGGGAGTTCGGGTGGGGAGTTCGGATGGGGAGTTCGGGTGGGGAGTTCGGATGGGGAGTTCGGGTGGGGAGTTCGGATGGGGAGTTCGGGTGGGGATTTCGGATGGGGAGTTCGGGTGGGGAGTTCGGATGGGGAGTTCGGGTAGGGAGTTTGGGTGGGGAGTTTGGGTGGGGAGTTCGGGTGGGGAGTTCGGATGGGGAGTTCGGGTAGGGAGTTTGGGTGGGGAGTTTGGGTGGGGAGTTTATGTGGGGAGTTTGGGTGGGGAGTTTGGGTGGGGAGTTTGTGTGGGGAGTTTGGATGGGGAGTTCGGGTAGGGAGTTTGGGTTGGGAGTTTATGTGGGGAGTTTGGGTGGGGAGTTTGGGTGGGGAGTTTGTGTGGGGAGTTCGGGTAGGGAGTTTGGGTGGGGAGTTTGTGTGGGGAGTTCGGATGGGGAGTTCGGGTAGGGAGTTTGGGTGGGGAGTTTGGGTGGGGAGTTTATGTGGGGAGTTTGGGTGGGGAGTTTGG
Organism: Ariolimax columbianus; assembly: GCA_036924085.1. Classification (NCBI taxonomy): domain Eukaryota; kingdom Metazoa; phylum Mollusca; class Gastropoda; order Stylommatophora; family Arionidae; genus Ariolimax; species Ariolimax columbianus. Next base: position 67,542,680 of record JAVGWX010000013.1, on the reverse strand, counting down.
GTGGGGAGTTTGTGTGGGGAGTTTGGATGGGGAGTTCGGGTAGGGAGTTTGGGTGGGGAGTTTATGTGGGGAGTTTGGGTGGGGAGTTTGGGTGGGGAGTTTGTGGGGGGAGTTTGGATGGGGAGTTCGGGTAGGGAGTTTGGGTGGGGAGTTTGTGTGGGGAGTTCGGATGGGGAGTTCGGTAAGGGAGTTTGGGTGGGGAGTTTGTGTGGGGAGTTTGGGTGGGGAGTCTGGGTGGGGAGTTTGGGTGGGGAGTTTGGGTGGGGAGTTTGGGTGGGGAGTTTGTGTGAGGAGTTTGGGTGGGGAGTCTGGGTGGGGAGTCTGGGTGGGGAGTCTGGGTGGGGAGTCCGGGTGGGGATTTAGGTTGGGAGTTCGGGTGGGCTTCATCCTTCTAATCAGATCTATGTGGTGCTGTTATGTCTGCCAGGCCCCAGTAGCATAGGCTGGTGGTACCAATATTGAGCCTGGTGTACGTGGTCAAAACATAAAAAGGGCAAATGCTCGTTTGTAAGGGTTTCGTATGACCCTCATATCCATTGCCTGTAGTTTTGGGTAGTATGTAGGCACACAGTAGACACATACATACACACATACATACATGCATGCATTAATTCATACACACACAGATACATACATACATACACACATACATACATACATACACACACATACATACATACATACACACATACATACATACATACATACATACATACATACATACATACATACACACATACATACATACATACATACATACATACATACATACATACATATATATATACACACATTCATACATACATATATACATACATTCATACATACATACATACATACATAAATACATACATATATAAATACATACATACATAAATACATACATATATACATACGTACGTACACACTCATACATACATACATACACACACATATATACACACATTCATACATACATATATACATACATTCATACATACATACATAAATACATACATATATAAATACATACATACATAAATACATACATACATACATACGTACGTACACACTCATACATACATACACACACACACATATATACACACATACATACATACATACATACATATATGCATACATACATACATACATACATACAGACATACATACACACATACATACATATAAATACACATAAATACACAATAGCGAACCACGTGCATACATAGACACACTTACACACGCACAGTAACACATACTAACTCACACACAGAGACAAAAATACAGTCATAAACGCATACACAAATTCACACAAAGAGTCACACACTAATTCAAACTGAGACACATACATACACACATACAAACACACATTCCGCTGCAAACATATCCCTCATTTGCCCCTCATTATTTCTGTATGGCTATTTTTTACACCAACCGTCGCTTTTCTCATCGAGTGAGAAACATTGCGTATTCCTCTCTGTTTCATTCTAACTTTCCTGCGTGTGCCGTCTGCAGCCTATTAGTTTGAAACCATCTAGAGTAACTGCATGACCGAGAATCGTGTCACGTATTATAACAAGCGTGTATATAGCTCACATATTTCACCGGAAGAAACATGTTAGCAAAATTAACATTACTAAAAGAATGAAGTCTTAATTACAGACAAAGAATAACATACATGGAGGCGATTAACAAACTGTAATGTTATAGATGCACATAGACAGGGACTTATCGAAAAAGGGTCGTTGGATATGGATTACGCCTAACCGGAAGCGGAAGTAGCCAGGCTGGTTCGTATAAACACCGTTCTGTGTTCATTGTTGCTCTTAGATCTGTTTGTTAGTTGTTTCCATTTGTTTTGTTTTTTGTCACTGATCAAGGTCTTTTGGTCGTAACGTAGGCTACGTTCACATTTGCTTTCTGACGCAGGATTCAATCAATAATTCATTCAATGAATCATTCAATCGAAATTCCCCAACTTCCGGTGGTGTTAGATTGGTCCTCAACAAATGCTCATCAAGCCTTCCCGTCATGCAACACTATTTAAGCCTGCCCCGTCTTTTCTGCTGTTTCGAGGTTAGTCAAGTCTTCCCGTCATGCAACACTATTTCAGCCTGCCCCCGTCTTTTCTGCTGTTTCTAGATTAGTCAATTCTTCCGGTCATGCAACACTATTTCAGCCTATCCCCGTCTTTTCTGCTGTTTGTTTCTAGGTTAGTCAAGTCTTCCGGTCATGCGACACTATTTCAGCCTGCCCCGGTCTTTCCTGCCATTTCTAGGTTAGTCACGACTTCCGTTCTGCAAGAGTGTTTAGGTCTGCCACTACTTCCCTCGCCTTGAGGATTCCAGAACAGTGACTGTCTTGTAATCTTATCAGCTGGTTACAGTAATGTATGTCCTATCCATCGTCAACGTCTTCTCATTTTCGCCTACTTCCACTGGGACTTGGCCGTGACTTTCCCGCAAGTTCTATGTTTGTAATTTTATCATACAATTGTATCCCGTCTATTCGTCAAAGGATGAAAGTCTGGACCGTTTTAGCTATATTTTTTATTGTTTCGGTTTCAGAGGGGCTATTGAAGATCTATATTTTTGGGGCGAACTTAATTTCTGTTGATTTTTACAGATTCCATAAGCAAAATTAGTCTCTCTTGCTTTATATTTTCAAAACTGGACACTAACATCAAATGTCAAAACTGGACACTAACATCAAATGTCAAAACTGGACACTAACATCAAATGTCAAAACTGGACACTAACATCAAATGTCAAAACTGGACACTAACATCAAATGTCAAAACTGGACACTAACATCAAATGTCAAAACTGAACACTAACATCAAATGTCAAAACTGGACACTAACATCAAATGTCAAAACTGGACACTAACATCAAATGTCAAAACTGAACACTAACATAAAATGTCAAAACTGGACACTAACATCATATGTCAAAACTGGACACTAACATCAAATGTCAAAACTGGACACTAACATCAAAGTCAAAACTTGACACTAACATCAAATGTCAAAACTGGACAATAACATCAAATGTCAAAACTGAACACTAACATCAAATGTCAAAACTGGACACTAACATCAAATGTCAAAACTGGACACTAACATCAAATGTCAAAACTGGACACTAACATCAAATGTCAAAACTGGACACTAACATCAAATGTCAAAACTGGACACTAACATCAAATGTCAAAACTGGACACTAACATCAAATGTCAAAACTGGACACTAACATCAAATGTCAAAACTGAGCACTAACATCAAATGTCAAAACTGGACACTAACATCAAATGTCAAAACTGGACACTAACATCAAATGTCAAAACTGAACACTAACATCAAATGTCAAAACTGGACACTAACATCAAATGTCAAAACTGGACACTAACATCAAATGTCAAAACTGGACACTAACATCAAATGTCAAAACTGGACACTAACATCAAATGTCAAAACTGAACACTAACATCAAATGTCAAAACTGAACACTAACATCAAATGTCAAAACTGGACACTAACATCAAATGTCAAAACTGGACACTAACATCAAATGTCAAAACTGGACACTAACATCAAATGTCAAAACTGGACACTAACATCAAATGTCAAAACTGGACACTAACATCAAATGTCAAAACTGGACACTAACATCAAATGAAAAACGCTACAACAACAGAAATGAAATGCCTGCAAACAATATTTGCCTTAACAAGGCGAGACATGATCAGAAATGATGGCATAATGAGAATGGTAGGAACAACACCAATATTAGACTACATCAACAGACAGCAACTAAAATTGTTTGTCCATGTAACAAGCCTACTACCTAACAGTATCCCCTAACAAGCAGTGCTATTTTGTTACAACGGACTCAAGGCCGAAGGCCAAACATGAAAAACGAAAGTGGCTTACAGAAATATCTGAAGCGGTGAATGCCTCTGTGCATGAGGCACACAGTAGGGATCTTTCTAGAGATCTCTTCATAATCTGTCGCCGAAAAGGCAAAACAGGATACGAAAAAAGTAAAGTCTATTAACAACCTATTGGAACAGGGGGTAGGGGTGGGGGTGAGGGTGGGGGTTCTGTGTAAAAGTTATTGATTTGTCCATGGACAACTATTGTTGCCGTCGGGGATCAAGATAACTATTCATGACGTACTAAGCCGCAGCCTGCGTGAGGTGTGGTGGCCAGTTCCCTTCATTGCTGTGTTTACCTTCCCCAATTCATTTGTCAGGTACCCATTTAAAGCTGGGTCGACTGGAGGAGTGGTCCTACCAGGCACGAACTTGGGCCTAGATTGTGTTCTGTTCGTCCGTGAATTCATGCCACGGGACGCTGTAATTAATCCCAATCTGGGATGAAGATGCTGAGCAGCGCATGAGCTACAGTGGTCAGCGACCCATAGCTGACTGCTAGCATCAGGGCCAGCGAACGAGAGCTGCCAAGACCCTTCTACACCTCCACGCGGTGATCCTGGATACAGGCTTCAGCAGGGCAAACTGGCTAGGGAGAAGGGATAGGAGAGGGAATGCTAACCAGGTACCCAAAAAATGCTTGCTGAAGTCAGATGTGTAGGACTGAAAGGTGCAAATATCGCAGTCAAGCTGTAAACTACGACACAACGCATTACGTTTTCTGGACTACATTCTGCTACTAAAGCCCTTTCAGGGTTTGGTAGCGGGACATTGAGAACGAACGAAGCCAAGCCAAGCCAAGTCAAGTCAAACCAAGCCAAGTCAAGCCAAGCCAAGTCAAGCCAGACAAGCCAAGTCAAACCAAGCCAAGTCAAGCCAAGTCAAGCCAGACAAGCCAAGCCAAGCCAAGTCAAGTCAAACCAAACCAAGCCAAGCCAAGTCAAGCCAAGCCAAGTCAAGTCAAGTCAAACCAAGCCAAGTCAAGCCAAGCCAAGCCAAGTCAAGCCAAGCCAAGCCAAGTCAAGTCAAACCAAGCCAAGTCAAGTCAAACCAAGCCAAGTCAAGCCAAGCCAAGCCAAGTCAAGCCAAGCCAAGTCAAGCCAGACAAGCCAAGCCAAGCCAAGCCAATCCCAACCTAGCAAACCAGCTCTAGGCTAAACTGCCCGCTCTGTGTATCCTCAATCTGATTTTAGGGAACTTTCAGTCAGTATATTTATTTAATTGTTCGTTTGGTTGTGGTCGTGAGACAGCAGAGCCAAGTTCAGATCATCATTTGATTGTGAGACAGAAATGCCAAGGTCAGATCATCATGTGGTTATGAGACAGAAAAGCCAAGTTCAGATCATCATGTGGTTATGAGACAGAAAAGCCAAGTTCAGACCATCACTTGGTTATGAGACAGAAAAGCCAAGTTCAGACCATCATTTTGTTGTGAGACAGAAAAGTCCCTATTTTCAAATCTTATCGTCAAAAAAACCCATTTAATTTCATTTTCGTATGTACGTTGTTGTGGTAAGGTCCCCGTCTCTTCAAAGACGAGTCTTCCCTCCATCTCGGACACTCTGGTTTCACGCCACCGCCTGTCTGTGTTTGGTCACGTGGTTCGACTGGACCAGGAAGTTTGGCTCACCAGATAATGTCCAAGTCTGCAATGTGTATCGACAGTCGCTCATCGGCCAGCCGGAGGCGTTGGAGGAGACGCACCCGTTCTTCATGGCTCCGGTATATCTCTCTTTCGACATTAAACGAGGTTCATCTACAAACTGAAAGCTACAAGTTCGGTTTTGGGACCGATTTTGTTCTTGATACATATAAATGATTTGGACATTGAAATGGAATTCATGATTGCATAATTTGCTGATGACACAAAACTATGCAGTAGTGTATCATCTACAGCTAAGTGGGTATATTGAGGTCGGATTTAGATAAAATTCAAGAATGGTCTGTAATCTGGCAAATGGAGTTTAATGTAGATAAATGTACAGTCATGCACATGGGTAGATCCAATATGCAACATAATTACAGAATGCGCGAGATCAATATTAGAAAGATAGATAAGGAAATGGACCTAGGGGTTATAATAGAGCATACAGGTAAAGTGAGTGAGCAAGTCCGGGTAGCAGTGAAAAAGGCAAATGCAATGTTAGGTATGATAAAAACAAATATTAAACATAGCAGCAAGGAAGTGATAGTCAAACTGTATAAAGCATTAGTTAGACCTAGATTGGAGTACTGTGTACAGGTGTGGAGTCCTTATCATAGAGGGGATATAAACATGCTGGAAAGATTACAAAAAAGAGCGACAAAGATGATAGTGGGATTCAAGAATTACAGTTATGAGGAAAGACTCAGAAAAACCGGCCTACATTGTCTCGAAGAGAGAATTCGTTGTGACTTAATACAGGTTTATAAGATGATCAGAGGAATGGATAACGTAGACTATAACAAGTTTTTTAAAATACGGCCAACCACAAGAACAAGAGGGCATAGCTACAAATTAACTAAAGAAAGGTTCAGATTAGATATTAGGAAATATTTTTTTAGTCAGAGAGTGGCGAATGCTTGGAATGCATTGCCAGGGAAGGTAGTGGAGGCAGGGACAGTTAATACATTTAAGAATAAATTTGATGCGCATAGCTTTTAGAGCAATGTGATGTAAATGTAACTGGTTGTATACAGACTCTGCAGGATCTTCTAAACCAGTGTAACAACGTTAAGTTAAGTTAAGTTAAGTGAAGTTAAGCCTCAGCAGTTGGACAGGGTAGTGGTTGATTGACGCATCGCGCACTAGATGCCTAGGCAAACATTATTATAATGTGTAAATCGTATTCTTCATAATCCAGTCAATAACCAGCAGAAAAGAAAGTGAATAGTGATGTCCTTGACCTTGTCTCAAAGCTTTCCATCATGTAAAACCCTACACTTCATATTTTCTTCTATTGAACTTTAGGAGAAACTTCAGTGTCTGGGTTCCAAAGTGATTCCCAATTTAACTGTCAAATGCTTCTTATAATCTACAAATCGGTTATATTTATTCGTTCTTAATCTCCCTCTATCCAACCATGAAAAGGGCTTCACAATTAGAAGAATGTTGTCAATAAAACGGAACGCCTTGTGCCGTAGTTTACAGCTTGATCTCGATATTCGCACCTGTCTGTCCAACACATCCGACTTCAGCAAAATATCTGGTATAAAGTGTCGCCTTTCCCTCTACACAATATTCAACAATTATCCGGAGCGTAGCTGTTTGATTAACGCAGGATTTGTTTTGTCGAAAACCCGCCTGTTCGTCCTTCAATGGTTCATCTATGGGCTCTTCCAACCTCTCAGATTTGATCCTGTTCAATCTCTACACAAGCACTGATAACATTATGTCATTATAATTTGCTCGCTGTGCAGTTTACCCTTCTTTGGTAATTTACTACACAAATTCTCTCACAGTCTGATCGTATTTCCTCTTTTTCCCAAACTTTATCAAGTGTTTTGTAAAATGACCACGTAAGAGTGTTGATCTCTGCTTTGATTGCTTCCACCGAGATCCTATCTGGACTAGTGGATTTACCATCTTTCAGTGGCAAAATAGCTTTCCTGATTTCATTTGTAGTCGGCATTACCCAATTAACTTGCAGTTCTGATTCCGCTAATTAAATGACTGACATATCTTGTAGAACTGGCCTTTCTAAAAGTTCATTAAAATTGTCTGCACATTTCTTCATTTGTCCTACGTCTTGACTCTGGTTCATCTGGTTTTACTCCAATCCAGGTCTGCTTTGGTTATTTTCCTAACCTCTATCTTTTCTAAAGTATCTTCTGATATCCATATTTTGTATTGTATTTCCATCTTTCCAAGTATTTCTTCGCGACTTGTTCCATTGGGTGTTTTATCTGTTGCCAGTGCTCGTTCGAATCCTTCAAATTTTCCAGATTTTGTAGCAGTATACATATCGGATATCGAGATAGTAAATTGAGAACATTAAAGAAAAGGAAATCTCCCGGAAAAGACGGGATAACAAACGAAATGCTGATGGGGCTGGGCCAAACAGCGAAGAGGAAACTGCTATCGGTCCTGAACCAAAGCTGGAAAAGGGGAATTGTACCCCAGGCATGGAAAGACGCAATACTGGTACCAGTACCAAAAACAGGAAAGGACAAAACAGATCCAAATGGATACAGGCCCATCAGCCTACTGAGCTGTGTCGGCAAGCTGATGGAACGGATGATAAACACCAGACTGATGTGGCATCTGGAAGAAAAACGAATACTAATTCCACAGCAAGCCGGCTTTAGACAGCACAGATCCACTGAGGACCAGGTCATCCTCATAGCCCAGGAGATAGAAGATGCCTACCAGGCACAGAAACACACAGTAGCTGTTTGGGTGGATCTGGAAAAGGCATTTGACAAAGTCTGGAAAGACGGACTTAGAGTCAAGCTAAGAAGAAGTGATGTTTGTGGGAAAATGTACAAGTGGATCAACCACTACCTCAAACAAAGAACGGCCAGAGTCCAAGTACAAGGGCAGATGAGCAAAAAGGTGACACTCGAGCAGGGAGTACCCCAAGGGGGAGTACTGTCACCTACACTCTTCCTGGTATATATAAACGATATTATAAAGAATATACCAAGAAGAGTCCATAGCTCAATGTTTGCAGACGATCTGGCTATGTGGACCTCTGAAAAGAATCTCACCATAGCAAGAAATCGGATTCAACGGCCCTAACATCGCTGGAAGAGTGGGCGAACTCATGGCTGGTCAAAATAAACGAGGAGAAAACCACATGCACAATATTCTCGCTTTCATTAAAACCCCAAAATACCAAATTAAGTCTAAATAGCAAATTCCTGCAGCCAAACGACAACCCAACCTATCTGGGAGTCACATTTGATCGGCGCATGACATGGAAAAGTCAGATTGAGAGAAACCGAATGAGAGCCAGAGAAAGAATGGCAATCATGAGGAAACTTGCTGGCACAAGCTGGGGAGCAGACGAAGGCATACTAAAGAAACTGTGCACTGGAAGAGTGAGATCAGTTCTCGAGTATGGCATTGCGGCATGGACAACAGCAGCGAAGGCGAACTTCGATAAAGTTAGCAAACTTCAAAACCAAGCCATGATAATTATAACAGGAGGCATGAAGTCAACGCCAATTGTAGAACTTGAAAAGATTACAAAACTGCAATCCATGACCGATAGAAGAGACTGCAGAGCCCAGCTGCAGTCAGAGAAACTCCGAAGACTGACCGACCATCCGATGCACCAGAGACTAAACAATTTGGGAAATGGGAAACTAAAGCGGAGAAACTTTGCAGAAATAGCCAAAGCAAAGATGCACGAAGATCCAATAAACGCACTAACAACACCAAAACCCATCACTACAGTAGGAAAGCCTACCTGGAGGCAGGATATATTTCCAGAGGTGGTAGAAAATATACCAGGTATTGCAAACAAAAACTGCCAGACTGAAAAAGAAAGGAGAGATACTACCCTAAGCTTCATAACGAAAAGCTACCCAAGCATGGACTGGACCCATGCATACACCGACGGTTCTGTAACAAACACTACACAGAACGGAGGGGCAGGAGCATTCCTGAACCAACCAAATGGCAGAAAAATAACACTGTCATTCGCTACTGGTAAGTACACAAGCAATTTCAGAGCGGAGGCAGAGGCACTGAGGGCGGCAGTGGAAGAAATGGTGACACACAGTGAAAATGAAAGCCATATAGTCCTGCTTACAGATGCTCTCGCCGTAGTCACAGCGCTAAAAAGCCAGAAAAATACTGAGCTTAATGACTTAAGAGCAGCACTCTGCAAACTGTGCCAGCAGTCCGCACCAAAAAGGGTAGTGGTACAGTGGGTCCCATCACACTGCAACATCCAAGGCAACAAGGAGGCAGACAGACTGGCAAAAGAAGGTGCAAGACTACCACAAACAGATACTAGTATGACGTACGAAGAGTCAAAACGGCTTATCAAAGCCAGATACATGACCAAATGGGAAACCGAACATACTGGTTACACCAAAAACGATGCCTATTACCAGTTGAACCGAAGAGAGCAGGTCGTTGTCTTCAGACTTCGGACTGGCCACAATAGACTGAGGGTGTACCGACGAATGCCCGTGCGGTACTGGTAAAATGACCGCTGAACATCTGCTGCAGAACTGCCCGACATACGAGGATCAGAGAGAGCAGATGTGGCCATCACCAGTGGAACTGCAAGACAAGCTCTATGGCAGTGGCGAAAAAATAATGGTTACTGTCTGACTGCGTACGAAGAAGAAGAAGAAGAAGAAGAGATAGTAAATTGATCTTTAATTATATAGTTTCTGAGAAATCTCGCACTGATCTGTTGTATTTTGTTATTCGTTGTTGAATACCGTTTAAGTTTCACCTTTTTTTCTTGTTTGGGCTACCAGACGATAGCGCTGTGATGCCACGTCTGCATTTCTACATACATTTCATCTTGTAACTTTGATGCCACGTCTGCACCTCTACATACATTTCATATTGTAACTTTGATGCCACGTCTGCACCTCTACATACATTTCATCTTGTAACTGTGATGCCACGTCTGCACCTCTACATACATTTCATCTTGTAACTTTGATGCCACGTCTGCACCTCTACATACATTTCATCTTGTAACTTTGATGCTACGTCTGCACCTCTACATACATTTCATCTTGTAACGATGATTTACACGTATATGATCAATCTGGGTTTCTGTCCTGTGGTCTGGTGACACCTTTGTTGCCTTGCGGATCCTTCTACGGGGAAACAAGCTTGCCAATCACCGGTTGATTGACAGCACAGAAGTCCATTAGTAATCCTCCATTATTATTTTTAGTCCCTATCCCATGTTTATCCATGATCTATTCATAGCCGATGTTATAGTTTCCAACCTTAGCACTTATACCACACTTCCAAATCGTAATGTCTTTCATTCATCCTTTATCAATGACATTCGTGAGTACCATTCTTCTTTCAGTGAGTCTTCTTTGTCAATGTGCATTACATTGAAGAATGTTCATATTTATCTTGTTTTTAACAGTTTTAAAAGTAGTCATCAACATTCATGGCCCTATTGACTCAGAATCCATAAGTGTCTTCTGCGATTATTTTTATAACACGAGAATCAAACTTCAAAATTGTGTGCGCCCATGGCAGAGTTCCCGGACCATCACTAATGTGTTCCCCTATGCAATTGTAAAAATAATACCTGTTCACTTAGGCATCAATGACCTGTTGAATCGATCTACCACTACCATGGTCACGTCATCACCATCATCAGGTGCTCTGCTGGTTGGAGTTAACGATCATGGACCATCCTCTTCTTTCATGTGTGTCGTTTACCCGCTCTGTTGTTGATTGTCGCCCATGCCATTCTCTCAGACTTCCCACTGTCTCTCTATCCTGCTATCTTTTTTCGTTGTCAAAACGTGTTCCAAACCGCCATTTCTAATAACATGCCACAAAAAGAATGACTGCCTTGTTCTGATCTTTGCAATGAGTTATCTTTGTGTTTGTGCCTCCTCGAGTACTGTATCATTAGTCTCCCTTGCAGTCCATGGGATACCCAGCAAAACAGGACACACCAAGTTGCAATTCTAATTGAACTTCTAATATCCGGGCATGAAATCCTGGCGTCTCGTGGCTTCATGGTAAGTGTGTCGACCGAGGTCCTTGACGACTTCTTGAGGGATGCAGAGTCAGGTCAGGTTAGGTCAGATCATCCCGTAACCAATCACGTCGTTGGAGCACACATGAAGACATACTCACAACCCCACGCCACCCTTCTTTGTCAGCGGCCGCTGCCTGTGCCTCTTCTGGTCGGAGATTGGTCCATTCTCTTAGTTGTCCTCCCACCTCTTTTTGGGCAGGCCTCTACGTCGTCTGCCTTGCACCTTTCCGTGGAGGATCGTATTTGCAAGACTATTTAATCTCGATATGTGACCGTACCAAGCGAATTTCCTTTTGACAGTTGCTAAGGTCTTCAAAAGGCCATTGCTCTTCTAATTCTTCCTCGTATAGATAGAGTACTCCTCTGTATTGGAACCGAGCCTGCGATGATTAAATTGATCACTCAGCATGTTTTAAATCGGGCAGGGTCCAATCTCTCCCTAACGATGTGTCAGTTCATTATTCGGCGAAGTGCCACATTCTCGGTAAGTACATCCGTATGCACTGGACCGTGGAAACATAATACAGGGTAACCGAGATACTGTTTTAAAATAGCGACGACTTTTCCAGAATAATCGGAAGAAAAACCATCACAGAATGGACGAACTAATTAATCCAAATGGAACACCGAATCCGGATTCCATGGACACAAGTGTACCATGTGAACGATAGAAATCCCCCTTTAAGCCCTGTCCATCTTATCTCTAGCGGTACACGAATAGCAATATTGTAGCTCCGCCTTCTGCCCGTCACCTTTTGCCCGTCACCTTTAGCCCGTCACCTTTTGCCCGTCACCTTTTGCCCGTCACCTTTTGCCCGTCACCTTTTGATCGTCACCTTTTGCCCGTCACCTTTTGCCCGTCACCTTTTGCCCGTCACCTTTGGCCCGTCACCTTTGCATAATTCAGTAACCGTGTCCCTGTTATTATACTGTCTATTTTCATCTGTAGTATCATCGCTGCCTCTCTTTTGTTTTGTATAGAGGCACGATGCGATCAGTGGCGTATCAACAGTTTATAACACTGGAGGTGAGCCTATAGAACTGCGCACAGTCGCAGCCTCGAAATGCTGTTCAGAGCTACTTGGCAGGTTGCAGTGGCTCTTCCCACATTCGTGATGTACTTTATAAATGTAACATAGGTCCTCCTGTCTGTAGCGCAGTAGGTGGTTCCTCAGTAAGCCCACAACTAATTGGATCACATTGTCGATCCCCCACGTCGCTGGCGGGATTGATATAACATCCTGTTTCGAGTAGCACAAACGCGGACGTGGTGTGATGTTTGATCAATATGTTTCACCTGATCCCGACGTAACTGTTCTCTCCTGACGCCGCCAGATCGACTTTATACGCCTGTTATCACACATACAAACACAATTACCGATACATAGAACATCTCGTAGCTGTCCGACTCGTGGAGTTATAAGACTAAGGAGTTAAGGCCGATTACACCAGCAGTCGCCATAAGTTTGCAGACAAGATTTTGATTTCATCCTGATAGAAAAAAAAATTTAATTAATTCAGGAGACAAAGACTGTCCAAAATCAAATTAACACATGTTGTATTACATTATAGTTTAATATGTTACATTACTTCGATGTAATTGTTATGCTACGAGGCGTGTTCAAATGAAACTAGACTAAACTGCAGCAAGTGAACATACGTACGAAGCGCATGACGTAAACAGCACATACCGGCCGTCAAATTTGCTAAATTTCATTATCCTCCGCTCATAGTTTCCTCAGCAGCCCGTAGAAAACATGACGGGTGTGATACTGAATCCGTCCAGAGTTGATCAGCGAGCGGTGATTCGGTATCTAACAGCTGAAGGATGTCGACCAGTTGACATTATCGCAGAATGCAGGCAGTGTGTGGTGTTAACAGTTATTCAAAGACAACAGGGAAGAACTGGAAAACGATGTTTAACGAAGGACATGAGTTAACGAAAGATCTTCCGAGACCAGGTCAGGCGCATATTGTTGCATTGGACAATGCCATTGATGGATCAATTCAGGTGGAATGTCGCCGGAGGTTACGTTCACCAAACTTTTGTCACCATACACTGTCTGCATTCTGCGATGAATGTCAACTGGTCGACATCCTTCAGCTGTTAGAAACCGAATCACCACTGGCTGATAAGCTCTGGACGAATTCCGTATCACACCCGTCATGTTTTCAACGATCTGCTGGGGAAACTATGAGTGGGGGCATAATCAAATTTTGCAAACTTGACGGTTGGTATGTGTTGTTTACACCAGAAGTGACGTCATCGTGCGCATCGTACGTATGTTCACTTGGTGCAATTTTGTCCGGTTTCATTTGAACACGCCTCGAATTACATTACTTATTTGTAGGGATTTTCTGTTTCCATACTTAAAATATTGTTTTTGTTTCATTTCGCATGGTCAAGTTGTTATTTCTTATACGCTTATGACGATATCCAATACTGCTGCGAATTGTAAATGATCTTACTGAATGTCCACATTGGTTAGAGCTCTTACTGAATGTCCACATTGGTTAGAGCTCTTACTGAATGTCCACATTGGTTAGAGCTCTTACTGAATGTCCACATTGGTTAGAGCTCTTACTAAATATCTACATTGGTTAGAGCTCTTACTGAATATCTACATTGGTTAGAGCTCTTACTGAATGTCCACATTGGTTAGAGCTCTTACTGAATGTCCACATTGGTTAGAGCTCTTACTGAATTACTGAATGTCCACATTGGTTAGAGCTCTTACTGAATGTCCACATTGGTTAGAGCTCTAATTGAATGTCTACATTGACTAAAGCTCTTATTGAATGTTTACATTAACTAAAGCTCTTATTGAATGTCTACATTTACTAAAACTCTTATTGAATGTCTACATTGACTAAAACTCTTATTGAATGTCAACATCGACTAAAACTCTTATTGAATGTATAAATTGACTAAAGCTCTTATTGAATGTCTACATTGACTAAAGCTGCTATTGAATGTCTACATTGACTAAAACTCTTATTGAATGTCTACATTGACTAAAACTCTTATTGAATATCCACATTGACTAAAACTCTTATTGAATGTCAACATCGATTATAACTCTTATTAATCCGTTTTTTAGTTAGTAGTACAGGCAAAGGCCGTTCCATAGCAGACACTTTTGTCGGAGACAAGGTTTTTAGAGCTTCCTTTAACCTAGATACAGCAGCCTCAACAGAGAAATCGAGACCAGGTGTGAGGAAGCATCTGCTGTGACGTATCAGCTGTCACCACTGCTTAGGCATCCGATCATTAGTTTGGCAACAAAGCGACAGCTGAAAAACAATATGTTTTAGCCGACTCTAAGCTACCAGTGCCAAACATGACCCATGTCCAAGGCGATGGGAATCAGGTAACTACAGAAGGTCATCAGTGTTACGAGGAAAGGGCAGGCTGCGCATAGAAGATATTCGAGAAATGGTACACGTACGTCTCTCGCGGATTTTCCTGCACACACAAAATACGGTGGTTTATTTATATCACAAGAATGCACACTCATCAACGTTCACTGATGGTATACAGCGTTGGTTATATGTCAAGATGACGCCCGCGAGGTAGGTCAATAGAAGACATTACAGTGATTGTGCAACGACACGGGTTCACAACGAACTTGGTGCATGACAGACGACTTCCAGCTATCCACTACCGCTCAACGGCATACGTGGAAAGAAAACTAACTACTGTTTTAGACTTAAGTGTTTTATGGGGCTTGGGTGGCCAATTCCTTATTTCACAGCCTTTTTTTTCCAAATAGTAAACCAAGTTCTCGTTTGCAGCTGGATCGACTGTTGTATGTAGATGACATGGCTAGAACCCGATATCTATGCTATAAGAAGATAGCGCTCTACCTTACCACCATTAAGACGCGATTTATGACAGTAAACTACATATCGAGTGTCTACTACTGATTGATTTTTCTGACCTTGATGTCCACCTAATGATTATAATCAATATTCTGATGTGAGCAGAAGACAATGGCGTGGGATCAAACAATGTAATAAGGGAACAAGATGATTTCATTACACGCCAGACGCTGTTCTGAAATTACGAAAGGCAGAGGCAGGCCAAAACACACGCAGAGAAGACACTTCGAGACAAATAAGAGAAACATAAAATAATAGCCAGGAGGAGAGCACATGTCTCAAGACAGGAGAAAGTGGCTTGAATTTGTTGAAGACCTGTGCTCGACATGCAGCAGATAAGGTTTTAATTGGCTCAAGCGATGTTCTCAAGAGTTCCTCTTTCAAACCTAAGAAGAGCCAGTTTATTCAAATTTTCCTGCACTGCAGACTTGTATGCGTGTACCACTGTCGCTCATTTCCTAGCCCACTGCAGAGAACATGTTGACAGCTCAAAGGACATCTGTCTGCAATTTCTCATTAAGAGAACGTTGGAGAATACCGCAGATATGCTGTTCCATTCATACACTAATTACCTTCAACATTACAACAAGATAATGGGATATAGAAGTCGCCCATAGGGCGCTTCACGCGTCAGGGACATACGCATTGGTGGAAAGCGGGCAACTACTGTTCGGACACAACGAAGTGTCCCAAAGACCTCGCTAAAGCCCCGGATTTTTAAACATCTCTCGTCTTAACGTGAATCATCTAGAATTGGACTTCAAGGGCAGAATGAAGATGCTGATAACGAGTGAGAGACCCGCGAAAACACTCGTCCGCAGTCTCTTCTGCTTTGTCGAGCCACGTGTTCATTCCCCTTTTTGACCCGGTGTGACGAATTGTCCCTTTCTGCAGCTGGCTGTTATCAAGTCTTTTATTTATTTTTTTTGACGTGTTTGCCGCACTAGTTTCTTCTGGCGGAGGCGCGCCCATTCCACCCTAGACCCTAGTCAACCTGGGCGATATTAAGACGTACAAACCAGTGTTTTGATATATGTGTGCGTCTGTATGTACCTATGCTAGGTTTGTGCGCTCTCAGAAGCCAGCCCAACCAAAGTGCAATGGAAGGGCCTTCCCCTGAGGGCGCGTGTGAAAGTTGTGCAAGAGTGTGACTGTAGGACAGAGTCAAATTAAACAAGAGTGAGGTGAGAAGAGAGAGAAAAGAGCCCAGATTAGTACATGTACTGCGTTAACAGTACCTGTTATCAAGTCAGTCTGTTTCCAATCATTTGTGATCCTTCACTCGTTTTTGTTGTGGAACAGAGGTCCTAACGTCTCCAGAGTGGGGTCCTAACATGTTGTCGAGGTCCTATTCTGGCATTGAAGTCGCCGATAGTAGCTGGGGGAGGTACGGGGAGGGGGAGGGAGAGACTAATGTCTGGTGAGGCACATAATACTGGCCAAGACCCTCACATTGGCTTCCTCGTAGCCCGCCCTGGAAACGGGCTGTTTTCATGGCAGCCTGGCTAAATGGTGAGGTATCGACGTGAGGACCCCGGACCACCTTCATCAGCACACTCGAGATGTGAGGAAAACTACGACAACCTGCCACTTAACGTCCTTTTGAAGGCGCACAAATAAATAACTACTTTTCTTTTCCTTTACGTTCGCATTGTTTCTCCGTTCCTCAACGTGGTGTGCGTTGCACTATGTTTTATTTTGCGCCTGTCGGCCCAGTGCATCCGACTTCTGCATGTATTTTATTTAAGGATCTTCTTCCTCCTACATTTTTTAAGGGTTTGCTTCTACCGAAGTAACGGCCGGTGCTGTGACAGGGAACGAACCCAGCACATTCGGGTTATGAGCCGTGTCACTTAACCACTAAGCCACACCGTCCTCTCAGTAAATCTACTCATTGTGGGCAATTCAACAGCATCATCAACAACAATAGCAGCTGGGCCGTAGCCAGGGGAGATCATGGTCTTTGTCTGCTGTTGGTGCATGCACTTGGATGAGGCTCATTGGAGCACAACGACAGCAATCTGGTACCCTCGAAGTTAAAGGAGCCTGCGGGGAGGACCTCCTATGCGTTAGTCAGACTCTCTTGCTGTTCACAGCAACACCAGAGACGCCTTTAGAGGAGGGACTACTTTGTACTGGACTTCGGTGGCCCAAGACAACGTTCGATGAAGTTGAGGTTGGGACACGCAGTTACGCTGAGGAACGAGTCATCAAGATCGACCCCAAGAAGAAGATAGGTCCAAACTGAAGCTGGTTTCTTTATAGGAAGCATGGCTTGGCTTGGCTTCGTTCGTTTTCAATCTCCCGCTATCAAACCCTAAAAGGGCTTAAGTAGCAGAATGTAGTCCAGAGAAAGGAATGCGTTGTGTCGTAGTTTACATCTTGACTGCGATATTTGCACCTTTCGGTCCAACACATCCGACTTCAGCAACCATTTATTTAGTACCAGGTTAGCATTCCATCTTCGATCGCTTCTCCTTAGTCTGCCCTGCTGCAGCCTGTTATCCAGGATCACCGCGTGGAGGTGTAGAAGGGTCTTGGCAGCTCTGGTTCGCTGGCCCTGATGCTAGCAGTCAGCTATGGACCGCTGACCGCTGCAGCTCATGCGCTGCTCAGCATCTTGATCTCTAATAGGAAGCATGAAATTGATGTTTTGCACCAGAAATGAAGATATGCTTCAGGGAATGCGATCATAGGTAAACAGTATTATCCAAAGTACCTCAGTAGTTACCATCCAATGGGGCCTCTCCCACAGTGGCATAACAGGGAAGGAGGGAGTTTATTCCCTGTCCAGAGCCGGTAGCAAAATGGAGCAATTTCTCTATACAGTGCCCTGCCCAGATGCAAAAACTATAGTTCTCAGCTACTACAACAATCTATTTTAAGAAAGGGATAGATTTGATCGATACACCTGACCCAATTCATCAACTTCAAAAACATCAACAAACTTTTCTTCCTACTGAGAACAGACCACAGTCGTCTGAAATGTCACCATTTCCGGTTCAAGTTATCCTTCACAACCGAGTATCCATGTGCACGCGGCATCCAGACCCCTGAACAGGTCCTACTCGACTGCACAGTTCACAAAGACGTACAAAGTCAAACCTGGGCAAAAAGAGCTTAGACAGAAAGTCTGGGGGCTTCCCTCCAGACCTGGCCAGAGGGAGTAGAGCTGAGACAGAAAGTCTGGGGGCTGCCGTCCAGACCTGGCCAAAGGGAGCCGATCTGAAACCTAATCTATGCGGAGCTGCCGTCCAGACCTAGAAAACACTATGAACATCGTCCTGGCACCAGAACTGCAGATCTAGCATAACAAAATACAAGAACGCAGAAGAAGAACATGATGAGGTTACCAGCCCTAAACACACCCCTCATTAGTTCTCTTTAAGGGAAAGACTAAAGTAGACGTATTCTTTTAATCGTGTTTACCTTGTATCATTACTCGTTATACATTCTCATCTCTCTCTCTCTCTCTCTCTCTCTCTCTCTCTCTTTTCTCCATCTCTCTCTCTTTCTCTCTCTCTCTCTCTCTCGTTCTCTCTCTCTCTCTCTCTCTCTTTCTCTCTCTCTCTCTCTCTCTCTCTCTTTCTCTCTCTCTCTCTCTCTCTCTTTCTCTCTCTCTCGTTCTCTCTCTCTCTCTCTCTCTCTCTTTTCTCTCTCTCTCTCTCTCTCTCTTTCTCTCTCTCCTCTCGTTCTCTCTCTCTCTCTCTCTTTCTCTCTCTCTCTCGTTCTCTCTCTCTCTCTCTCTCTCTTTCTCTCTCTCTCTCTCTCTTTCTCTCTCTCTCGTTCTCTCTCTCTCTCTCTCTCTTTCTCTCTCTCTCTCGTTCTCTCTCTCTCTCTCTCTCTCTCTCTTTCTCTCTCTCTCTCTCTCTCTCTCTCTCTTTCTCTCTCTCTCTCTCTCTCTTTCTCTCTCTCTCGTTCTCTCTCTCTCTCTCTCTCTTTCTCCTCTCTCTCTCTCTCTCTCTCTCTTTCTCTCTCTCTCTCTCTCTCTCTCTCTTTCTCTCTCTCTCTCTTTCTCTCTCTCTCTCTCTCTCTCTCTCTTTCTCTCTCTCTCTCTCTCTCTCTCTCTCTCTCTCTCTCTCACCTCCCTATATTCACTTCTCTATTAGTTAATTGAATGCCTTTCTCTCCACGCCACCTAATCCTCCCCGGAACTTGTTACTTATGTCAAAGACGAGAATAGGTCTACAGGCGTAATGAGAGAATGCCTTTTCTGTTGCTATGATTATTATTGCTGATGTAGTTGTTATTATTGGTATGCTAGTGTTGTTGATGCTGTTATTATTGTTATTATTGTTGTTATTATTGTTGCCCTTGTTGTTTTTGTTACGAGTATCGTTATTATTGTAGTTGTTATTGCAGTTGGTTTTGTTGTTATTATTACTGTTGTTATTAATACTGTTGTTATTACCATTAATGTTGTTGCTGTTGCTTTTATTTGTTTTTTTTGCTCTTATTGTTGTTGATTTTGTTGTTGTATTAGCTGTTGTAATTGTTATTATTAGTATTATTACTGTGTTGTTGTTGTTCCTGATGTTGATGTTGCTGATGTGTTATTATTGTTGCTGTTGTTGTTGCTGTTATTATTGCAGTTGTTGCTGTTGGAGCAGTTACTGCTATTGATGTTGTTGTTATTAATATTGTTGTTGTTGTTATTAATATTGATGTTGTTGTTATTAATATTGTTGTTGTTGTTATTAATATTGTTGTTGTTGTTATTAATATTGATGTTGTTGTTATTAATATTGTTGTTGTTGTTATTAATATTGTTGTTGTTGTTATTAATATTGATGTTGTTGTTATTAATATTGTTGTTGTTGTTATTAATATTGATGTTGTTGTTATTAATATTGTTGTTGTTGTTATTAATAGTGTTGTTGTTGTTATTAATATTATTGTTGTTGTTATTAATATTGTTGTTGTTGTTATTAATATTGTTGTTGTTGTTATTAATATTGTTGTTGTTGTTGCCATTATTGCTCTTATTATTATTGTTGTTCCTTATGTTGTTATTGCTGTTGTTATTGTTTCTGATATTCTGCTACTATTGTTGTTATTGTTGATGTTGTTATTGTTGTTGTTAATATTGTCGTTGTTGTTGCTGTTGTTGTTATTAAGGCTGCCGTTGTTGTTAAAATTATTGTTTTTGTTATTGTTGTTGTTGTTGCTTTTGCTGTTGTTCGAGCTGCTCTTGGTAAGATCTTCATTCTTGACGATGCTTCTATCGAAGCAGGTTACAGTGACTCCTCATACATCCTGATATAGTTTAGTTGATAAGGACTGTCATGTACAGTGTACAGAATGATGAAGAGACAGAGTTGAGTTGATAAGGGCAGTCATGGACAGTCTACAGAATGATGAAGAGACAGGGTTGAGTTGATAAGGGCAGTCATGGACAGTCTACAGAATGATGAAGAGACAGGGTTGAGTTGATAAGGGCAGTCCTGGACAGTGTCTACAGAATGATGAAGAGACAGGGTTGAGTTGATAAGGGCAGTCCTGGACAGTGTCTACAGAATGATGAAGAGACAGGGTTGAGTTGATAAGGGCAGTTATGGACAGTCTACAGAATGATGAAGAGACAGAGGGTCGCGAAAATGCATTTGTACAGAGGATGATAGATTTGACAGTGACTAGGGGAGAGGAGAGAAAGTGTGTTCTTTCTGGAAAGATCCGAAGAACACGAAATAAACACCTGCGACTCTGAGTATAGATACGCTTGGCTGGCTGTTTGGAGGGAGAACGGAGCACTTATGGGAACATCCCCTGTATAATGATATTGATTCCTAGAATCAAGAATCAATAAAGAATCAAGAATTAATAAAGAATCAAGAATCAATAAACAATCAAGAATCAATAAAGAATCAAGAATCAATGAAGAATCAAGAATCAATAAAGAATCAATAAAGAATCAAGAATCATTAAAGAATCAAGAATCAATAAAGAATCAAGAATCAATAAAGAATCATTAAAGAATCAAGAATCAATAAAGAATCAAGAATAAATAAAGAATCAAGAATCAATAAAGAATCAATAAAGAATCAAGAATCATTAAAGAATCAAGAATCAATAAAGAATCAAGAATCAATAAAGAATCATTAAAGAATCAAGAATCAATAAAGAATCAAGAATCATTAAAGAATCAAGAATCAATAAAGAATCAAGAATCAATAAAGAATCACAAATCAATAAAGAATCAAGAATCATTAAAGAATCAAGAATCAATAAAGAATCAAGAATCAATAAAGAATCAAGAATCAATAAAGAATCAAGAATCAATAAAGAATCACAAATCAATAAAGAATCAAGAATCATTAAAGAATCAAGAATCAATAAAGAATCAAGAATCAATAAAGAATCAATAAAGAATCAAGAATCAATAAAGAATCAAGAATCAATAAAGAATCAATAAAGAATCAAGAATCAAGAATCATAATCCTGAAATGACTGCAGATTGTGATTCTGACACTTTCCGGCTGTATTACCACCCAAGGTCTCCTAGTGTGCCCACCATTTTTCTCGAGCCACCTTAGCACTAACTTCCTGCTTAAGTGATCACAGTTCGATCCCCGATTGGTACGGGATGTTTTTGCTTTCGAAAATATTTACTTATCATCTTTATGCTGGTTTAGAAGACTCTGCTGTCTGTATACAACCAGTTTTGTGGAGGGTGGTTAACCGAAATAGGAATCTATCTTAATAGCCTTAAACACTAGAGCAGATTAAGACTGGCAAATTATCACGTTTTTATTTTTACTTACAAATGTTGTTTTTAGGGGGGGGGGGAGGGGGGGGTTGGGGGGGGGGGGGTTGGGGGGGGTTAGGGTTTGGGCTCCTCAGGTCAGGTCATCCCCTAACCAGTGAGGTCATTGGGGCACATACGAAAACATCACCACAACCCCCACGCCATCCCTCTTTGTCAGCGTCCTCTGCCTGTGCCTCCTCTGGTCAGAGAATCGTCCATTCTTTTATGTTGTCCATCCACCTCTTTTTGGGACGACCTCTTCATCGTCTGCCTTGCACCTTTCCGTGCCGGATCGTATTTGCAAAACCATTTGATCTCCATATGTGACCGTTCCAAGCGAGCTTCCTGTTTTTGACAATTGCCAAGAGGTCTTCAAAAGGCTCTATTGCTGTTGTAATTATATCTCCTTTTTCCTCATTTGTAACGTGACGTTTAGAAGTCTTCGGAAATATCTCATCTCCAAGGCATGTATCCTCCTCTGCAGGTCAGCTCTAATTGTCCATGTCTCACACTCATAAAAGAATATTGACAGTACCAGTCTACACAAATAATCTGTTCTTTGTGTCTAATGAGTCTTATTTGTTTATTTGATGTGTTTTTGATGTTTGTGGTGTGACGGCGTTTTTTAAATTTTCATTGTTTATTTCTTTATTTTGCATTTGCAATCATTCATAGATTAACACGTCGAACTAGTAGAGGCTGTGTACAAAATGTCAGTTCTCGTGGTTATAGGAAAGTTGGTTAAAGTAAGAGAAATAGGAGTCCACGTAAACAATCACTGTTTTCGATCACGGCCATTGTTAAGTTAAAGAAAAGATTGTCCAAGTGGATGACAGGGCAAGTGAGTAGAGTAAAGGCGGCCGGGTTAATGCTGACCACATCACACGTTGTGTGCCACTGGTCAAGATAATATGGGCCCAACACCGTTAATCAAGATCTATCTTATTCTTCTTCCTCTTCTTCTTCGCCTTCTTCTCCTTCTTTCTTTTGTTGTTGTTGATGTTGTTCTTCTTCTTCTTCTTCTTCTTCTTCTTCTTCTTCTTCTTCTTCTTGTTCTTCTTCTTCATCTTCTTCTTCTTCTTCTGCTTCTTCTTCTTCTTCTTCTTCTTCTTCTTTTTCTTCTTCTTCTTCTTCTTCTTCTTCTTCTTCTTCTTCTTCTTCTTCTTCGTCTTCTTCCTCCTCCTTCTTCTTCTCCTTCTTCTTTCTCTTTGTTTTTCTTCGATCCAAATGATGCTACGCTTCTAGCCCAGTGAGGCTCACACAGGAGACGGTGTGATTCAAGTCTTCGCCGGTCCCCCACAGCTTTCCGAACATGGTCGCTTCCCGGGGCTAGATTGTCTCTCTTTGGTCTGTATAAGTAGGCCAGTTCTGCAGGATATGTCCTGGCATTTGCTTGGCACGTGGCAGTGTCAAAGACCCATTGTGTGAAGAAGGCTCCTTGAGTCTGCAATGTCCCGAGTCTGAAGATCTTTGTTTGCCCATCTCTGCCAAGTTTGTCTATGCTGTCATTTTCTTGCTTGAATTCTTTGTGCTGGGATCTCTACTCCGACCTCATGAATCGTGTGATTAGAGCATGCTTCTTTATAGCGAAATCTTCTTCATCTTCGTTAATCTCTTTTCCTGCCTGAGCGTGCATCTTTTTATGATGTGTTCCACGGTAATGGTATGCTCCCTACATAGACACTTGTCATCTTTCCCAATCTTCATTGTGTTGTAAAGATGACCCTTGAGTCTGTTATGCCCAGTTCTCAGTCTGAAGATGATGACTTGCTCTTCTCTAGTTAAGTTATAGTAGCTGTCTTCGTTTCGGAAGTCGGGGTGTTGATCAGCCCATTTTACCCTGAAGTTGGCTTTAATTATGGTCTTGGTCTCATTATATGTGATACTCAGGTCTGTTTGTGGGGATGCTCCTCCACACTTTGCTAGTTTGTCTGCAGCTTCATTGCTTTCAATATTGCAATGTGATGGGATCCACTGTATGACCAACCTTGGGTGTTCTGCTGAGAGCTGTGTCAGGGAGAACATACATTGCTCGAGATCTTTATCTTTGTGTTGTTTTAGCGCTGCTAATACTGACGCGGCATCAGTCAGGAATACTATGTTTTCTTGGTGGATATCTTTATCTTGGATTACAAGCTCAGCTGCGGCCTTCGCTGCCTCTGCTTCAGCACTGAAGTTATTGGAATATGTTCCCGTTGTTAATACTGGAGTTCTTTCTTCTCCATTCCTTAGCCTGTAATATACCCCTCCACCTCCATTGGATGTGGCTTTATTAGACGATCTATCTGTATATACATGTATCACTGTTACTGGTGGGTATACTCTCGCAAGATATTCTTCTGTGATAAATTTCTTTTTTAAATCTGTCTCCTTTTTCCCTATTCCCTCTATAGTTTCTACCCTCTTCAGACGACTTGGCTGTTTTCCATGGTGGTATTTGGGGTGTTTGTTTTAGATCTCTGACCACTGCCTGGCTTTTGATTTAAGTATCGATATCTATCCAGCTTCTGCAATTTCAAACAAGAAAATGTTCACTTTTGCCTGTGCCCTTTACTTACTCAATTTCACGTGTTCGGCTTGAACAAAAGAACACAAATGGTACTCTCCCTTATTCTTTTCAACCACTACATGTCGGGGAGGTAGACTAACGTCTGGTCAGGCAAAGTATACTGATCAGACATGTTAGTCAGGGTCAGGCAAAATATACTGATCAAACATGTTAGTCACTCAGGCATAATATACTGGTCAGACATGTTAGTCAGGGTTAGGCATAATATACTGGTCAGACATGTTAGTCAGGGTCAGGCAAGATATACTGATCAGACATGTTAGTCAGGGTCAAGCAAAATATACTGATCAGACATGTTAGTCAGGGTCAGGCAAAATATACTGATCAGACATGTTAGTCAGGGTCAGACATAATATACTGGTCAGACATGTTAGTCAGGGTCAGGCAAGATATACTGATCAGACATGTTAGTCAGGGTCAGACCAAATATACTGATCAGAGATGCTAGTCGGGGTCAGGCAAAATATACTGGTCAGACATGTTAGTCAGGGTCAGGCATAATATAGTGGTCAGACATGTTAGTCAGGGTCAGACCAAATATACTGATCAGAGATGCTAGTCGGGGTCAGGCAAAATATACTGGTCAGACATGTTAGTCAGGGTCAGGCATAATATAGTGGTCAGACATGTTAGTCAGGGTCAGGCAAGATATACTGATCAGACATGTTAGTCAGGGTCAGACCAAATATACTGATCAGACATGCTAGTCGGGGTCAGGCAAAATATACTGGTCAGACATGTTAGTCAGGGTCAGGCATAATATAGTGGTCAGACATGTTAGTCAGGGTCAGGCAAGATATACTGATCAGACATGTTAGTCAGGGTCAGACCAAATATACTGGTCAGAAATGTTAGTCAGGGTCAGGCAAATTGTACTGATCAGACATGTTAGTCAGGGTCAGGCAAAATATACTGATCAGACATGTTAGTCAGGGTCAGGCAAGATATACTGATCAGACATGTTAGTCAGGGTCAGACCAAATATACTGGTCAGAAATGTTAGTCAGGGTCAGGCAAATTATACTGATCAGACATGTTAGTCAGGGTCAGGCAAAATATACTGATCAGACATGTTAGTCAGGGTCAGACAAAATATACTGATCAGAAATGTTAGTCAGGGTCAGGCAAAATATACTGATCAGACATGCTAGTCAGGGTCAGGCATAATATACTGACGAGGACCCTCAGCCCGGCTTCCTAGCAGCTTCCTGCCTGGAAACTGGCTGTTTTTATGGCAGCTTGGCTAACTTGGTAAGGGATCGACGTGACCCCCGTAGTAGTGAGCGACAAGCAGTTCAAGCCAAGCGTAGCACAATCGCCTTGATGACCCCGGGCTACCTTCATCACCACGCTCGGGATGTGAGAAAAGCTACTGCAACCCGACACTAAACGTCCTTTTTAGGGCTGTTCAAAAAAGTAACCTACTCATTATGTGCAATTCGCAAACAACAACAACTAAATTTCAGCTTCCAACCTTTCTTTATTTCACACACAAACTCAGACGCACGCTCTCCGGGTTAGGCCCTTTCATGGCACTTTGGTTGGGGTTGACGACTGAGATTGTCCTCACTACCGTACGCACAATCAGCTGCACACACGCATCCAAGCACTGGTTCAATACCTTCTGGTATCGGTCTGTGGAGGAAAATAAATGTGCCTTCACCAGTAGAATACAGAGAGGCAGATTGTTAACAAATAACCCCCAATAATGTCTGATGTCCTGGCCTTTTTTTTCGATCGCTATTAGTCTTGTGTTCTTTGACTTTCCATTTCGCCTCTTGCCCTGTGTGTTCCGGTCTAAAATGTGGTTATATTGCTAGGTAACATACTGAGTGTGAGTCCTATCCAGCTCTATTGTCTGTCCACAGTTATCTGCTGTAGTGAGCGGTGTCACGCTCCTTGCCACAGAGTCTCTTATTATACGGGGGGAGTCAGTAAATAGGTCACACATGTCTATTTTTGTTTGGCTTGGCTTGGTTTCCTTCGTTCTCAATCTCCCGCTACCAAACCCTGACACGGGCCTACGTTGCACAATGTGGTCCAGAACCGGAATGCGTTGTGTCGCAGTTTACAGCTTGACTGCGATATTTGCACCTTTCGGTCCAACACATCCGACTTCAGCAAGCATTTTTTTGAGTACCGGGTAAGCATTCCCTCTTCGATCCCTTCTCCTTAGCCAGTCTACTCTGTTAAAGCCTGTTATCCAGGATCACCGCGTGGAGGTATAGAAGGGTCTTGGCAGCTCTAGTTCGCTGGCCCTGACGCTAGCAGTCAGCTATGGGTCACTGACCGCTGCAGCTCATGCGCTGCTCGGCATCTTGATCTCTTTTTTTGTTTTAACAACATGAGATACGAACCTGAATCGCAAGTTTCAAGTAAGCCCTGGTTTCAAGGGAGATAAGACGATAATACCTGCATTATGAGCTACCTCCGCCTAGACTATTTGTCTTGCCACTAGTACAAGATAGCCTGGGAATAGAGAGCGAGGCTGATGACCAGCGCAGTCACCTCCCCGCTATAATCCAACTACATCGCAAGTAACACCATCAAGACAGACCCGTCTGACGATGTCGCATCATCGCTTGCGATGAGCAATAATCATTTACCAAGTTAATAGAAAATAACGTTTGCCGCGCAAAGTGATTCGCGTGTCTGCTTCTCTTGACAAATGTGAACCATTTAATTCCTTGATATTCACTCAGCTGTAAATAGGTACATAATTTCCATTTAGGAACGGAAAGGCTGTAAGCAAAATGCAAAGTAATTAGCGTGTCCTTTGCATAACGTGGCTTCTTTCAATCGCCATCCTGTTTGGCTGTTTTAAGTGTAATTTCAAGTGTGCGGTACGGTAGGTAGCCACTACTTTCCGTACGTAGAGTACTAGAGAGTCCTCATAACCTTAGGCAAGGACTGCGAGAACGGAGCAGCGGGAGAGCAGACACGAGGTAAATCAGCTGATAGCTGAGAATACCCAGGAGAGTGACGCTATTATATACACCGACGGATCAGTCGTGGGCAGTGGGACATCAGGCTGGGGTTTCTCGGCTAGAGTGAAAGGAGAGTTCCTGAGCGCAGTAGGGCATACATGTCAACAACCTCCAGTATGAGAATGGAGACGGATGTAGTGACCTCAGCACTGAAATGGATTTCTGAGACTTCTATAACAAAGGCAGTCATCGTGACAGACGCGCAAGCCGTACTTCAGAAAGTACAGAAGGGATGGCTTAGGTACGAGTGGATAGCTGCTGTTGAGGCCTCAAACCTACAGGCGTTGACCTGGATCTACTGTCCTGCTCATGCCGGTATTCAGGGCAATGAAAGCTTCACGGGCTACCGTCATGGGCACATTAGTGGTGGATAGAAGAGACATTTTGAAATCAATCAATGACCACCTGCTGGATGACGACACCACAGTAGATGAAGCAGCAATCCACAGACTGCAAAGTTTCGACATTAAACGAGGTTCCAGCGGAGTGGGGCGCATGAGAGGATGGAGCAGGAGAGTGTACAACCAGCTAGCTACAGGGACCATAAGCATCCATACCTTACGCCATTTGATGAGAGAGACTGAGCTCCTATGGGTATGCCCGTATTGCAGTGACGTCTACTCTTAGAAACAGAAACATAAATACTTTCCGTACGTGAAGGAGAAAAAAAAACCATGTCTACAAAACTGGAAACGAGCGTGATTCAAACCGGGTGCGTTGGGATTGTGAAGCGGACGCTTCACCTCTAGGTCAGGCAGCGTCCCGTAAGCAATATACATCCACTACAAAAAGTAGATTCACTTCAATGCAGTCTTAACACTTCATCCCCGACCGCTGCAAAGTCTGATATAATTTTAACTTTACATTTTCCCACTGAAAGTCTCCTTGCACGCGTACTCCCAGCAAGAGCAATCGTATGCAACTTTACCGAAGGTGGTCCAAGCAGTGTGCGTTGCTTGGGCTGTCATGTGCACCCTGAGGGCTCAGTGTCACCGAAAAAAAACAGACAGACAGGGGGCGTGGCACTAATTGGAATGGCGAGAAAATGATTTGCGGTGAAGCTCTAGTCAATGTTTGACGTCATTTGTTGGTTTATATAATAAATAATGTTCTGAGATGTGTGAAATGTGTTAGGTCACGTGTCTGCGACCACTGCAAGCATGGGCGGCATCCCGGAGGGGTTGGGGGAAGGTAATGTGTTACGGATCTCTACGACAATGAAGAAAATAGAAGAGGCCATGAGAACTCTAAAGAAAAAGAAATCGCCCGGAAAAGATGGCGTAACAAATGAAATGCTGATGGGGCTAGGCCAAACAGCGAAGAGGAAGTTACTATCAGTCCTGAACCAAAGCTGGAAAAGGGGAATTGTATCGCAGGCATGGACAGATGCTGTAATTATACCAGTACCAAAGAAAGAAAAAGATAGAGCAGATCCAAATGGATACATGCCTATCAGTCTACTGAGCTGTGTAGGCAAACTGATGGAGCGTATGATAAACACCAGACTGATGTGGCATCTGGAAGAAAAACACATACTAATTCCACAGCAAGCAGGATTTAGACAGTACAGATCTACTGAGGGCCAGATTACTCTATTAGCCGAGGAAATAGAGGATGCTTACCAGGAGAAAAAGCATACAGTAGCGGTTTGGGTGGATTTAGAGAAGGCATTTGACAAGGTGTGGAAAGAAGCACTTAAAGTCAAGCTACGAAGAAGTGAAGTTTGTGGGAAAATGTACAGATGGATCAGCCACTACCTCGAAAACAGAACAGCCAGAGTTCAAGTACAAGGTCAGATGAGCAAGAAGGTGAAACTTTAGCAGGGAGTATCACAAGGGGGAGTACTGTCACCCACACTTTTCCTGGTGTATATAAACAACATCTCATAGAATATACCAAGAAAAGTCCACAGCTCCATGTTTGCAGACGATCTGGCTATGTGGACCTCTGAAAAAAATCTCACCGTAGCAATCAATCGGATGCAGCAGGCCCTAACATCGCTGGAGGAGTAGGCGAACTCATGGCTGGTCAAAATAAATGAGGAAAAAACAACATGTACGATATTCTCGCTTTCAAATAAACCCCAGAACACCAAAATAAGTCTTAACGGCAAATATCTGCGGCCAAACGACAAAAACCAAACTATCTGGGAGTCACATTTGATCGGCGCATGACATGGAAAAGTCAGATCGACGGAGACCGAATGAGAGCCAGAGAAAGAATGGCAATCATGAGGAAACTTGCTGGCACAAGCTGGGGAGCAGACGAAAGTATACTAAAGAAACTGTACACTGGAAGAGTGAGACCAGTTCTCGAGTATGACATTGCGGCATGGACAACGGCAGCAAAGGCGAACTTTGATAAAATTAGCAAACTTCAAAACCAAGCCATGAGAGTTATAACAGGAGGCATGCAGTCAACGCAAATTGTAGAACTTGAAAAGATTACAAATCTGCAATCCATGACCGACAGAAGAGACTGCAGAGCCCAGCAGCAAGCAGAGAAACTCAGAAGACTGACAGACCAACCAATGCATCAGAGACTAAATAGATTTGGAACTGGGAAACTAAAGCGGAGAAACTTTGCACAAATAGCCAAAGCAAAGATGAGCGAAGACCCTATGAACACATTAACAACACCAAAGCCCATCCCTACTATACGCAAACCTACCTGGAAGCAGCATATCATTTCGGAGGTGGTAGAAAATATACCAGGTATTGGAAACAAGAACAGCCAGACTGAAAAAGAAAGAAGAGACATAACCCTGAGGTACATAACGAAAAACTACACAAGCATGGACTGGACCCATGCATACACCGACGGTTCTGTAACAAACACAACACAGAATGGAGGGGCAGGGGTATTCCTGAGCCTACCAAATGGTAGAAAAATAACACTGTCAGTGGCAACTGGAAAATACTCAACCAATTTCAGAGCGGAGGCAGAAGCACTGAGGGCTGCAGTAGAAGCAATGCTTGCAGACAAAAGAAATGAAAGCCAGATAGTCCTGTTTACAGATGCACTGGCCGTAGTCACAGCACTAAAAAGCCAGAAAAATACTGAACTTAATGATTTAAGAGCAGTACTCTGTCAACTATGGCAGCAGTCCGCACCAAAAAGAGTAGTGGTGCAGTGGGTTCCATCTCACTGCAACATCCAAGGCAACGAGGAGGCAGACAGACTGGCAAAAGAAGGTGCAAGACTACCACAAACAGATTCTAGTGTGACCTACGAAGAGTAAAAAAGGTTTATTGGAGCCTGATACATGGCCAAATGGGAAACAGAACATACTGGTTACACCAAAAATGATGCCTATTACCAGTTGAACAGAAGAGAGCAGGTCGTGGTCTTCAGACTCCGCACAGGCCACAATAGACTGAGGTACCACCTATTCAATAAACTGAAGATAGGTGGCACTGACGAATGCACTTGTGGTACTGGGAAAATGACCGCTGAACATCTGCTGCAAAACTGCTCGACATACGAGGACTAAAGAAAGCACATGTGGCCATCACCAGTGGCAACGCCAGACAAGCTCTATGGCAGTGTCGACAGCCTCAGGATGACCGCTGCTTTTTCCGAAAAAATACAGGTTGACGTTTGACAGCGTACGGAGAAGAAGAAGAAGAAGACGAAGAAGAAGAAGAAGAAGACAATATTTTAAAGCGAACGAAAGAAGAAGAAGATCATAAAGTACCTTCTTCTGTCTTCCTCCAGGCAAACACAGGCAAACTGTATCCCGACCATATCTTAATATTGTCTGTCCATCTGTGCCTCTGTCTTCCTTTGCTTCTCTTGCCCTCTATTCTTTCCCCAAAATAACCTTTAGCAGACTGTTATGGCGCTTGACAAGACCAAACGATTTTATTTTTATTTTCTTTAAAAGTGTCCGATCCACCGGGATTTGTTCCAGAACCTGATTATTGGTTTTTCTATCCTTCCTAGAAACTCGTCCAAGTCTTCTGAATGCCCACATTTCAAAGTCTTCAATACGCCTCTCCATTTTCTTCGTCAGGATCCAGGTTTCTGCTCTATACAATAAAACTGGATGTACATATCATTTAATGGTTCTTATCTTTAAGATCTGAGATATCTGCTTTGATAGTAGTGTATCCCTCATGCTGTTAAATGTATTTTTGGCCATTGCATTCCTTAAATAATGTCGCTATCACGTTGTCCATCAGCTGACAGGAGTTGGCCTAGATATACATAGCTTGACACTTATTCCAGAATTTCTCCATTTATGTGGATGAAAGCCTTTGGACTTTCTTTCTTTTGGTGAACACCATAACTTTAGTCTTTTTAATGTTGATTTCCAACCCATATTGCTGACTCTTGCTGGTTATCTTATCCATGAAGTTCTGCAGATGTACTGGATCTTGTGTCATAACATTATATCGTCAGCATATGTGACATTATTGATGCTACGTCCTCCTATATTCAATCGAGGCATGTCATCTATGTCTTTGAAAACCTGTTCGGTGTATACAATCAAGGGGAGAGCAAACATCCGGTAGAAAGTGAGACGACACTGGGCTGCAACCCGCTAGAAAGTGAGACGACACTGGGCTACAACCCGGGAGAAAGTGAGACGACACTGGGCTACAACCCGGTAGAAAGTGAGACGACACTGGGCCACAACCCGGTAGAAAGGGAGACGACGCTGGGCCACAACCCAGTAGAAAGTGAGACGACGCTGGGCCACAACCCGGTAGAAAGGGAGACAACAACAGAATAAGAATGGCCCAATTCCTGGCTCGCTCTCTTACTTTCAGACACATGATAGTGAACCTAAGTTTCATCTCCAGTAACAATTCTTGCTAGGAAACCATTTCCTTCTGCTTCAAAACCCCGCAAAAGTTCTTGACGGGCATCAACGCGTGGTACTGTAGCACATTATGGAGGATTTGATGTGCTAAACCTTAACTGATGTCCAGATGTGATGCAGTTTCATTCCCAGTTTCCTTTACGCGCCAGTCAACGGCAGCACTCCACTCTGGGGTCACTACTCTATCAGCTGGACCTTGTCATGAACAGCCTGCCAAAGAATTCGAGCCGTTTTCGGAACTTTCTACTCCACTCATACACTTGCTGGAGTTAAAGGCATGCATCACCGTACTGGACCTTCATTTGTCAATGAAATTCCAAAGGTTTTATCTCTTCGCTGCTAACAAATACGGATACCACAAAACTACTTCTCTTTGGGGATTCCGTGGCGAAGTGGTTAAGCCGTCGGCCTCGTGATCAGGTGGTGTGGGTTCGACTCCGGACTCCGCGTCTTTTTCACGGGTGCTTGATGTGGAGTCCCCTGCATCTCGTAGTCACCTCCTAGTCGTCTTGTCCTTGACTTGCCACTGGGGTCGGGCGGCACGAGACGAGAGAATGATGATAAAATGTAGCGCAGTTAATCCTTACTAAAAAATTGCGCTAGCAAAATTAATTATGCCATCTATGATGGACGGCGGCCTTTTCCTTTGCCTTTGCCTACTTCTCTTTGGTACATGGCAAGAGTGAGGAGGCAATCTTTTAACTGCATTTATGACGTATGTTGTTCATCTGCACCGTGACGGCACATGCAGGACACTCTTGACATCTTTAACAACCATATTAACAAGTTACAATACAGAGGCATAATTTTTAACATTTCTGACCGACTTTTAAGGTTTTCATTTGAAACCCTCTCGCATGACAGTATCGTCTGCGTATTGTAGATCTGGGAACTTGTTTCCACCGATTGTAAAAGGATCGTAACTTTCCATATTCCCATCGCCTCTAACATCCCTCACAAATCGTAACTTTCCATATTCCCATCGCCTCTAACATACCTCAGAAATTGTAACTTTCCACATTCCCATCGACTCTAGCATCCCTCACAAATTGTAACTTTCCACATTCCCATCGCCTCTAACATCCCTCACAAATTGTAACTTTCCACATTCCCATCGACTCTAGCATCCCTCACAAATTGTAACTTTCCACATTCCCATCGCCTCTAACATCCCTCACAAATTGTAACTTTCCACATTCCCATCGTCTCTAACATCCCTCACAAATCGTAACTTTCCATATACCCATCGCCTCTAACATCCCTCACAAATCGTAACTTTCCATATTCCCATCGCCTCTAAGATCCCTCACAAATCGTAACTTTCCATATTCCCATCACCTGTAACATCCCTCACAATGCACTCTGTATAAATGTTACAAACGGTTTGAGGAGAGAAATGACGATTTTTAAAAAGACATTAGTTAGAAACATAAATGTATCGTCTTCCAAAGTGGTTCTCTCACTAACATCGCATCGACTCCATCCAGAATAAAACTACCAATCTCTGATGTTGTTGTTGTTGTTCTTGTTGTTGATGTTGCTGTTGTGGCTGATGATGTTGTTTCTTGTTGTTGATGTTGCTGAACTTGCTGATGTTGTTGTTGATGTTGTTGTTGATGTGGCTGAACTTTCTGATGTTGTTGTTGATGTTGTTGTTGATGTTGCTGAACTTGCTGATGTTGTTGTTGATGTTGCTGAACTTGCTGATGTTGTTGTTGATGTTGTTGTTGATGTTGTTGTTGATGTTGTTGATGATGTTGCTGAACTTGCTGATGTTGTTGTTGATGTTGCTGTTGATGTTGTTGAACTTGCTGATGTTGTTGTTGATGTTGTTGATGTTGTTGTTGATGTTGTTGTTGATGTTGTTGTTGATGTTGTTGTTGATGTTGCTGAACTTGCTGATGTTGTTGTTGATGTTGTTGTTGATGTTGCTGAACTTGCTGATGTTGTTGTTGATGTTGTTGTTGATGTTGCTGAACTTGCTGATGTTGTTGTTGATATTGCTGTTGATGTTGTTGAACTTGCTGATGTTGTTGTTGATGTTGTTGTTGATGTTGTTGTTGATGTTGCTGAACTTGCTGATGTTGTTGTTGATGTTGTTGTTGATGTTGTTGTTGATGTTGCTGAACTTGCTGATGTTGTTGTTGATGTTGTTGTTGATGTTGCTGAACTTGCTGATGTTGTTGTTGATGTTGTTGTTGATGTTGTTGTTGATGTTGCTGAACTTGCTGATGTTGTTGTTGATGTTGTTGTTGATGTTGCTGAACTTGCTGATGTTGTTGTTGATGTTGATGTTGTTGTTGATGTTGCTGAACTTGCTGATGTTGTTGTTGATGTTGCTGTTGATGTTGTTGTTGATGTTGCTGTTGATGTTGCTGAACTTGCTGATGTTGTTGTTGATGTTGTTGTTGATGTTGTTGTTGATGTTGCTGAACTTGCTGATGTTGTTGTTAATGTTGCTGTTGATGTTGTTGTTGATGTTGCTGAACTTGCTCATGTTGTTGTTGATGTTGTTGTTGATGTTGCTGAACTTGCTGATGTTGTTGTTGATGTTGCTGAACTTGCTGATGTTGTTGTTGATGTTGCTGAACTTGATGATGTTGTTGTTGATGTTGTTGTTGATGTTGCTGAACTTGCTGATGTTGTTGTTGATGTTGTTGTTGATGTTGCTGAACTTGCTGATGTTGTTGTTGATGTTGTTGTTGATGTTGCTGAACTTGCTGATATTGTTGTTGATGTTGTTGTTGATGTTGCTGAACTTGCTGATGTTGTTGTTGATGTTGTTGTTGATGTTGTTGTTGATGTTGTTGTTGATGTTGTTGTTGATGTTGCTGAACTTGCTGATGTTGTTGTTGATGTTGTTGTTGATGTTGTTGTTGATGTTGCTGAACTTGCTGATGTTGTTGTTGATGTTGTTGTTGATGTTGTTGTTGATGTTGCTGAACTTGCTGATGTTGTTGTTGATGTTGTTGTTGATGTTGTTGCTGATGTTGTTATTGATGTTGCTGAACTTGCTGATGTTGTTGTTGATGTTGTTGCTGATGTTGTTGTTGATGTTGCTGAACTTGCTGATGTTGTTGTTGATGTTGCTGAACTTGCTGATGTTGTTGTTGATGTTGCTGAACTTGCTGATGTTGTTGTTGATGTTGTTGTTGATGTTGTTGCTGATGTTGTTGTTGATTTTGCTGAACTTGCTGATGTTGTTGATGATGTTGTTGTTGATGTTGCTGAACTTGCTGATGTTGTTGTTGATGTTGTTGTTGATGTTGTTGTTGATGTTGCTGAAATTGCTGATGTTGTTGTTGATGTTGTTGTTGATGTTCTTGCTGATGTTGTTGTTAATGTTGCTGAACTTGCTGATGTTGTTGTTGATGTTGTTGTTGATGTTGTTCCTGATGTTGTTGTTGATGTTGCTGAACTTGCTGATGTTGTTGTTGATGTTGCTGAACTTGCTGATGTTGTTGTTGATGTTGTTGTTGATGTTGTTGCTGATGTTGTTGTTGATGTTGCTGAACTTGCTGATGTTGTTGTTGATGTTGCTGAACTTGCTGATGTTGTTGTTGATGTTGTTGTTGATGTTGTTGCTGATGTTGTTGTTGATGTTGTTGTTGATGTTGTTGTTGATGTTGTTGTTGATGTTGCTGAACTTGCTGATGTTGTTGTTGATGTTGTTGTTGATGTTGTTGCTGATGTTGTTGTAGATGTTGCTGAACTTGCTGATGTTGTTGTTGATGTTGCTGAACTTGCTGATGTTGTTGTTGATGTTGTTGCTGATGTTGTTGTTGAAGTTGCTAAACTTGCTGATGTTGTTGTTGATGTTGTTGTTGATGTTGTTGTTGATGTTGTTGTTGATGTTGCTGAACTTGCTTATGTTGTTGTTGATGTTGTTGTTGATGTTGCTGAACTTGCTGATATTGTTGTTGATGTTGTTGTTGATGGTGTTGTTGATGTTGCTGAACTTGCTGATGTTGTTGTTGATGTTGTTGTTGATGTTGTTGTTGATGTTGCTGAACTTGCTGATGTTGTTGTTGATGTTGTTGTTGATGTTGTTGTTGATGTTGCTGAACTTGCTGATGTTGTTGTTGATGTTGTTGTTGATGTTGCTGAACTTGCTGATGTTGTTGTTGATGTTGTTGTTGATGTTGTTGTTGATGTTGCTGAACTTGCTGATGTTGTTGTTGATGTTGTTGTTGATGTTGCTGAACTTGCTGATGTTGTTGTTGATGTTGATGTTGTTGTTGATGTTGCTGAACTTGCTGATGTTGTTGTTGATGTTGCTGTTGATGTTGTTGTTGATGTTGCTGTTGATGTTGCTGAACTTGCTGATGTTGTTGTTGATGTTGTTGTTGATGTTGTTGTTGATGTTGCTGAACTTGCTGATGTTGTTGTTAATGTTGCTGTTGATGTTGTTGTTGATGTTGCTGAACTTGCTCATGTTGTTGTTGATGTTGTTGTTGATGTTGCTGAACTTGCTGATGTTGTTGTTGATGTTGCTGAACTTGCTGATGTTGTTGTTGATGTTGCTGAACTTGATGATGTTGTTGTTGATGTTGTTGTTGATGTTGCTGAACTTGCTGATGTTGTTGTTGATGTTGTTGTTGATGTTGCTGAACTTGCTGATGTTGTTGTTGATGTTGTTGTTGATGTTGCTGAACTTGCTGCTGTTGTTGTTGATGTTGTTGTTGATGTTGCTGAACTTGCTGATGTTGTTGTTGATGTTGTTGTTGATGTTGTTGTTGATGTTGTTGTTGATGTTGTTGTTGATGTTGCTGAACTTGCTGATGTTGTTGTTGATGTTGTTGTTGATGTTGTTGTTGATGTTGCTGAACTTGCTGATGTTGTTGTTGATGTTGTTGTTGATGTTGTTGTTGATGTTGCTGAACTTGCTGATGTTGTTGTTGATGTTGTTGTTGATGTTGTTGCTGATGTTGTTATTGATGTTCCTGAACTTGCTGATGTTGTTGTTGATGTTGTTATTGATGTTGTTGCTGATGTTGTTGTTGATGTTGCTGAACTTGCTGATGTTGTTGTTGATGTTGCTGAACTTGCTGATGTTGTTGTTGATGTTGCTGAACTTGCTGATGTTGTTGTTGATGTTGTTGTTGATGTTGTTGCTGATGTTGTTGTTGATGTTGCTGAACTTGCTGATGTTGTTGATGATGTTGTTGTTGATGTTGCTGAACTTGCTGATGTTGTTGTTGATGTTGTTGTTGATGTTGTTGTTGATGTTGCTGAAATTGCTGATGTTGTTGTTGATGTTGTTGTTGATGTTCTTGCTGATGTTGTTGTTGATGTTGCTGAACTTGCTGATGTTGTTGTTGATGTTGTTGTTGATGTTGTTCCTGATGTTGTTGTTGATGTTGCTGAACTTGCTGATGTTGTTGTTGATGTTGCTGAACTTGCTGATGTTGTTGTTGATGTTGTTGTTGATGTTGTTGCTGATGTTGTTGTTGATGTTGCTGAACTTGCTGATGTTTTTGTTGATGTTGCTGAACTTGCTGATGTTGTTGTTGATGTTGTTGTTGATGTTGTTGCTGATGTTGTTGTTGATGTTGTTGTTGATGTTGTTGTTGATGTTGTTGTTGATGTTGCTGAACTTGCTGATGTTGTTGTTGATGTTGTTGTTGATGTTGTTGCTGATGTTGTTGTTGATGTTGCTGAACTTGCTGATGTTGTTGTTGATGTTGCTGAACTTGCTGATGTTGTTGTTGATGTTGTTGCTGATGTTGTTGTTGATGTTGCTAAACTTGCTGATGTTGTTGTTGATGTTGTTGTTGATGTTGTTGTTGATGTTGTTGTTGATGTTGCTGAACTTGCTGATGTTGTTGTTGATGTTGTTGTTGATGTTGCTGAACTTGCTGATATTGTTGTTGATGTTGTTGTTGATGGTGTTGTTGATGTTGCTGAACTTGCTGATGTTGTTGTTGATGTTGTTGTTGATGTTGTTGTTGATGTTGCTGAACTTGCTGATGTTGTTGTTGATGTTGTTGTTGATGTTGTTGTTGATGTTGCTGAACTTGCTGATTTTGTTGTTGATGTTGTTGTTGATGTTGCTGAACTTGCTGATGTTGTTGTTGATGTTGTTGTTGATGTTGTTGTTGATGTTGCTGAACTTGCTGATGTTGTTGTTGATGTTGTTGTTGATGTTGTTGTTGATGTTGCTGAACTTGCTGATGTTGTTGTTGATGTTGTTGTTGATGTTGTTGTTGATGTTGCTGAACTTGCTGATGTTGTTGTTGATGTTGTTGTTGATGTTGCTGAACTTGCTGATGTTGTTGTTGATGTTGTTGTTGATGTTGTTGTTGATGTTGCTGAACTTGCTGATGTTGTTGTTGATGTTGTTGTTGATGTTGCTGTTGATGTTGTTGTTGATGTTGCTGAACTTGCTGATGTTGTTGCTGATGTTGTTGTTGATGTTGTTGTTGATATTGCTGAACTTGCTGATGTTGTTGTTGATGTTGTTGTTGATGTTGTTGTTGATGTTGCTGAACTTGCTGATGTTGTTGTTGATGTTGTTGTTGATGTTGTTGTTGATGTTGCTGAACTTGCTGATGTTGTTGTTGATGTTGTTGTTGATGTTGTTGTTGATGTTGCTGAACTTGCTGATGTTGTTGCTGATGTTGTTGTTGATGTTGTTGTCGATGTTGTTGTTGATGTTGTTGTTGATGTTGCTGAACTTGCTGATGTTGTTGTTGATGTTGTTGTTGATGTTGTTGCTGATGTTGTTGTTGATGTTTCTGATATGCTGATGTTGTTGTTGATGTTGTTGTTGATGTTGTTGCTGATGTTGTTGTTGATGTTGCTGAACTTGCTGATGTTGTTGTTGATGTTGCTGAACTTGCTGATGTTGTTGTTGATGTTGCTGAACTTGCTGATGTTGTTGTTGATGTTGTTGTTGATGTTGTTGCTGATGTTGTTGTTGATGTTGCTGAACTTGCTGATGTTGTTGTTGATGTTGTTGTTGATGTTGCTGAACTTGCTGATGTTGTTGTTGATGTTGCTGAACTTGCTGATGTTGTTGTTGATGTTGTTGTTGATGTTGTTGTTGATGTTCTTGCTGATGTTGTTGTTGATGTTGCTGAACTTGCTGATGTTGTTGTTGATGTTGTTCCTGATGTTGTTGTTGATGTTGCTGAACTTGCTGATGTTGTTGTTGATGTTGCTGAACTTGCTGATGTTGTTGTTGATGTTGTTGTTGATGTTGTTGCTGATGTTGTTGTTGATGTTGCTGAACTTGCTGATGTTGTTGATGTTGTTGTTGATGTTGTTGCTGATGTTGTTGTTGATGTTGCTGAACTTGCTGATGTTGTTGTTGATGTTGTTGTTGATGTTGTTGCTGATGTTGTTGTTGATGTTGTTGTTGATGTTGTTGTTGATGTTGTTGTTGATGTTGCTGAACTTGCTGATGTTGTTGTTGATGTTGTTGTTGATGTTGTTGCTGATGTTGTTGTTGATGTTGCTGAACTTGCTGATGTTGTTGTTGATGTTGCTGAACTTGCTGATGTTGTTGTTGATGTTGTTGTTGATGTTGTTGCTGATGTTGTTGTTGATGTTGCTAAACTTGCTGATGTTGTTGTTGATGTTGTTGTTGATGTTGTTGTTGATGTTGTTGTTTATGTTGTTGTTGATGTTGTTGTTGATGTTGCTGAACTTGCTGATGTTGTTGTTGATGTTGTTGCTGATGTTGTTGTTGATGTTGCTAAACTTGCTGATGTTGTTGTTGATGTTGTTGTTGATGTTGTTGTTGATGTTGCTGAACTTGCTGATGTTGTTGTTGATGTTGTTGTTGATGTTGCTGAACTTGCTGATATTGTTGTTGATGTTGTTGTTGATGGTGTTGTTGATGTTGCTGAACTTGCTGATGTTGTTGTTGATGTTGTTGTTGATGTTGTTGTTGATGTTGCTGAACTTGCTGATGTTGTTGTTGATGTTGTTGTTGATGTTGTTGTTGATGTTGCTGAACTTGCTGATGTTGTTGTTGATGTTGTTGTTGATGTTGCTGAACTTGCTGATGTTGTTGTTGATGTTGTTGTTGATGTTGTTGTTGATGTTGCTGAACTTGCTGATGTTGTTGTTGATGTTGTTGTTGATGTTGTTGCTGATGTTGCTGAACTTGCTGATGTTGTTGTTGATGTTGTTGTTGATGTTGTTGTTGATGTTGCTGAACTTGCTGATGTTGTTGTTGATGTTGTTGTTGATGTTGCTGAACTTGCTGATGTTGTTGTTGATGTTGTTGTTGATGTTGTTGTTGATGTTG
Organism: Ariolimax columbianus; assembly: GCA_036924085.1. Lineage (NCBI taxonomy): Eukaryota > Metazoa > Mollusca > Gastropoda > Stylommatophora > Arionidae > Ariolimax > Ariolimax columbianus. The sequence continues at coordinate 67,501,812 of JAVGWX010000013.1, read as the reverse complement.
CTGAACTTGCCGATGTTGTTGTTGATGTTGCTGAACTTGCTGATGTTGTTGTTGATGTTGTTGTTGATGTTGTTGTTGATGTTGCTGAACTTGCTGATGTTGTTGTTGATGTTGTTGTTGATGTTGCTGTTGATGTTGTTGTTGATGTTGCTGAACTTGCTGATGTTGTTGCTGATGTTGTTGTTGATGTTGTTGTTGATATTGCTGAACTTGCTGATGTTGTTGTTGATGTTGCTGAACTTGCTGATGTTGTTGTTGATGTTGTTGTTGATGTTGTTGCTGATGTTGTTGTTGATGTTGCTGAACTTGCTGATGTTGTTGTTGATGTTGTTGTTGATGTTGCTGAACTTGCTGATGTTGTTGTTGATGTTGCTGAACTTGCTGATGTTGTTGTTGATGTTGTTGTTGATGTTGTTGTTGATGTTCTTGCTGATGTTGTTGTTGATGTTGCTGAACTTGCTGATGTTGTTGTTGATGTTGTTCCTGATGTTGTTGTTGATGTTGCTGAACTTGCTGATGTTGTTGTTGATGTTGCTGAACTTGCTGATGTTGTTGTTGATGTTGTTGTTGATGTTGTTGCTGATGTTGTTGTTGATGTTGCTGAACTTGCTGATGTTGTTGATGTTGTTGTTGATGTTGTTGCTGATGTTGTTGTTGATGTTGCTGAACTTGCTGATGTTGTTGTTGATGTTGTTGTTGATGTTGTTGCTGATGTTGTTGTTGATGTTGTTGTTGATGTTGTTGTTGATGTTGTTGTTGATGTTGCTGAACTTGCTGATGTTGTTGTTGATGTTGTTGTTGATGTTGTTGCTGATGTTGTTGTTGATGTTGCTGAACTTGCTGATGTTGTTGTTGATGTTGCTGAACTTGCTGATGTTGTTGTTGATGTTGTTGTTGATGTTGTTGCTGATGTTGTTGTTGATGTTGCTAAACTTGCTGATGTTGTTGTTGATGTTGTTGTTGATGTTGTTGTTGATGTTGTTGTTTATGTTGTTGTTGATGTTGTTGTTGATGTTGCTGAACTTGCTGATGTTGTTGTTGATGTTGTTGCTGATGTTGTTGTTGATGTTGCTAAACTTGCTGATGTTGTTGTTGATGTTGTTGTTGATGTTGTTGTTGATGTTGCTGAACTTGCTGATGTTGTTGTTGATGTTGTTGTTGATGTTGCTGAACTTGCTGATATTGTTGTTGATGTTGTTGTTGATGGTGTTGTTGATGTTGCTGAACTTGCTGATGTTGTTGTTGATGTTGTTGTTGATGTTGTTGTTGATGTTGCTGAACTTGCTGATGTTGTTGTTGATGTTGTTGTTGATGTTGTTGTTGATGTTGCTGAACTTGCTGATGTTGTTGTTGATGTTGTTGTTGATGTTGCTGAACTTGCTGATGTTGTTGTTGATGTTGTTGTTGATGTTGTTGTTGATGTTGCTGAACTTGCTGATGTTGTTGTTGATGTTGTTGTTGATGTTGTTGCTGATGTTGCTGAACTTGCTGATGTTGTTGTTGATGTTGTTGTTGATGTTGTTGTTGATGTTGCTGAACTTGCTGATGTTGTTGTTGATGTTGTTGTTGATGTTGCTGAACTTGCTGATGTTGTTGTTGATGTTGTTGTTGATGTTGTTGTTGATGTTGCTGAACTTGCCGATGTTGTTGTTGATGTTGCTGAACTTGCTGATGTTGTTGTTGATGTTGTTGTTGATGTTGTTGTTGATGTTGCTGAACTTGCTGATGTTGTTGTTGATGTTGTTGTTGATGTTGCTGTTGATGTTGTTGTTGATGTTGCTGAACTTGCTGATGTTGTTGCTGATGTTGTTGTTGATGTTGTTGTTGATATTGCTGAACTTGCTGATGTTGTTGTTGATGTTGTTGTTGATGTTGTTGTTGATGTTGCTGAACTTGCTGATGTTGTTGTTGATGTTGTTGTTGATGTTGTTGTTGATGTTGCTGAACTTGCTGATGTTGTTGTTGATGTTGTTGTTGATGTTGTTGTTGATGTTGCTGAACTTGCTGATGTTGTTGCTGATGTTGTTGTTGATGTTGTTGTCGATGTTGTTGTTGATGTTGTTGTTGATGTTGCTGAACTTGCTGATGTTGTTGTTGATGTTGTTGTTGATGTTGTTGTTGCTGATGTTGTTGTTGATGTTGCTGACTTGCTGATGTTGTTGTTGATGTTGTTGTTGATGTTGTTGCTGATGTTGTTGTTGATGTTGCTGAACTTGCTGATGTTGTTGTTGATGTTGCTGAACTTGCTGATGTTGTTGTTGATGTTGCTGAACTTGCTGATGTTGTTGTTGATGTTGTTGTTGATGTTGTTGCTGATGTTGTTGTTGATGTTGCTGAACTTGCTGATGTTGTTGATGATGTTGTTGTTGATGTTGCTGAACTTGCTGATGTTGTTGTTGATGTTGTTGTTGATGTTGTTGTTGATGTTGCTGAAATTGCTGATGTTGTTGTTGATGTTGTTGTTGATGTTCTTGCTGATGTTGTTGTTGATGTTGCTGAACTTGCTGATGTTGTTGTTGATGTTGTTCCTGATGTTGTTGTTGATGTTGCTGAACTTGCTGATGTTGTTGTTGATGTTGCTGAACTTGCTGATGTTGTTGCTGATGTTGTTGTTGATGTTGCTGAACTTGCTGATGTTGTTGTTGATGTTGTTGTTGATGTTGTTGCTGATGTTGTTGTTGATGTTGCTGAACTTGCTGATGTTGTTGTTGATGTTGTTGTTGATGTTGTTGCTGATGTTGTTGTTGATGTTGTTGTTGATGTTGTTGTTGATGTTGTTGTTGATGTTGTTGCTGATGTTGTTGTTGATGTTGCTGAACTTGCTGATGTTGTTGTTGATGTTGTTGTTGATGTTGTTGCTGATGTTGTTGTTGATGTTGTTGTTGATGTTGTTGTTGATGTTGTTGTTGATGTTGCTGAACTTGCTGATGTTGTTGTTGATGTTGTTGTTGATGTTGTTGCTGATGTTGTTGTTGATGTTGCTGAACTTGCTGATGTTGTTGTTGATGTTGCTGAACTTGCTGATGTTGTTGTTGATGTTGTTGTTGATGTTGTTGCTGATGTTGTTGTTGATGTTGCTAAACTTGCTGATGTTGTTGTTGATGTTGTTGTTGATGTTGTTGTTGATGTTGTTGTTGATGTTGTTGTTGATGTTGCTGAACTTGCTGATGTTGTTGTTGATGTTGTTGTTGATGTTGTTGCTGATGTTGTTGTTGATTTTGCTGAACTTGCTGATGTTGTTGTTGATGTTGCTGAACTTGCTGATGTTGTTGTTGATGTTGTTGCTGATGATGTTGTTGATGTTGCTAAACTTGCTGATGTTGTTGTTGATGTTGTTGTTGATGTTGTTGTTGATGTTGTTGTTGATGTTGCTGAACTTGCTGATGTTGTTGTTGATGTTGTTGTTGATGTTGCTGAACTTGCTGATATTGTTGTTGATGTTGTTGTTGATGGTGTTGTTGATGTTGCTGAACTTGCTGATGTTGTTGTTGATGTTGTTGTTGATGTTGTTGTTGATGTTGCTGAACTTGCTGATGTTGTTGTTGATGTTGTTGTTGATGTTGTTGTTGATGTTGCTGAACTTGCTGATGTTGTTGTTGATGTTGTTGTTGATGTTGCTGAACTTGCTGATGTTGTTGTTGATGTTGTTGTTGATGTTGTTGTTGATGTGGCTGAACTTGCTGATGTTGTTGTTGATGTTGTTGTTGATGTTGTTGTTGATGTTGCTGAACTTGCTGATGTTGTTGTTGATGTTGTTGTTGATGTTGTTGTTGATGTTGCTGAACTTGCTGATGTTGTTGTTGATGTTGTTGTTGATGTTGCTGAACTTGCTGATGTTGTTGTTGATGTTGTTGTTGATGTTGTTGTTGATGTTGCTGAACTTGCTGATGTTGTTGTTGATGTTGCTGAACTTGCTGATGTTGTTGTTGATGTTGTTGTTGATGTTGTTGTTGATGTTGCTGAACTTGCTGATGTTGTTGTTGATGTTGTTGTTGATGTTGCTGTTGATGTTGTTGTTGATGTTGCTGAACTTGCTGATGTTGTTGCTGATGTTGTTGTTGATGTTGTTGTCTATATTGCTGAACTTGCTGATGTTGTTGTTGATGTTGTTGTTGATGTTGTTGTTGATGTTGCTGAACTTGCTGATGTTGTTGTTGATGTTGTTGTTGATGTTGTTGTTGATGTTGCTGAACTTGCTGATGTTGTTGTTGATGTTGTTGTTGATGTTGTTGTTGATGTTGCTGAACTTGCTGATGTTGTTGCTGATGTTGTTGTTGATGTTGTTGTCGATGTTGTTGTTGATGTTGTTGTTGATGTTGCTGAACTTGCTGATGTTGTTGTTGATGTTGTTGTTGATGTTGTTGCTGATGTTGTTGTTGATGTTGCTGAACTTGCTGATGTTGTTGTTGATGTTGTTGTTGATGTTGTTGCTGATGTTGTTGTTGATGTTGCTGAACTTGCTGATGTTGTTGTTGATGTTGCTGAACTTGCTGATGTTGTTGTTGATGTTGCTGAACTTGCTGATGTTGTTGTTGATGTTGTTGTTGATGTTGTTGCTGATGTTGTTGTTGATGTTGCTGAACTTGCTGATGTTGTTGATGATGTTGTTGTTGATGTTGCTGAACTTGCTGATGTTGTTGTTGATGTTGTTGTTGATGTTGTTGTTGATGTTGCTGAAGTTGCTGATGTTGTTGTTGATGTTGTTGTTGATGTTCTTGCTGATGTTGTTGTTGATGTTGCTGAACTTGCTGATGTTGTTGTTGATGTTGTTCCTGATGTTGTTGTTGATGTTGCTGAACTTGCTGATGTTGTTGTTGATGTTGCTGAACTTGCTGATGTTGTTGTTGATGTTGTTGTTGATGTTGTTGCTGATGTTGTTGTTGATGTTGCTGAACTTGCTGATGTTGTTGTTGATGTTGTTGTTGATGTTGTTGCTGATGTTGTTGTTGATGTTGCTGAACTTGCTGATGTTGTTGTTGATGTTGTTGTTGATGTTGTTGTTGATGTTGTTCCTGATGTTGTTGTTGATGTTGCTGAACTTGCTGATGTTGTTGTTGATGTTGTTGTTGATGTTGTTGTTGATGTTGCTGAAATTGCTGATGTTGTTGTTGATGTTGTTGTTGATGTTCTTGCTGATGTTGTTGTTGATGTTGCTGAACTTGCTGATGTTGTTGTTGATGTTGTTCCTGATGTTGTTGTTGATGTTGCTGAACTTGCTGATGTTGTTGTTGATGTTGCTGAACTTGCTGATGTTGTTGTTGATGTTGTTGTTGATGTTGTTGCTGATGTTGTTGTTGATGTTGCTGAACTTGCTGATGTTGTTGTTGATGTTGTTGTTGATGTTGTTGCTGATGTTGTTGTTGATGTTGCTGAACTTGCTGATGTTGTTGTTGATGTTGTTGTTGATGTTGTTGCTGATGTTGTTGTTGATGTTGTTGTTGATGTTGTTGTTGATGTTGTTGTTGATGTTGCTGAACTTGCTGATGTTGTTGTTGATGTTGTTGTTGATGTTGTTGCTGATGTTGTTGTTGATGTTGCTGAACTTGCTGATGTTGTTGTTGATGTTGCTGAACTTGCTGATGTTGTTGTTGATGTTGTTGTTGATGTTGTTGCTGATGTTGTTGTTGATGTTGCTAAACTTGCTGATGTTGTTGTTGATGTTGTTGTTGATGTTGTTGTTGATGTTGTTGTTTATGTTGTTGTTGATGTTGTTGTTGATGTTGCTGAACTTGCTGATGTTGTTGTTGATGTTGTTGCTGATGTTGTTGTTGATGTTGCTAAACTTGCTGATGTTGTTGTTGATGTTGTTGTTGATGTTGTTGTTGATGTTGTTGTTGATGTTGCTGAACTTGCTGATGTTGTTGTTGATGTTGTTGTTGATGTTGCTGAACTTGCTGATATTGTTGTTGATGTTGTTGTTGATGGTGTTGTTGATGTTGCTGAACTTGCTGATGTTGTTGTTGATGTTGTTGTTGATGTTGTTGTTGATGTTGCTGAACTTGCTGATGTTGTTGTTGATGTTGTTGTTGATGTTGTTGTTGATGTTGCTGAACTTGCTGATGTTGTTGTTGATGTTGTTGTTGATGTTGCTGAACTTGCTGATGTTGTTGTTGATGTTGTTGTTGATGTTGTTGTTGATGTTGCTGAACTTGCTGATGTTGTTGTTGATGTTGTTGTTGATGTTGTTGCTGATGTTGCTGAACTTGCTGATGTTGTTGTTGATGTTGTTGTTGATGTTGTTGTTGATGTTGCTGAACTTGCTGATGTTGTTGTTGATGTTGTTGTTGATGTTGCTGAACTTGCTGATGTTGTTGTTGATGTTGTTGTTGATGTTGTTGTTGATGTTGCTGAACTTGCCGATGTTGTTGTTGATGTTGCTGAACTTGCTGATGTTGTTGTTGATGTTGTTGTTGATGTTGTTGTTGATGTTGCTGAACTTGCTGATGTTGTTGTTGATGTTGTTGTTGATGTTGCTGTTGATGTTGTTGTTGATGTTGCTGAACTTGCTGATGTTGTTGCTGATGTTGTTGTTGATGTTGTTGTTGATATTGCTGAACTTGCTGATGTTGTTGTTGATGTTGTTGTTGATGTTGTTGTTGATGTTGCTGAACTTGCTGATGTTGTTGTTGATGTTGTTGTTGATGTTGTTGTTGATGTTGCTGAACTTGCTGATGTTGTTGTTGATGTTGTTGTTGATGTTGTTGTTGATGTTGCTGAACTTGCTGATGTTGTTGCTGATGTTGTTGTTGATGTTGTTGTCGATGTTGTTGTTGATGTTGTTGTTGATGTTGCTGAACTTGCTGATGTTGTTGTTGATGTTGTTGTTGATGTTGTTGTTGCTGATGTTGTTGTTGATGTTGCTGACTTGCTGATGTTGTTGTTGATGTTGTTGTTGATGTTGTTGCTGATGTTGTTGTTGATGTTGCTGAACTTGCTGATGTTGTTGTTGATGTTGCTGAACTTGCTGATGTTGTTGTTGATGTTGCTGAACTTGCTGATGTTGTTGTTGATGTTGTTGTTGATGTTGTTGCTGATGTTGTTGTTGATGTTGCTGAACTTGCTGATGTTGTTGATGATGTTGTTGTTGATGTTGCTGAACTTGCTGATGTTGTTGTTGATGTTGTTGTTGATGTTGTTGTTGATGTTGCTGAAATTGCTGATGTTGTTGTTGATGTTGTTGTTGATGTTCTTGCTGATGTTGTTGTTGATGTTGCTGAACTTGCTGATGTTGTTGTTGATGTTGTTCCTGATGTTGTTGTTGATGTTGCTGAACTTGCTGATGTTGTTGTTGATGTTGCTGAACTTGCTGATGTTGTTGCTGATGTTGTTGTTGATGTTGCTGAACTTGCTGATGTTGTTGTTGATGTTGTTGTTGATGTTGTTGCTGATGTTGTTGTTGATGTTGCTGAACTTGCTGATGTTGTTGTTGATGTTGTTGTTGATGTTGTTGCTGATGTTGTTGTTGATGTTGTTGTTGATGTTGTTGTTGATGTTGTTGTTGATGTTGTTGCTGATGTTGTTGTTGATGTTGCTGAACTTGCTGATGTTGTTGTTGATGTTGTTGTTGATGTTGTTGCTGATGTTGTTGTTGATGTTGTTGTTGATGTTGTTGTTGATGTTGTTGTTGATGTTGCTGAACTTGCTGATGTTGTTGTTGATGTTGTTGTTGATGTTGTTGCTGATGTTGTTGTTGATGTTGCTGAACTTGCTGATGTTGTTGTTGATGTTGCTGAACTTGCTGATGTTGTTGTTGATGTTGTTGTTGATGTTGTTGCTGATGTTGTTGTTGATGTTGCTAAACTTGCTGATGTTGTTGTTGATGTTGTTGTTGATGTTGTTGTTGATGTTGTTGTTGATGTTGTTGTTGATGTTGCTGAACTTGCTGATGTTGTTGTTGATGTTGTTGTTGATGTTGTTGCTGATGTTGTTGTTGATGTTGCTGAACTTGCTGATGTTGTTGTTGATGTTGCTGAACTTGCTGATGTTGTTGTTGATGTTGTTGCTGATGATGTTGTTGATGTTGCTAAACTTGCTGATGTTGTTGTTGATGTTGTTGTTGATGTTGTTGTTGATGTTGTTGTTGATGTTGCTGAACTTGCTGATGTTGTTGTTGATGTTGTTGTTGATGTTGCTGAACTTGCTGATATTGTTGTTGATGTTGTTGTTGATGGTGTTGTTGATGTTGCTGAACTTGCTGATGTTGTTGTTGATGTTGTTGTTGATGTTGTTGTTGATGTTGCTGAACTTGCTGATGTTGTTGTTGATGTTGTTGTTGATGTTGTTGTTGATGTTGCTGAACTTGCTGATGTTGTTGTTGATGTTGTTGTTGATGTTGCTGAACTTGCTGATGTTGTTGTTGATGTTGTTGTTGATGTTGTTGTTGATGTGGCTGAACTTGCTGATGTTGTTGTTGATGTTGTTGTTGATGTTGTTGTTGATGTTGCTGAACTTGCTGATGTTGTTGTTGATGTTGTTGTTGATGTTGTTGTTGATGTTGCTGAACTTGCTGATGTTGTTGTTGATGTTGTTGTTGATGTTGCTGAACTTGCTGATGTTGTTGTTGATGTTGTTGTTGATGTTGTTGTTGATGTTGCTGAACTTGCTGATGTTGTTGTTGATGTTGCTGAACTTGCTGATGTTGTTGTTGATGTTGTTGTTGATGTTGTTGTTGATGTTGCTGAACTTGCTGATGTTGTTGTTGATGTTGTTGTTGATGTTGCTGTTGATGTTGTTGTTGATGTTGCTGAACTTGCTGATGTTGTTGCTGATGTTGTTGTTGATGTTGTTGTTGATATTGCTGAACTTGCTGATGTTGTTGTTGATGTTGTTGTTGATGTTGTTGTTGATGTTGCTGAACTTGCTGATGTTGTTGTTGATGTTGTTGTTGATGTTGTTGTTGATGTTGCTGAACTTGCTGATGTTGTTGTTGATGTTGTTGTTGATGTTGTTGTTGATGTTGCTGAACTTGCTGATGTTGTTGCTGATGTTGTTGTTGATGTTGTTGTCGATGTTGTTGTTGATGTTGTTGTTGATGTTGCTGAACTTGCTGATGTTGTTGTTGATGTTGTTGTTGATGTTGTTGCTGATGTTGTTGTTGATGTTGCTGAACTTGCTGATGTTGTTGTTGATGTTGTTGTTGATGTTGTTCCTGATGTTGTTGTTGATGTTGCTGAACTTGCTGATGTTGTTGTTGATGTTGCTGAACTTGCTGATGTTGTTGTTGATGTTGCTGAACTTGCTGATGTTGTTGTTGATGTTGTTGTTGATGTTGTTGCTGATGTTGTTGTTGATGTTGCTGAACTTGCTGATGTTGTTGATGATGTTGTTGTTGATGTTGCTGAACTTGCTGATGTTGTTGTTGATGTTGTTGTTGATGTTGTTGTTGATGTTGCTGAAGTTGCTGATGTTGTTGTTGATGTTGTTGTTGATGTTCTTGCTGATGTTGTTGTTGATGTTGCTGAACTTGCTGATGTTGTTGTTGATGTTGTTCCTGATGTTGTTGTTGATGTTGCTGAACTTGCTGATGTTGTTGTTGATGTTGCTGAACTTGCTGATGTTGTTGTTGATGTTGTTGTTGATGTTGTTGCTGATGTTGTTGTTGATGTTGCTGAACTTGCTGATGTTGTTGTTGATGTTGTTGTTGATGTTGTTGCTGATGTTGTTGTTGATGTTGCTGAACTTGCTGATGTTGTTGTTGATGTTGTTGTTGATGTTGTTGTTGATGTTGTTGCTGATGTTGTTGTTGATGTTGTTGTTGATGTTGTTGTTGATGTTGTTGTTGATGTTGCTGAACTTGCTGATGTTGTTGTTGATGTTGTTGTTGATGTTGTTGCTGATGTTGTTGTTGATGTTGCTGAACTTGCTGATGTTGTTGTTGATGTTGCTGAACTTGCTGATGTTGTTGTTGATGTTGTTGTTGATGTTGTTGCTGATGTTGTTGTTGATGTTGCTAAACTTGCTGATGTTGTTGTTGATGTTGTTGTTGATGTTGTTGTTGATGTTGTTGTTGATGTTGCTGAACTTGCTGATGTTGTTGTTGATGTTGTTGTTGATGTTGCTGAACTTGCTGATATTGTTGTTGATGTTGTTGTTGATGGTGTTGTTGATGTTGCTGAACTTGCTGATGTTGTTGTTGATGTTGTTGTTGATGTTGTTGTTGATGTTGCTGAACTTGCTGATGTTGTTGTTGATGTTGTTGTTGATGTTGTTGTTGATGTTGTTGTTGATGTTGCTGAACTTGCTGATGTTGTTGTTGATGTTGTTGTTGATGTTGCTGAACTTGCTGATGTTGTTGTTGATGTTGTTGTTGATGTTGCTGAACTTGCTGATGTTGTTGTTGATGTTGTTGTTGATGTTGTTGTTGATGTTGCTGAACTTGCTGATGTTGTTGTTGATGTTGTTGTTGATGTTGCTGTTGATGTTGTTGTTGATGTTGTTGTTGATGTTGTTGTTGATGTTGCTGAACTTGCCGATGTTGTTGTTGATGTTGCTGAACTTGCTGATGTTGTTGTTGATGTTGTTGTTGATGTTGTTGTTGATGTTGCTGAACTTGCTGATGTTGTTGTTGATGTTGTTGTTGATGTTGCTGTTGATGTTGTTGTTGATGTTGCTGAACTTGCTGATGTTGTTGCTGATGTTGTTGTTGATGTTGTTGTTGATATTGCTGAACTTGCTGATGTTGTTGTTGATGTTGTTGTTGATGTTGTTGTTGATGTTGCTGAACTTGCTGATGTTGTTGTTGATGTTGTTGTTGATGTTGTTGTTGATGTTGCTGAACTTGCTGATGTTGTTGTTGATGTTGTTGTTGATGTTGTTGTTGATGTTGCTGAACTTGCTGATGTTGTTGCTGATGTTGTTGTTGATGTTGTTGTCGATGTTGTTGTTGATGTTGTTGTTGATGTTGCTGAACTTGCTGATGTTGTTGTTGATGTTGTTGTTGATGTTGTTGCTGATGTTGTTGTTGATGTTGCTGACTTGCTGATGTTGTTGTTGATGTTGTTGTTGATGTTGTTGCTGATGTTGTTGTTGATGTTGCTGAACTTGCTGATGTTGTTGTTGATGTTGCTGAACTTGCTGATGTTGTTGTTGATGTTGCTGAACTTGCTGATGTTGTTGTTGATGTTGTTGTTGATGTTGTTGCTGATGTTGTTGTTGATGTTGCTGAACTTGCTGATGTTGTTGATGATGTTGTTGTTGATGTTGCTGAACTTGCTGATGTTGTTGTTGATGTTGTTGTTGATGTTGTTGTTGATGTTGCTGAAATTGCTGATGTTGTTGTTGATGTTGTTGTTGATGTTCTTGCTGATGTTGTTGTTGATGTTGTTGTTGATGTTGTTGCTGATGTTGTTGTTGATGTTGCTGAACTTGCTGATGTTGTTGTTGATGTTGCTGAACTTGCTGATGTTGTTGTTGATGTTGTTGTTGATGTTGTTCCTGATGTTGTTGTTGATGTTGCTGAACTTGCTGATGTTGTTGTTGATGTTGTTGTTGATGTTGTTCCTGATGTTGTTGTTGATGTTGCTGAACTTGCTGATGTTGTGGTTGATGTTGTTGTTGATGTTGTTCCTGATGTTGTTGTTGATGTTGCTGAACTTGCTGATGTTGTTGTTGATGTTGCTGAACTTGCTGATGTTGTTGTTGATGTTGTTGTTGATGTTGTTGCTGATGTTGTTGTTGATGTTGCTGAACTTGCTGATGTTGTTGTTGATGTTGCTGAACTTGCTGATGTTGTTGTTGATGTTGCTGAACTTGCTGATGTTGTTGTTGATGTTGTTGTTGATGTTGTTGCTGATGTTGTTGTTGATGTTGCTGAACTTGCTGATGTTGTTGATGATGTTGTTGTTGATGTTGCTGAACTTGCTGATGTTGTTGTTGATGTTGTTGTTGATGTTGTTGTTGATGTTGCTGAAATTGCTGATGTTGTTGTTGATGTTGTTGTTGATGTTCTTGCTGATGTTGTTGTTGATGTTGTTGTTGATGTTGTTGCTGATGTTGTTGTTGATGTTGCTGAACTTGCTGATGTTGTTGTTGATGTTGCTGAACTTGCTGATGTTGTTGTTGATGTTGTTGTTGATGTTGTTCCTGATGTTGTTGTTGATGTTGCTGAACTTGCTGATGTTGTTGTTGATGTTGTTGTTGAAGTTGTTCCTGATGTTGTTGTTGATGTTGCTGAACTTGCTGATGTTGTTGTTGATGTTGTTGTTGATGTTGTTGTTGATGTTGCTGAACTTGCTGATGTTGTTGTTGATGTTGTTGTTGATGTTGCTGAACTTGCTGATGTTGTTGTTGATGTTGTTGTTGATGTTGTTGTTGATGTTGCTGAACTTGCTGATGTTGTTGTTGATGTTGCTGAACTTGCTGATGTTGTTGTTGATGTTGTTGTTGATGTTGTTGTTGATGTTGCTGAACTTGCTGATGTTGTTGTTGATGTTGTTGTTGATGTTGCTGTTGATGTTGTTGTTGATGTTGTTGTTGATGTTGTTGTTGATGTTGCTGAACTTGCCGATGTTGTTGTTGATGTTGCTGAACTTGCTGATGTTGTTGTTGATGTTGTTGTTGATGTTGTTGTTGATGTTGCTGAACTTGCTGATGTTGTTGTTGATGTTGTTGTTGATGTTGCTGTTGATGTTGTTGTTGATGTTGCTGAACTTGCTGATGTTGTTGCTGATGTTGTTGTTGATGTTGTTGTTGATATTGCTGAACTTGCTGATGTTGTTGTTGATGTTGTTGTTGATGTTGTTGTTGATGTTGCTGAACTTGCTGATGTTGTTGTTGATGTTGTTGTTGATGTTGTTGTTGATGTTGCTGAACTTGCTGATGTTGTTGTTGATGTTGTTGTTGATGTTGTTGTTGATGTTGCTGAACTTGCTGATGTTGTTGCTGATGTTGTTGTTGATGTTGTTGTCGATGTTGTTGTTGATGTTGTTGTTGATGTTGCTGAACTTGCTGATGTTGTTGTTGATGTTGTTGTTGATGTTGTTGCTGATGTTGTTGTTGATGTTGCTGACTTGCTGATGTTGTTGTTGATGTTGTTGTTGATGTTGTTGCTGATGTTGTTGTTGATGTTGCTGAACTTGCTGATGTTGTTGTTGATGTTGCTGAACTTGCTGATGTTGTTGTTGATGTTGCTGAACTTGCTGATGTTGTTGTTGATGTTGTTGTTGATGTTGTTGCTGATGTTGTTGTTGATGTTGCTGAACTTGCTGATGTTGTTGATGATGTTGTTGTTGATGTTGCTGAACTTGCTGATGTTGTTGTTGATGTTGTTGTTGATGTTGTTGTTGATGTTGCTGAAATTGCTGATGTTGTTGTTGATGTTGTTGTTGATGTTCTTGCTGATGTTGTTGTTGATGTTGTTGTTGATGTTGTTGCTGATGTTGTTTATGTTGCTGAACTTGCTGATGTTGTTGTTGATGTTGCTGAACTTGCTGATGTTGTTGTTGATGTTGTTGTTGATGTTGTTCCTGATGTTGTTGTTGATGTTGCTGAACTTGCTGATGTTGTTGTTGATGTTGTTGTTGATGTTGTTCCTGATGTTGTTGTTGATGTTGCTGAACTTGCTGATGTTGTGGTTGATGTTGTTGTTGATGTTGTTCCTGATGTTGTTGTTGATGTTGCTGAACTTGCTGATGTTGTTGTTGATGTTGCTGAACTTGCTGATGTTGTTGTTGATGTTGTTGTTGATGTTGTTGCTGATGTTGTTGTTGATGTTGCTGAACTTGCTGATGTTGTTGTTGATGTTGCTGAACTTGCTGATGTTGTTGTTGATGTTGCTGAACTTGCTGATGTTGTTGTTGATGTTGTTGTTGATGTTGTTGCTGATGTTGTTGTTGATGTTGCTGAACTTGCTGATGTTGTTGATGATGTTGTTGTTGATGTTGCTGAACTTGCTGATGTTGTTGTTGATGTTGTTGTTGATGTTGTTGTTGATGTTGCTGAAATTGCTGATGTTGTTGTTGATGTTGTTGTTGATGTTCTTGCTGATGTTGTTGTTGATGTTGTTGTTGATGTTGTTGCTGATGTTGTTGTTGATGTTGCTGAACTTGCTGATGTTGTTGTTGATGTTGCTGAACTTGCTGATGTTGTTGTTGATGTTGTTGTTGATGTTGTTGTTGATGTTGCTGAACTTGCCGATGTTGTTGTTGATGTTGCTGAACTTGCTGATGTTGTTGTTGATGTTGTTGTTGATGTTGTTGTTGATGTTGCTGAACTTGCTGATGTTGTTGTTGATGTTGTTGTTGATGTTGCTGTTGATGTTGTTGTTGATGTTGCTGAACTTGCTGATGTTGTTGCTGATGTTGTTGTTGATGTTGTTGTTGATATTGCTGAACTTGCTGATGTTGTTGTTGATGTTGTTGTTGATGTTGCTGAACTTGCTGATGTTGTTGTTGATGTTGTTGTTGATGTTGTTGTTGATGTTGCTGAACTTGCTGATGTTGTTGTTGATGTTGTTGTTGATGTTGTTGTTGATGTTGCTGAACTTGCTGATGTTGTTGCTGATGTTGTTGTTGATGTTGTTGTCGATGTTGTTGTTGATGTTGTTGTTGATGTTGCTGAACTTGCTGATGTTGTTGTTGATGTTGTTGTTGATGTTGTTGCTGATGTTGTTGTTGATGTTGCTGACTTGCTGATGTTGTTGTTGATGTTGTTGTTGATGTTGTTGCTGATGTTGTTGTTGATGTTGCTGAACTTGCTGATGTTGTTGTTGATGTTGCTGAACTTGCTGATGTTGTTGTTGATGTTGCTGAACTTGCTGATGTTGTTGTTGATGTTGTTGTTGATGTTGTTGCTGATGTTGTTGTTGATGTTGCTGAACTTGCTGATGTTGTTGATGATGTTGTTGTTGATGTTGCTGAACTTGCTGATGTTGTTGTTGATGTTGTTGTTGATGTTGTTGTTGATGTTGCTGAAATTGCTGATGTTGTTGTTGATGTTGTTGTTGATGTTCTTGCTGATGTTGTTGTTGATGTTGTTGTTGATGTTGTTGCTGATGTTGTTGTTGATGTTGCTGAACTTGCTGATGTTGTTGTTGATGTTGCTGAACTTGCTGATGTTGTTGTTGATGTTGTTGTTGATGTTGTTCCTGATGTTGTTGTTGATGTTGCTGAACTTGCTGATGTTGTTGTTGATGTTGTTGTTGATGTTGTTCCTGATGTTGTTGTTGATGTTGCTGAACTTGCTGATGTTGGGGTTGATGTTGTTGTTGATGTTGTTCCTGATGTTGTTGTTGATGTTGCTGAACTTGCTGATGTTGTTGTTGATGTTGCTGAACTTGCTGATGTTGTTGTTGATGTTGTTGTTGATGTTGTTGCTGATGTTGTTGTTGATGTTGCTGAACTTGCTGATGTTGTTGTTGATGTTGCTGAACTTGCTGATGTTGTTGTTGATGTTGCTGAACTTGCTGATGTTGTTGTTGATGTTGTTGTTGATGTTGTTGCTGATGTTGTTGATGTTGCTGAACTTGCTGATGTTGTTGATGATGTTGTTGTTGATGTTGCTGAACTTGCTGATGTTGTTGTTGATGTTGTTGTTATGTTGTTGTTGATGTTGCTGAAATTGCTGATGTTGTTGTTGATGTTGTTGTTGATGTTCTTGCTGATGTTGTTGTTGATGTTGTTGTTGATGTTGTTGCTGATGTTGTTGTTGATGTTGCTGAACTTGCTGATGTTGTTGTTGATGTTGCTGAACTTGCTGATGTTGTTGTTGATGTTGTTGTTGATGTTGTTCCTGATGTTGTTGTTGATGTTGCTGAACTTGCTGATGTTGTTGTTGATGTTGTTGTTGAAGTTGTTCCTGATGTTGTTGTTGATGTTGCTGAACTTGCTGATGTTGTGGTTGATGTTGTTGTTGATGTTGTTCCTGATGTTGTTGTTGATGTTGCTGAACTTGCTGATGTTGTTGTTGATGTTGCTGAACTTGCTGATGTTGTTGTTGATGTTGTTGTTGATGTTGTTGCTGATGTTGTTGTTGATGTTGCTGAACTTGCTGATGTTGTTGTTGATGTTGTTGTTGATGTTGTTGCTGATGTTGTTGTTGATGTTGCTGAACTTGCTGATGTTGTTGTTGATGTTGTTGTTGATGTTGTTGCTGATGTTGTTGTTGATGTTGTTGTTGATGTTGTTGTTGATGTTGTTGTTGATGTTGCTGAACTTGCTGATGTTGTTGTTGATGTTGTTGTTGATGTTGTTGTTGATGTTGCTGAACTTGCTGATGTTGTTGTTGATGTTGCTGAACTTGCTGATGTTGTTGTTGATGTTGTTGTTGATGTTGTTGCTGATGTTGTTGTTGATGTTGCTAAACTTGCTGATGTTGTTGTTGATGTTGTTGTTGATGTTGTTGTTGATGTTGTTGTTGATGTTGTTGTTGATGTTGCTGAACTTGCTGATGTTGTTGTTGATGTTGTTGTTGATGTTGTTGCTGATGTTGTTGTTGATGTTGCTGAACTTGCTGATGTTGTTGTTGATGTTGCTGAACTTGCTGATGTTGTTGTTGATGTTGTTGCTGATGTTGTTGTTGATGTTGCTAAACTTGCTGATGTTGTTGTTGATGTTGTTGTTGATGTTGTTGTTGTTGATGTTGCTGAACTTGCTGATGTTGTTGTTGATGTTGTTGTTGATGTTGCTGAACTTGCTGATATTGTTGTTGATGTTGTTGTTGATGGTGTTGTTGATGTTGCTGAACTTGCTGATGTTGTTGTTGATGTTGTTGTTGATGTTGTTGTTGATGTTGCTGAACTTGTTGATGTTGTTGTTGATGTTGTTGTTGATGTTGTTGTTGATGTTGCTGAACTTGCTGATGTTGTTGTTGATGTTGTTGTTGATGTTGCTGAACTTGCTGATGTTGTTGTTGATGTTGTTGTTGATGTTGTTGTTGATGTGGCTGAACTTGCTGATGTTGTTGTTGATGTTGTTGTTGATGTTGTTGTTGATGTTGCTGAACTTGCTGATGTTGTTGTTGATGTTGTTGTTGATGTTGTTGTTGATGTTGCTGAACTTGCTGATGTTGTTGTTGATGTTGTTGTTGATGTTGCTGAACTTGCTGATGTTGTTGTTGATGTTGTTGTTGATGTTGTTTTTGATGTTGCTGAACTTGCTGATGTTGTTGTTGATGTTGCTGAACTTGCTGATGTTGTTGTTGATGTTGTTGTTGATGTTACTGAACTTGCTGATGTTGTTGTTGATGTTGTTGTTGATGTTGCTGTTGATGTTGTTGTTGATGTTGCTGAACTTGCTGATGTTGTTGCTGATGTTGTTGTTGATGTTGTTGTTGATATTGCTGAATTTGCTGATGTTGTTGTTGATGTGTTTGTTGATGTTGTTGTTGATGTTGCTGAACTTGCTGATGTTGTTGTTGATGTTGTTGTTGATGTTGTTGTTGATGTTGCTGAACTTGCTGATGTTGTTGTTGATGTTGTTGTTGATGTTGTTGTTGATGTTGTTGTTGATGTTGCTGAACTTGCTGATGTTGTTGCTGATGTTGTTGTTGATGTTGTTGTCGATGTTGTTGTTGATGTTGCTGAACTTGCTGATGTTGTTGTTGATGTTGTTGTTGATGTTGTTGCTGATGTTGTTGTTGATGTTGCTGAACTTGCTGATGTTGTTGTTGATGTTGTTGTTGATGTTGTTGCTGATGTTGTTGTTGATGTTGCTGAACTTGCTGATGTTGTTGTTGATGTTGCTGAACTTGCTGATGTTGTTGTTGATGTTGCTGAACTTGCAGATGTTGTTGTTGATGTTGTTGTTGATGTTGTTGCTGATGTTGTTGTTGATGTTGCTGAACTTGCTGATGTTGTTGATGATGTTGTTGTTGATGTTGCTGAACTTGCTGATGTTGTTGTTGATGTTGTTGTTGATGTTGTTGTTGATGTTGCTGAAATTGCTGATGTTGTTGTTGATGTTGTTGTTGATGTTCTTGCTGATGTTGTTGTTGATGTTGCTGAACTTGCTGATGTTGTTGTTGATGTTGTTCCTGATGTTGTTGTTGATGTTGCTGAACTTGCTGATGTTGTTGTTGATGTTGCTGAACTTGCTGATGTTGTTGTTGATGTTGTTGTTGATGTTGTTGCTGATGTTGTTGTTTATGTTGCTGAACTTGCTGATGTTGTTGTTGATGTTGTTGTTGATGTTGTTGCTGATGTTGTTGTTGATGTTGCTGAACTTGCTGATGTTGTTGTTGATGTTGTTGTTGATGTTGTTGTTGATGTTGTTGCTGATGTTGTTGTTGATAATGTTGTTGATGTTGTTGTTGATGTTGTTGTTGATGTTGCTGAACTTGCTGATGTTGTTTTTGATGTTGTTGTTGATGTTGTTGCTGATGTTGTTGTTGATGTTGCTGAACTTGCTGATGTTGTTGTTGATGTTGCTGAACTTGCTGATGTTGTTGTTGATGTTGTTGTTGATGTTGTTGCTGATGTTGTTGTTGATGTTGCTAAACTTGCTGATGTTGTTGTTGATGTTGTTGTTGATGTTGTTGTTGATGTTGTTGTTGATGTTGCTGAACTTGCTGATGTTGTTGTTGATGTTGTTGTTGATGTTGCTGAACTTGCTGATGTTGTTGTTGATGTTGTTGTTGATGATGTTGCTGAACTTGCTGATGTTGTTGTTGATGTTGTTGTTGATGTTGTTGTTGATGTTGTTGTTGATGTTGCTGAACTTGCTGATGTTGTTGTTGATGTTGTTTTTGATGTTGCTGAACTTGCTGATGTTGTTGTTGATGTTGCTGAACTTGCTGATGTTGTTGTTGATGTTGTTGTTGATGTTACTGAACTTGCTGATGTTGTTGTTGATGTTGTTGTTGATGTTGCTGTTGATGTTGTTGTTGATGTTGCTGAACTTGCTGATGTTGTTGCTGATGTTGTTGTTGATGTTGTTGTTGATATTGCTGAACTTGCTGATGTTGTTGTTGATGTTGTTGTTGATGTTGTTGTTGATGTTGCTGAACTTGCTGATGTTGTTGTTGATGTTGTTGTTGATGTTGTTGTTGATGTTGCTGAACTTGCTGATGTTGTTGTTGATGTTGTTGTTGATGTTGTTGTTGATGTTGTTGTTGATGTTGCTGAACTTGCTGATGTTGTTGCTGATGTTGTTGTTGATGTTGTTGTCGATGTTGTTGTTGATGTTGTTGTTGATGTTGCTGAACTTGCTGATGTTGTTGTTGATGTTGTTGTTGATGTTGTTGCTGATGTTGTTGTTGATGTTGCTGAACTTGCTGATGTTCTTGTTGATGTTGTTGTTGATGTTGTTGCTGATGTTGTTGTTGATGTTGCTGAACTTGCTGATGTTGTTGTTGATGTTGCTGAACTTGCTGATGTTGTTGTTGATGTTGCTGAACTTGCTGATGTTGTTGTTGATGTTGTTGTTGATGTTGTTGCTGATGTTGTTGTTGATGTTGCTGAACTTGCTGATGTTGTTGATGATGTTGTTGTTGATGTTGCTGAACTTGCTGATGTTGTTGTTGATGTTGTTGTTGATGTTGTTGTTGATGTTGCTGAAATTGCTGATGTTGTTGTTGATGTTGTTGTTGATGTTCTTGCTGATGTTGTTGTTGATGTTGCTGAACTTGCTGATGTTGTTGTTGATGTTGTTCCTGATGTTGTTGTTGATGTTGCTGAACTTGCTGATGTTGTTGTTGATGTTGCTGAACTTGCTGATGTTGTTGTTGATGTTGTTGTTGATGTTGTTGCTGATGTTGTTGTTTATGTTGCTGAACTTGCTGATGTTGTTGTTGATGTTGTTGTTTATGTTGTTGCTGATGTTGTTGTTGATGTTGCTGAACTTGCTGATGTTGTTGTTGATGTTGTTGTTGATGTTGTTGTTGATGTTGTTGCTGATGTTGTTGTTGATGTTGTTGTTGATGTTGTTGTTGATGTTGTTGTTGATGTTGCTGAACTTGCTGATGTTGTTTTTGATGTTGTTGTTGGTGTTGTTGCTGATGTTGTTGTTGATGTTGCTGAACTTGCTGATGTTGTTGTTGATGTTGCTGAACTTGCTGATGTTGTTGTTGATGTTGTTGTTGATGTTGTTGCTGATGTTGTTGTTGATGTTGCTAAACTTGCTGATGTTGTTGTTGATGTTGTTGTTGATGTTGTTGTTGATGTTGTTGTTGATGTTGCTGAACTTGCTGATGTTGTTGTTGATGTTGTTGTTGATGTTGCTGAACTTGCTGATGTTGTTGTTGATGTTGTTGTTGATGTTGTTGTTGATGTTGCTGAACTTGCTGATGTTGTTGTTGATGTTGTTGTTGATGTTGTTGTTGATGTTGTTGTTGATGTTGCTGAACTTGCTGATGTTGTTGTTGATGTTGTTGTTGATGTTGCTGAACTTGCTTATGTTGTTGTTGATGTTGTTGTTGATGTTGCTGAACTTGTTGATGTTGTTGTTGATGTTGTTGTTGATGTTGTTGTTGATGTTGCTGAACTTGCTGATGTTGTTGTTGATGTTGTTGTTGATGTTGTTGTTGATGTTGCTGAACTTGCTGATGTTGTTGTTGATGTTGTTGTTGATGTTGCTGAACTTGCTGATGTTGTTGTTGATGTTGTTGTTGATGTTGTTGTTGATGTTGCTGAACTTGCTGATGTTGTTGTTGATGTTGCTGAACTTGCTGATGTTGTTGTTGATGTTGTTGTTGATGTTGTTGTTGATGTTGCTGAACTTGCTGATGTTGTTGTTGATGTTGTTGTTGATGTTGCTGTTGATGTTGTTGTTGATGTTGCTGAACTTGCTGATGTTGTTGCTGATGTTGTTGTTGATGTTGTTGTTCATATTGCTGAACTTGCTGATGTTGTTGTTGATGTTGTTGTTGATGTTGTTGTTGATGTTGCTGAACTTGCTGATGTTGTTGTTGATGTTGTTGTTGATGTTGTTGTTGATGTTGCTGAACTTGCTGATGTTGTTGTTGATGTTGTTGTTGATGTTGTTGATGATGTTGCTAAACTTGCTGATGTTGTTGCTGATGTTGTTGTTGATGTTGTTGTCGATGTTGTTGTCGATGTTGTTGTCGATGTTGTTGTTGATGTTGTTGTCGATGTTGTTGTCGATGTTGTTGCTGATGTTGTTGTTGATGTTGTTGTTGATGTTGCTGAACTTGCTGATGTTGTTGTTGATGTTGTTGTCGATGTTGTTGTTGATGTTGTTGTCGATATTGTTGTCGATGTTGTTGCTGATGTTGTTGTTGATGTTGTTGTCGATGTTGTTGTCGATGTTGTTGTCGATGTTGTTGTCGATGTTGTTGCTGATGTTGTTGTTGATGTTGTTGTTGATGTTGTTGTTGATGTTGCTGAACTTGCTGATGTTGTTGTCGATGTTGCTGAACTTGCTGATGTTGTTGTTGATGTTGTTGTTGATGTTGTTGCTGATGTTGTTGTTGATGTTGCTGAACTTGCTGATGTTGTTGTTGATGTTGCTGAACTTGCTGATGTTGTTGCTGATGTTGTTGTTGATGTTGTTGTTGATGTTGTTGTTGATGTTGTTGTTGATGTTGCTGAACATGCTGATGTTGTTGTTGATGTTGTCGTTGATGTTGTTGCTGATGTTGTTGTTGATGTTGCTGAACTTGCTGATGTTGTTGTTGATGTTGTTGTTGATGTTGTTGCTGATGTTGTTGTTGATGTTGCTGAACTTGCTGATGTTGTTGTTGATGTTGTTGTTGATGTTGTTGTTGATGTTGCTGAACTTGTTGATGTTGTTGTTGATGTTGTTGTTGATGTTGCTGAACTTGCTGATGTTGTTGTTGATGTTGTTGTTGATGTTGTTGCTGATGTTGTTGTTGATGTTGCTGAACTTGCTGATGTTGTTGTTGATGTTGTTGTTGATGTTGTTGCTGATGTTGTTGTTGATGTTGCTGAACTTGCTGATGTTGTTGTTGATGTTGCTGAACTTGCTGATGTTGTTGTTGATGTTGCTGAACTTGCTGATGTTGTTGTTGATGTTGTTGTTGATGTTGTTGCTGATGTTGTTGTTGATGTTGTTGCTGATGTTGTTGTTGATGTTGTTGTCGATGTTGTTGTCGATGTTGTTGTCGATGTTGTTGTCGATGTTGTTGCTGATGTTGTTGTTGATGTTGTTGTTGATGTTGTTGTTGATGTTGCTGAACTTGCTGATGTTGTTGTTGATGTTGCTGAACTTGCTGATGTTGTTGTTGATGTTGTTGTTGATGTTGTTGCTGATGTTGTTGTTGATGTTGCTGAACTTGCTGATGTTGTTGTTGATGTTGCTGAACTTGCTGATGTTGTTGCTGATGTTGTTGTTGATGTTGTTGTTGATGTTGTTGTTGATGTTGTTGTTGATGTTGCTGAACATGCTGATGTTGTTGTTGATGTTGTCGTTGATGTTGTTGCTGATGTTGTTGTTGATGTTGCTGAACTTGCTGATGTTGTTGTTGATGTTGTTGTTGATGTTGTTGCTGATGTTGTTGTTGATGTTGCTGAACTTGCTGATGTTGTTGTTGATGTTGTTGTTGATGTTGTTGTTGATGTTGCTGAACTTGTTGATGTTGTTGTTGATGTTGTTGTTGATGTTGCTGAACTTGCTGATGTTGTTGTTGATGTTGTTGTTGATGTTGTTGCTGATGTTGTTGTTGATGTTGCTGAACTTGCTGATGTTGTTGTTGATGTTGTTGTTGATGTTGTTGCTGATGTTGTTGTTGATGTTGCTGAACTTGCTGATGTTGTTGTTGATGTTGCTGAACTTGCTGATGTTGTTGTTGATGTTGCTGAACTTGCTGATGTTGTTGTTGATGTTGTTGTTGATGTTGTTGCTGATGTTGTTGTTGATGTTGCTGAACTTGCTGATGTTGTTGATGATGTTGTTGTTGATGTTGCTGAACTTGCTGATGTTGTTGTTGATGTTGTTGTTGATGTTGTTGTTGATGTTGCTGAAATTGCTGATGTTGTTGTTGATGTTGTTGTTGATGTTCTTGCTGATGTTGTTGTTGATGTTGCTGAACTTGCTGATGTTGTTGTTGATGTTGTTCCTGATGTTGTTGTTGATGTTGCTGAACTTGCTGATGTTGTTGTTGATGTTGCTGAACTTGCTGATGTTGTTGTTGATGTTGTTGTTGATGTTGTTGCTGATGTTGTTGTTGATGTTGCTGAACTTGCTGATGTTGTTGTTGATGTTGTTGCTGATGTTGTTGTTGATATTGCTGAACTTGCTGATGTTGTTGTTGATGTTGTTGTTGATGTTGTTGCTGATGTTGTTGTTGATGTTGTTGTTGATGTTGTTGTTGATGTTGTTGTTGATGTTGCTGAACTTGCTGATGTTGTGGTTGATGTTGTTGTTGATGTTGTTGCTGATGTTGTTGTTGATGTTGCTGAACTTGCTGATGTTGTTGTTGATGTTGCTGAACTTGCTGATGTTGTTGTTGATGTTGTTGTTGATGTTGTTGCTGATGTTGTTGTTGATGTTGCTAAACTTGCTGATGTTGTTGTTGATGTTGTTGTTGATGTTGTTGTTGATGTTGTTGTTGATGTTGCTGAACTTGCTGATGTTGTTGTTGATGTTGTTGTTGATGTTGCTGAACTTGCTGATATTGTTGTTGATGTTGTTGTTGATGGTGTTGTTGATGTTGCTGAACTTGCTGATGTTGTTGTTGATGTTGTTGTTGATGTTGCTGAACTTGCTGATGTTGTTGTTGATGTTGTTGTTGATGTTGTTGTTGATGTTGTTGTTGATGTAGCTGAACTTGCTGATGTTGTTGTTGATGTTGTTGTTGATGTTGCTGAACTTGCTGATGTTGTTTTTGATGTTGTTGTTGATGTTGCTGAACTTGTTGATGTTGTTGTTGATGTTGTTGTTGATGTTGTTGTTGATGTTGCTGAACTTGCTGATGTTGTTGTTGATGTTGTTGTTGATGTTGTTGTTGATGTTGCTGAACTTGCTGATGTTGTTGTTGATGTTATTGTTGATGTTGCTGAACTTGCTGATGTTGTTGTTGATGTTGTTGTTGATGTTGTTGTTGATGTTGCTGAACTTGCTGATGTTGTTGTTGATGTTGCTGAACTTGCTGATGTTGTTGTTGATGTTGTTGTTGATGTTGTTGTTGATGTTGCTGAACTTGCTGATGTTGTTGTTGATGTTGTTGTTGATGTTGCTGTTGATGTTGTTGTTGATGTTGTTGTTGATGTTGTTGTTGATGTTGCTGAACTTGCCGATGTTGTTGTTGATGTTGCTGAACTTGCTGATGTTGTTGTTGATGTTGTTGTTGATGTTGTTGTTGATGTTGCTGAACTTGCTGATGTTGTTGTTGATGTTGTTGTTGATGTTGCTGTTGATGTTGTTGTTGATGTTGCTGAACTTGCTGATGTTGTTGCTGATGTTGTTGTTGATGTTGTTGTTGATATTGCTGAACTTGCTGATGTTGTTGTTGATGTTGTTGTTGATGTTGTTGTTGATGTTGCTGAACTTGCTGATGTTGTTGTTGATGTTGTTGTTGATGTTGTTGTTGATGTTGCTGAACTTGCTGATGTTGTTGTTGATGTTGTTGTTGATGTTGTTGTTGATGTTGCTGAACTTGCTGATGTTGTTGCTGATGTTGTTGTTGATGTTGTTGTCGATGTTGTTGTTGATGTTGTTGTTGATGTTGCTGAACTTGCTGATGTTGTTGTTGATGTTGTTGTTGATGTTGTTGCTGATGTTGTTGTTGATGTTGCTGACTTGCTGATGTTGTTGTTGATGTTGTTGTTGATGTTGTTGCTGATGTTGTTGTTGATGTTGCTGAACTTGCTGATGTTGTTGTTGATGTTGCTGAACTTGCTGATGTTGTTGTTGATGTTGCTGAACTTGCTGATGTTGTTGTTGATGTTGTTGTTGATGTTGTTGCTGATGTTGTTGTTGATGTTGCTGAACTTGCTGATGTTGTTGATGATGTTGTTGTTGATGTTGCTGAACTTGCTGATGTTGTTGTTGATGTTGGTGTTGATGTTGTTGTTGATGTTGCTGAAATTGCTGATGTTGTTGTTGATGTTGTTGTTGATGTTCTTGCTGATGTTGTTGTTGATGTTGCTGAACTTGCTGATGTTGTTGTTGATGTTGTTCCTGATGTTGTTGTTGATGTTGCTGAACTTGCTGATGTTGTTGTTGATGTTGCTGAACTTGCTGATGTTGTTGTTGATGTTGTTGTTGATGTTGTTGCTGATGTTGTTGTTGATGTTGCTGAACTTGCTGATGTTGTTGTTGATGTTGTTGTTGATGTTGTTGCTGATGTTGTTGTTGATGTTGCTGAACTTGCTGATGTTGTTGTTGATGTTGTTGTTGATGTTGTTGTTGATGTTGTTGTTGATGTTGTTGTTGATGTTGCTGAACTTGCTGATGTTGTTGTTGATGTTGTTGTTGATGTTGTTGCTGATGTTGTTGTTGATGTTGCTGAACTTGCTGATGTTGTTGTTGATGTTGCTGAACTTGCTGATGTTGTTGTTGATGTTGTTGTTGATGTTGTTGCTGATGTTGTTGTTGATGTTGCTAAACTTGCTGATGTTGTTGTTGATGTTGTTGTTGATGTTGTTGTTGATGTTGTTGTTGATGTTGCTGAACTTGCTGATGTTGTTGTTGATGTTGTTGTTGATGTTGTTGCTGATGTTGTTGTTGATGTTGCTGAACTTGCTGATGTTGTTGTTGATGTTGCTGAACTTGCTGATGTTGTTGTTGATGTTGTTGCTGATGTTGTTGTTGATGTTGCTAAACTTGCTGATGTTGTTGTTGATGTTGTTGTTGATGTTGTTGTTGATGTTGTTGTTGATGTTGCTGAACTTGCTGATGTTGTTGTTGATGTTGTTGTTGATGTTGCTGAACTTGCTGATATTGTTGTTGATGTTGTTGTTGATGGTGTTGTTGATGTTGCTGAACTTGCTGATGTTGTTGTTGATGTTGTTGTTGATGTTGTTGTTGATGTTGCTGAACTTGCTGATGTTGTTGTTGATGTTGTTGTTGATGTTGTTGTTGATGTTGCTGAACTTGCTGATGTTGTTGTTGATGTTGTTGTTGATGTTGCTGAACTTGCTGATGTTGTTGTTGATGTTGTTGTTGATGTTGTTGTTGATGTGGCTGAACTTGCTGATGTTGTTGTTGATGTTGTTGTTGATGTTGTTGTTGATGTTGTGTAACTTGCTGATGTTGTTGTTGATGTTGTTGTTGATGTTGTTGTTGATGTTGCTGAACTTGCTGATGTTGTTGTTGATGTTGTTGTTGATGTTGCTGAACTTGCTGATGTTGTTGTTGATGTTGTTGTTGATGTTGTTTTTGATGTTGCTGAACTTGCTGATGTTGTTGTTGATGTTGCTGAACTTGCTGATGTTGTTGTTGATGTTGTTGTTGATGTTGTTGTTGATGTTGCTGAACTTGCTGATGTTGTTGTTGATGTTGTTGTTGATGTTGCTGTTGATGTTGTTGTTGATGTTGCTGAACTTGCTGATGTTGTTGCTGATGTTGTTGTTGATGTTGTTGTTGATATTGCTGAACTTGCTGATGTTGTTGTTGATGTTGTTGTTGATGTTGTTGTTGATGTTGCTGAACTTGCTGATGTTGTTGTTGATGTTGTTGTTGATGTTGTTGTTGATGTTGCTGAACTTGCTGATGTTGTTGTTGATGTTGTTGTTGATGTTGTTGTTGATGTTGCTGAACTTGCTGATGTTGTTGCTGATGTTGTTGTTGATGTTGTTGTCGATGTTGTTGTTGATGTTGTTGTTGATGTTGCTGAACTTGCTGATGTTGTTGTTGATGTTGTTGTTGATGTTGTTGCTGATGTTGTTGTTGATGTTGCTGAACTTGCTGATGTTGTTGTTGATGTTGTTGTTGATGTTGTTGCTGATGTTGTTGTTGATGTTGCTGAACTTGCTGATGTTGTTGTTGATGTTGCTGAACTTGCTGATGTTGTTGTTGATGTTGCTGAACTTGCTGATGTTGTTGTTGATGTTGTTGTTGATGTTGTTGCTGATGTTGTTGTTGATGTTGCTGAACTTGCTGATGTTGTTGATGATGTTGTTGTTGATGTTGCTGAACTTGCTGATGTTGTTGTTGATGTTGTTGTTGATGTTGCTGAAATTGCTGATGTTGTTGTTGATGTTGTTGTTGATGTTCTTGCTGATGTTGTTGTTGATGTTGCTGAACTTGCTGATGTTGTTGTTGATGTTGTTCCTGATGTTGTTGTTGATGTTGCTGAACTTGCTGATGTTGTTGTTGATGTTGCTGAACTTGCTGATGTTGTTGTTGATGTTGTTGTTGATGTTGTTGCTGATGTTGTTGTTGATGTTGCTGAACTTGCTGATGTTGTTGTTGATGTTGTTGTTGATGTTGTTGCTGATGTTGTTGTTGATGTTGCTGAACTTGCTGATGTTGTTGTTGATGTTGTTGTTGATGTTGTTGCTGATGTTGTTGTTGATGTTGCTGAACTTGCTGATGTTGTTGTTGATGTTGTTGTTGATGTTGTTGCTGATGTTGTTGTTGATGTTGCTGAACTTGCTGATGTTGTTGTTGATGTTGCTGAACTTGCTGATGTTGTTGTTGATGTTGCTGAACTTGCTGATGTTGTTGTTGATGTTGTTGCTGATGTTGTTGTTGATGTTGCTAAACTTGCTGATGTTGTTGTTGATGTTGTTGTTGATGTTGTTGTTGATGTTGTTGTCTATGTTGCTGAACTTGCTGATGTTTTTGTTGATGTTGTTGTTGATGTTGCTGAACTTGCTGATATTGTTGTTGATGTTGTTGTTGATGGTGTTGTTGATGTTGCTGAACTTGCTGATGTTGTTGTTGATGTTGTTGTTAATGTTGTTGTTGATGTTGCTGAACTTGCTGATGTTGTTGTTGATGTTGTTGTTGATGTTGTTGTTGATGTTGCTGAACTTGCTGATGTTGTTGTTGATGTTGTTGTTGATGTTGCTGAACTTCCTGATGTTGTTGTTGATGTTGTTGTTGATGTTGCTGAACTTGTTGATGTTGTTGTTGATGTTGTTGTTGATGTTGTTGTTGATGTTGCTGAACTTGCTGATGTTGTTGTTGATGTTGTTGTTGATGTTGTTGTTGATGTTGCTGAACTTGCTGATGTTGTTGTTGATGTTGTTGTTGATGTTGCTGAACTTGCTGATGTTGTTGTTGATGTTGTTGTTGATGTTGTTGTTGATGTTGCTGAACTTGCTGATGTTGTTGTTGATGTTGCTGAACTTGCTGATGTTGTTGTTGATGTTGTTGTTGATGTTGTTGTTGATGTTGCTGAACTTGCTGATGTTGTTGTTGATGTTGTTGTTGATGTTGCTGTTGATGTTGTTGTTGATGTTGCTGAACTTGCTGATGTTGTTGCTGATGTTGTTGTTGATGTTGTTGTTCATATTGCTGAACTTGCTGATGTTGTTGTTGATGTTGTTGTTGATGTTGTTGTTGATGTTGCTGAACTTGCTGATGTTGTTGTTGATGTTGTTGTTGATGTTGTTGTTGATGTTGCTGAACTTGCTGATGTTGTTGTTGATGTTGTTGTTGATGTTGTTGATGATGTTGCTAAACTTGCTGATGTTGTTGCTGATGTTGTTGTTGATGTTGTTGCCGATGTTGTTGTCGATGTTGTTGTCGATGTTGTTGTTGATGTTGTTGTCGATGTTGTTGTCGATGTTGTTGCTGATGTTGTTGTTGATGTTGTTGTTGATGTTGCTGAACTTGCTGATGTTGTTGTTGATGTTGTTGTCGATGTTGTTGTTGATGTTGTTGTCGATATTGTTGTCGATGTTGTTGCTGATGTTGTTGTTGATGTTGTTGTCGATGTTGTTGTCGATGTTGTTGTCGATGTTGTTGTCGATGTTGTTGCTGATGTTGTTGTTGATGTTGTTGTTGATGTTGTTGTTGATGTTGCTGAACTTGCTGATGTTGTTGTCGATGTTGCTGAACTTGCTGATGTTGTTGTTGATGTTGTTGTTGATGTTGTTGCTGATGTTGTTGTTGATGTTGCTGAACTTGCTGATGTTGTTGTTGATGTTGCTGAACTTGCTGATGTTGTTGCTGATGTTGTTGTTGATGTTGTTGTTGATGTTGTTGTTGATGTTGTTGTTGATGTTGCTGAACATGCTGATGTTGTTGTTGATGTTGTTGTTGATGTTGTTGCTGATGTTGTTGTTGATGTTGCTGAACTTGCTGATGTTGTTGTTGATGTTGCTGAACTTGCTGATGTTGTTGTTGATGTTGTTGTTGATGTTGTTGCTGATGTTGTTGTTGATGTTGCTGAACTTGCTGATGTTGTTGTTGATGTTGTTGTTGATGTTGTTGTTGATGTTGCTGAACTTGTTGATGTTGTTGTTGATGTTGTTGTTGATGTTGCTGAACTTGCTGATGTTGTTGTTGATGTTGTTGTTGATGTTGTTGTTGATATTGCTGAACTTGCTGATGTTGTTGTTTATGTTGTTGTTGATGTTGTTGTTGATGTTGTTGTTGATGTTGTTGTTGATGTTGCTGAACTTGCTGATTTTGTTGTTGATGTTGTTGTTGATGTTGTTGTTGATGTTGTTGTTGATGTTGCTGAACTTGCTGATGTTGTTGTTTATGTTGTTGTTGATGTTGCTGAACTTGCTGATGTTGTTGTTGATGTTGTTGTTGATGTTGTTGTTGATGTTGCTGAACTTGCTGATGTTGTTGTTGATGTTGTTGTTGATGTTGCTGTTGATGTTGTTGTTGATGTTGCTGAACTTGCTGATGTTGTTGCTGATGTTGTTGTTGATGTTGTTGTTGATATTGCTGAACTTGCTGATGTTGTTGTTGATGTTGTTGTTGATGTTGTTGTTGATGTTGCTGAACTTGCTGATGTTGTTGTTGATGTTGTTGTTGATGTTGCTGAACTTGCTGATGTTGTTGTTGATGTTGTTGTTGATGTTGTTGTTGATGTTGCTGAACTTGCTGATGTTGTTGCTGATGTTGTTGTTGATGTTGTTGTCGATGTTTTGTTGATGTTGTTGTTGATGTTGCTGAACTTGCTGATGTTGTTGTTGATGTTGTTGTTGATGTTGTTGCTGATGTTGTTGTTGATGTTGCTGAACTTGCTGATGTTGTTGTTGATGTTGTTGTTGATGTTGTTGCTGATGTTGTTGTTGATGTTGCTGAACTTGCTGATGTTGTTGTTGATGTTGCTGAATTTGCTGATGTTGTTGTTGATGTTGCTGAACTTGCTGATGTTGTTGTTGATGTTGTTGTTGATGTTGTTGCTGATGTTGTTGTTGATGTTGCTGAACTTGCTGATGTTGTTGATGATGTTGTTGTTGATGTTGCTGAACTTGCTGATGTTGTTGTTGATGTTGTTGTTGATGTTGCTGAAATTGCTGATGTTGTTGTTGATGTTGTTGTTGATGTTCTTGCTGATGTTGTTGTTGATGTTGCTGAACTTGCTGATGTTGTTGTTGATGTTGTTCCTGATGTTGTTGTTGATGTTGCTGAACTTGCTGATGTTGTTGTTGATGTTGCTGAACTTGCTGATGTTGTTGTTGATGTTGTTGTTGATGTTGTTGCTGATGTTGTTGTTGATGTTGCTGAACTTGCTGATGTTGTTGTTGATGTTGTTGTTGATGTTGTTGCTGATGTTGTTGTTGATGTTGCTGAACTTGCTGATGTTGTTGTTGATGTTGTTGTTGATGTTGTTGTTGATGTTGTTGCTGATGTTGTTGTTGATGTTGTTGTTGATGTTGTTGTTGATGTTGTTGTTGATGTTGCTGAACTTGCTGATGTTGTTGTTGATGTTGTTGTTGATGTTGTTGCTGATGTTGTTGTTGATGTTGCTGAACTTGCTGATGTTGTTGTTGATGTTGCTGAACTTGCTGATGTTGTTGTTGATGTTGTTGTTGATGTTGTTGCTGATGTTGTTGTTGATGTTGCTAAACTTGCTGATGTTGTTGTTGATGTTGTTGTTGATGTTGTTGTTGATGTTGTTGTTGATGTTGCTGAACTTGCTGATGTTTTTGTTGATGTTGTTGTTGATGTTGCTGAACTTGCTGATATTGTTGTTGATGTTGTTGTTGATGGTGTTGTTGATGTTGCTGAACTTGCTGATGTTGTTGTTGATGTTGTTGTTGATGTTGTTGTTGATGTTGCTGAACTTGCTGATGTTGTTGTTGATGTTGTTGTTGATGTTGTTGTTGATGTTGCTGAACTTGCTGATGTTGTTGTTGATGTTGTTGTTGATGTTGCTGAACTTGCTGATGTTGTTGTTGATGTTGTTGTTGATGTTGCTGAACTTGTTGATGTTGTTGTTGATGTTGTTGTTGATGTTGTTGTTGATGTTGCTGAACTTGCTGATGTTGTTGTTGATGTTGTTGTTGATGTTGTTGTTGATGTTGCTGAACTTGCTGATGTTGTTGTTGATGTTGTTGTTGATGTTGCTGAACTTGCTGATGTTGTTGTTGATGTTGTTGTTGATGTTGTTGTTGATGTTGTTGTTGATGTTGCTGAACTTGCTGATGTTGTTGTTGATGTTGCTGAACTTGCTGATGTTGTTGTTGATGTTGTTGTTGATGTTGTTGTTGATGTTGCTGAACTTGCTGATGTTGTTGTTGATGTTGTTGTTGATGTTGCTGTTGATGTTGTTGTTGATGTTGCTGAACTTGCTGATGTTGTTGCTGATGTTGTTGTTGATGTTGTTGTTCATATTGCTGAACTTGCTGATGTTGTTGTTTATGTTGTTGTTGATGTTGTTGTTGATGTTGCTGAACTTGCTGATGTTGTTGTTGATGTTGTTGTTGATGTTGTTGTTGATGTTGCTGAACTTGCTGATGTTGTTGTTGATGTTGTTGTTGATGTTGTTGATGATGTTGCTAAACTTGCTGATGTTGTTGTTGATGTTGTTGTCGATGTTGTTGTCGATGTTGTTGTCGATGTTGTTGTTGATGTTGTTGTCGATGTTGTTGTCGATGTTGTTGCTGATGTTGTTGTTGATGTTGTTGTTGATGTTGCTGAACTTGCTGATGTTGTTGTTGATGTTGTTGTCGATGTTGTTGTTGATGTTGTTGTCGATATTGTTGTCGATGTTGTTGCTGATGTTGTTGTTGATGTTGTTGTCGATGTTGTTGTCGATGTTGTTGTCGATGTTGTTGTCGATGTTGTTGCTGATGTTGTTGTTGATGTTGTTGTTGATGTTGTTGTTGATGTTGCTGAACTTGCTGATGTTGTTGTCGATGTTGCTGAACTTGCTGATGTTGTTGTTGATGTTGTTGTTGATGTTGTTGCTGATGTTGTTGTTGATGTTGCTGAACTTGCTGATGTTGTTGTTGATGTTGCTGAACTTGCTGATGTTGTTGCTGATGTTGTTGTTGATGTTGTTGTTGATGTTGTTGTTGATGTTGTTGTTGATGTTGCTGAACATGCTGATGTTGTTGTTGATGTTGTTGTTGATGTTGTTGCTGATGTTGTTGTTGATGTTGCTGAACTTGCTGATGTTGTTGTTGATGTTGCTGAACTTGCTGATGTTGTTGTTGATGTTGTTGTTGATGTTGTTGCTGATGTTGTTGTTGATGTTGCTGAACTTGCTGATGTTGTTGTTGATGTTGTTGTTGATGTTGTTGTTGATGTTGCTGAACTTGTTGATGTTGTTGTTGATGTTGTTGTTGATGTTGCTGAACTTGCTGATGTTGTTGTTGATGTTGTTGTTGATGTTGTTGTTGATATTGCTGAACTTGCTGATGTTGTTGTTTATGTTGTTGTTGATGTTGTTGTTGATGTTGTTGTTGATGTTGTTGTTGATGTTGCTGAACTTGCTGATTTTGTTGTTGATGTTGTTGTTGATGTTGTTGTTGATGTTGTTGTTGATGTTGCTGAACTTGCTGATGTTGTTGTTTATGTTGTTGTTGATGTTGCTGAACTTGCTGATGTTGTTGTTGATGTTGTTGTTGATGTTGTTGTTGATGTTGCTGAACTTGCTGATGTTGTTGTTGATGTTGTTGTTGATGTTGTTGTTGATGTTGCTGAACTTGCTGATGTTGTTGTTTATGTTGTTGTTGATGTTGTTGTTGATGTTGCTGAACTTGCTGATGTTGTTGTTGATGTTGTTGTTGATGTTGCTGAACTTGCTGATGTTGTTGTTGATGTTGTTGTTGATGTTGCTGAACTTGCTGATGTTGTTGTTGATGTTGTTGTTGATGTTGCTGAACTTGCTGATGTTGTTGTTGATGTTGTTGTTGATGTTGCTGAACTTGCTGATGTTGTTGTTGATGTTGTTGTTGATGTTGTCGTTGATGTTGCTGAACTTGCTGATGTTGTTGTTGATGTTGTTGTTGATGTTGCTGAACTTGCTGATGTTGTTGTTGATGTTGTTGTTGATGTTGTTGTTGATGTTGCTGAACTTGCTGATGTTGTTGTTGATGTTGTTGTTGATGTTGTTGTTGATGTTGCTGAACTTGCTGATGTTGTTGTTGATGTTGTTGTTGATGTTGTTGATGATGTTGCTAAACTTGCTGATGTTGTTGCTGATGTTGTTGTTGATGTTGTTATCGATGTTGTTGTCGATGTTGTTGTCGATGTTGTTGTTGATGTTGTTGTCGATGTTGTTGTCGATGTTGTTGCTGATGTTGTTGTTGATGTTGTTGTTGATGTTGCTGAACTTGCTGATGTTGTTGTTGATGTTGTTGTCGATGTTGTTGTTGATGTTGTTGTCGATATTGTTGTCGATGTTGTTGCTGATGTTGTTGTTGATGTTGTTGTCGATGTTGTTGTCGATGTTGTTGTCGATGTTGTTGTCGATGTTGTTGCTGATGTTGTTGTTGATGTTGTTGTTGATGTTGTTGTTGATGTTGCTGAACTTGCTGATGTTGTTGTCGATGTTGCTGAACTTGCTGATGTTGTTGTTGATGTTGTTGTTGATGTTGTTGCTGATGTTGTTGTTGATGTTGCTGAACTTGCTGATGTTGTTGTTGATGTTGCTGAACTTGCTGATGTTGTTGCTGATGTTGTTGTTGATGTTGTTGTTGATGTTGTTGTTGATGTTGTTGTTGATGTTGCTGAACATGCTGATGTTGTTGTTGATGTTGTTGTTGATGTTGTTGCTGATGTTGTTGTTGTTGATGTTGCTGAACTTGCTGATGTTGTTGTTGATGTTGCTGAACTTGCTGATGTTGTTGTTGATGTTGTTGTTGATGTTGTTGCTGATGTTGTTGTTGATGTTGCTGAACTTGCTGATGTTGTTGTTGATGTTGTTGTTGATGTTGTTGTTGATGTTGCTGAACTTGTTGATGTTGTTGTTGATGTTGTTGTTGATGTTGTTGTTGATGTTGCTGATGTTGTTGTTGATGTTGTTGTTGATGTTGTTGTTGATATTGCTGAACTTGCTGATGTTGTTGTTTATGTTGTTGTTGATGTTGTTGTTGATGTTGTTGTTGATGTTGTTGTTGATGTTGCTGAACTTGCTGATTTTGTTGTTGATGTTGTTGTTGATGTTGTTGTTGATGTTGTTGTTGATGTTGCTGAACTTGCTGATGTTGTTGTTTATGTTGTTGTTGATGTTGCTGAACTTGCTGATGTTGTTGTTGATGTTGTTGTTGATGTTGTTGTTGATGTTGCTGAACTTGCTGATGTTGTTGTTGATGTTGCTGTTGATGTTGTTGTTGATGTTGCTGAACTTGCTGATGTTGTTGCTGATGTTGTTGTTGATGTTGTTGTTGATATTGCTGAACTTGCTGATGTTGTTGTTGATGTTGTTGTTGATGTTGTTGTTGATGTTGCTGAACTTGCTGATGTTGTTGTTGATGTTGTTGTTGATGTTGTTGTTGATGTTGCTGAACTTGCTGATGTTGTTGCTGATGTTGTTGTTGATGTTGTTGTCGATGTTGTTGTTGATGTTGCTGAACTTGCTGATGTTGTTGTTGATGTTGTTGTTGATGTTGTTGCTGATGTTGTTGTTGATGTTGCTGAACTTGCTGATGTTGTTGTTGATGTTGTTGCTGATGTTGTTGTTGATGTTGCTGAACTTGCTGATGTTGTTGTTGATGTTGCTGAATTTGCTGATGTTGTTGTTGATGTTGCTGAACTTGCTGATGTTGTTGTTGATGTTGTTGTTGATGTTGTTGCTGATGTTGTTGTTGATGTTGCTGAACTTGCTGATGTTGTTGATGATGTTGTTGTTGATGTTGCTGAACTTGCTGATGTTGTTGTTGATGTTGTTGTTGATGTTGTTGTTGATGTTGCTGAAATTGCTGATGTTGTTGTTGATGTTGTTGTTGATGTTCTTGCTGATGTTGTTGTTGATGTTGCTGAACTTGCTGATGTTGTTGTTGATGTTGTTCCTGATGTTGTTGTTGATGTTGCTGAACTTGCTGATGTTGTTGTTGATGTTGCTGAACTTGCTGATGTTGTTGTTGATGTTGTTGTTGATGTTGTTGCTGATGTTGTTGTTGATGTTGTTGTTGATGTTGTTGCTGATGTTGTTGTTGATGTTGCTGAACTTGCTGATGTTGTTGTTGATGTTGTTGTTGATGTTGTTGTTGATGTTGTTGCTGATGTTGTTGTTGATGTTGTTGTTGATGTTGTTGTTGATGTTGTTGTTGATGTTGCTGAACTTGCTGATGTTGTTGTTGATGTTGTTGTTGATGTTGTTGCTGATGTTGTTGTTGATGTTGCTGAACTTGCTGATGTTGTTGTTGATGTTGCTGAACTTGCTGATGTTGTTGTTGATGTTGTTGTTGATGTTGTTGCTGATGTTGTTGTTGATGTTGCTAAACTTGCTGATGTTGTTGTTGATGTTGTTGTTGATGTTGTTGTTGATGTTGTTGTTGATGTTGCTGAACTTGCTGATGTTTTTGTTGATGTTGTTGTTGATGTTGCTGAACTTGCTGATATTGTTGTTGATGTTGTTGTTGATGGTGTTGTTGATGTTGCTGAACTTGCTGATGTTGTTGTTGATGTTGTTGTTGATGTTGTTGTTGATGTTGCTGAACTTGCTGATGTTGTTGTTGATGTTGTTGTTGATGTTGTTGTTGATGTTGCTGAACTTGCTGATGTTGTTGTTGATGTTGCTGAACTTGCTGATGTTGTTGTTGATGTTGTTGTTGATGTTGCTGAACTTGTTGATGTTGTTGTTGATGTTGTTGTTGATGTTGTTGTTGATGTTGCTGAACTTGCTGATGTTGTTGTTGATGTTGTTGTTGATGTTGTTGTTGATGTTGCTGAACTTGCTGATGTTGTTGTTGATGTTGTTGTTGATGTTGCTGAACTTGCTGATGTTGTTGTTGATGTTGTTGTTGATGTTGTTGTTGATGTTGCTGAACTTGCTGATGTTGTTGTTGATGTTGCTGAACTTGCTGATGTTGTTGTTGATGTTGTTGTTGATGTTGTTGTTGATGTTGCTGAACTTGCTGATGTTGTTGTTGATGTTGTTGTTGATGTTGCTGTTGATGTTGTTGTTGATGTTGCTGAACTTGCTGATGTTGTTGCTGATGTTGTTGTTGATGTTGTTGTTCATATTGCTGAACTTGCTGATGTTGTTGTTGATGTTGTTGTTGATGTTGTTGTTGATGTTGCTGAACTTGCTGATGTTGTTGTTGATGTTGTTGTTGATGTTGTTGTTGATGTTGCTGAACTTGCTGATGTTGTTGTTGATGTTGTTGTTGATGTTGTTGATGATGTTGCTAAACTTGCTGATGTTGTTGCTGATGTTGTTGTTGATGTTGTTGTCGATGTTGTTGTCGATGTTGTTGTCGATGTTGTTGTTGATGTTGTTGTCGATGTTGTTGTCGATGTTGTTGCTGATGTTGTTGTTGATGTTGTTGTTGATGTTGCTGAACTTGCTGATGTTGTTGTTGATGTTGTTGTCGATGTTGTTGTTGATGTTGTTGTCGATATTGTTGTCGATGTTGTTGCTGATGTTGTTGTTGATGTTGTTGTCGATGTTGTTGTCGATGTTGTTGTCGATGTTGTTGTCGATGTTGTTGCTGATGTTGTTGTTGATGTTGTTGTTGATGTTGTTGTTGATGTTGCTGAACTTGCTGATGTTGTTGTCGATGTTGCTGAACTTGCTGATGTTGTTGTTGATGTTGTTGTTGATGTTGTTGCTGATGTTGTTGTTGATGTTGCTGAACTTGCTGATGTTGTTGTTGATGTTGCTGAACTTGCTGATGTTGTTGCTGATGTTGTTGTTGATGTTGTTGTTGATGTTGTTGTTGATGTTGTTGTTGATGTTGCTGAACATGCTGATGTTGTTGTTGATGTTGTTGTTGATGTTGTTGCTGATGTTGTTGTTGATGTTGCTGAACTTGCTGATGTTGTTGTTGATGTTGCTGAACTTGCTGATGTTGTTGTTGATGTTGTTGTTGATGTTGTTTCTGATGTTGTTGTTGATGTTGCTGAACTTGCTGATGTTGTTGTTGATGTTGTTGTTGATGTTGTTGTTGATGTTGCTGAACTTGTTGATGTTGTTGTTGATGTTGTTGTTGATGTTGCTGAACTTGCTGATGTTGTTGTTGATGTTGTTGTTGATGTTGTTGTTGATATTGCTGAACTTGCTGATGTTGTTGTTTATGTTGTTGTTGATGTTGTTGTTGATGTTGTTGTTGATGTTGTTGTTGATGTTGCTGAACTTGCTGATTTTGTTGTTGATGTTGTTGTTGATGTTGTTGTTGATGTTGTTGTTGATGTTGCTGAACTTGCTGATGTTGTTGTTTATGTTGTTGTTGATGTTGCTGAACTTGCTGATGTTGTTGTTGATGTTGTTGTTGATGTTGTTGTTGATGTTGCTGAACTTGCTGATGTTGTTGTTGATGTTGTTGTTGATGTTGTTGTTGATGTTGCTGAACTTGCTGATGTTGTTGTTTATGTTGTTGTTGATGTTGTTGTTGATGTTGCTGAACTTGCTGATGTTGTTGTTGATGTTGTTGTTGATGTTGCTGAACTTGCTGATGTTGTTGTTGATGTTGTTGTTGATGTTGCTGAACTTGCTGATGTTGTTGTTGATGTTGTTGTTGATGTTGCTGAACTTGCTGATGTTGTTGTTGATGTTGTTGTTGATGTTGTTGTTGATGTTGCTGAACTTGCTGATGTTGTTGTTGATGTTGTTGTTGATGTTGCTGAACTTGCTGATGTTTATATTGATGTTGTTGTTGATGTTGTTGTTGATGTTGCTGAACTTGCTGATGTTGTTGTTGATGTTGCTGAACTTGCTGATGTTGTTGTTGATGTTGTTGTTGATGTTGTTGTCGATGTTGCTGAACTTGCTGATGTTGTTGTTGATGTTGTTGTTGATGTTGCTGTTGATGTTGTTGTTGATGTTGCTGAACTTGCTGATGTTGTTGCTGATGTTGTTGTTGATGTTGTTGTTCATATTGCTGAACTTGCTGATGTTGTTGTTGATGTTGTTGTTGATGTTGTTGTTGATGTTGCTGAACTTGCTGATGTTGTTGTTGATGTTGTTGTTGATGTTGTTGTTGATGTTGCTGAACTTGCTGATGTTGTTGTTGATGTTGTTGTTGATGTTGTTGATGATGTTGCTAAACTTGCTGATGTTTTTGCTGATGTTGTTGTTGATGTTGTTGTCGATGTTGTTGTCGATGTTGTTGTCGATGTTGTTGTTGATGTTGTTGTCGATGTTGTTGTCGATGTTGTTGCTGATGTTGTTGTTGATGTTGTTGTTGATGTTGCTGAACTTGCTGATGTTGTTGTTGATGTTGTTGTCGATGTTGTTGTTGATGTTGTTGTCGATATTGTTGTCGATGTTGTTGCTGATGTTGTTGTTGATGTTGTTGTCGATGTTGTTGTCGATGTTGTTGTCGATGTTGTTGTCGATGTTGTTGTTGATGTTGTTGTTGATGTTGCTGAACTTGCTGATGTTGTTGTTGATGTTGTTGTTGATGTTGCTGTTGATGTTGTTGTTGATGTTGCTGAACTTGCTGATGTTGTTGCTGATGTTGTTGTTGATGTTGTTGTTCATATTGCTGAACTTGCTGATGTTGTTGTTGATGTTGTTGTTGATGTTGTTGTTGATGTTGCTGAACTTGCTGATGTTGTTGTTGATGTTGTTGTTGATGTTGTTGTTGATGTTGCTGAACTTGCTGATGTTGTTGTTGATGTTGTTGTTGATGTTGTTGATGATGTTGCTAAACTTGCTGATGTTTTTGCTGATGTTGTTGTTGATGTTGTTGTCGATGTTGTTGTCGATGTTGTTGTCGATGTTGTTGTTGATGTTGTTGTCGATGTTGTTGTCGATGTTGTTGCTGATGTTGTTGTTGATGTTGTTGTTGATGTTGCTGAACTTGCTGATGTTGTTGTTGATGTTGTTGTCGATGTTGTTGTTGATGTTGTTGTCGATATTGTTGTCGATGTTGTTGCTGATGTTGTTGTTGATGTTGTTGTCGATGTTGTTGTCGATGTTGTTGTCGATGTTGTTGTCGATGTTGTTGCTGATGTTGTTGTTGATGTTGTTGTTGATGTTGTTGTTGATGTTGCTGAACTTGCTGATGTTGTTGTCGATGTTGCTGAACTTGCTGATGTTGTTGTTGATGTTGTTGTTGATGTTGTTGCTGATGTTGTTGTTGATGTTGCTGAACTTGCTGATGTTGTTGTTGATGTTGCTGAACTTGCTGATGTTGTTGCTGATGTTGTTGTTGATGTTGTTGTTGATGTTGTTGTTGATGTTGCTGAACATGCTGATGTTGTTGTTGATGTTGTTGTTGATGTTGTTGCTGATGTTGTTGTTGATGTTGCTGAACTTGCTGATGTTGTTGTTGATGTTGCTGAACTTGCTGATGTTGTTGTTGATGTTGTTGTTGATGTTGTTGCTGATGTTGTTGTTGATGTTGCTGAACTTGCTGATGTTGTTTTTTATGTTGTTGTTGATGTTGTTGTTGATGTTGCTGAACTTGTTGATGTTGTTGTTGATGTTGTTGTTGATGTTGCTGAACTTGCTGATGTTGTTGTTGATGTTGTTGTTGATGTTGTTGTTGATATTGCTGAACTTGCTGATGTTGTTGTTTATGTTGTTGTTGATGTTGTTGTTGATGTTGTTGTTGATGTTGTTGTTGATGTTGCTGAACTTGCTGATTTTGTTGTTAATGTTGTTGTTGATGTTGTTGTTGATGTTGTTGTTGATGTTGCTGAACTTGCTGATGTTGTTGTTTATGTTGTTGTTGATGTTGCTGAACTTGCTGATGTTGTTGTTGATGTTGTTGTTGATGTTGTTGTTGATGTTGCTGAACTTGCTGATGTTGTTGTTGATGTTGTTGTTGATGTTGCTGAACTTGCTGATGTTGTTGTTGATGTTGTTGTTGATGTTGCTGAACTTGCTGATGTTGTTGTTGATGTTGTTGTTGACGTTGCTGAACTTGCTGATGTTGTTGTTGATGTTGTTGTTGATGTTGCTGAACTTGCTGATGTTGTTGTTGATGTTGTTGTTGATGTTGCTGAACTTGCTGATGTTGTTGTTGATGTTGTTGTTGATGTTGTTGTTGATGTTGCTGAACTTGCTGATGTTGTTGTTGATGTTGTTGTTGATGTTGTTGTTGATGTTGCTGAACTTGCTGATGTTGTTGTTGATGTTGTTGTTGATGTTGTTGTTGATATTGCTGAACTTGCTGATGTTGTTGTTTATGTTGTTGTTGATGTTGTTGTTGATGTTGTTGTTGATGTTGTTGTTGATGTTGCTGAACTTGCTGATTTTGTTGTTAATGTTGTTGTTGATGTTGTTGTTGATGTTGTTGTTGATGTTGCTGAACTTGCTGATGTTGTTGTTGATGTTGTTGTTGATGTTGTTGTTGATGTTGCTGAACTTGCTGATGTTGTTGTTGATGTTGTTGTTGATGTTGCTGAACTTGCTGATGTTGTTGTTGATGTTGTTGTTGATGTTGTTGTTGATGTTGCTGAACTTGCTGATGTTGTTGTTGATGTTGTTGTTGATGTTGTTGTTGATGTTGCTGAACTTGTTGATGTTGTTGTTGATGTTGTTGTTGATGTTGCTGAACTTGCTGATGTTGTTGTTGATGTTGTTGTTGATGTTGTTGTTGATATTGCTGAACTTGCTGATGTTGTTGTTTATGTTGTTGTTGATGTTGTTGTTGATGTTGTTGTTGATGTTGTTGTTGATGTTGCTGAACTTGCTGATTTTGTTGTTAATGTTGTTGTTGATGTTGTTGTTGATGTTGTTGTTGATGTTGCTGAACTTGCTGATGTTGTTGTTGATGTTGTTGTTGATGTTGTTGTTGATGTTGCTGAACTTGCTGATGTTGTTGTTTATGT
Source organism: Ariolimax columbianus (assembly GCA_036924085.1). Taxonomy (NCBI): domain Eukaryota; kingdom Metazoa; phylum Mollusca; class Gastropoda; order Stylommatophora; family Arionidae; genus Ariolimax; species Ariolimax columbianus. The sequence continues at coordinate 67,460,653 of JAVGWX010000013.1, read as the reverse complement.
TGTTGTTGATGTTGTTGTTGATGTTGCTGAACTTGCTGATGTTGTTGTTGATGTTGTTGTTGATGTTGCTGAACTTGCTGATGTTGTTGTTGATGTTGTTGTTGATGTTGCTGAACTTGCTGATGTTGTTGTTGATGTTGTTGTTGATGTTGCTGAACTTGCTGATGTTGTTGTTGATGTTGTTGTTGATGTTGTTGTTGATGTTGCTGAACTTGCTGATGTTGTTGTTGATGTTGTTGTTGATGTTGTTGTTGATGTTGCTGAACTTGCTGATGTTGTTGTTGATGTAGTTGTTGATGTTGCTGAACTTGCTGATGTTGTTGTTGATGTTGTTGTTGATGTTGTTGTTGATGTTGCTGAACTTGCTGATGTTGTTGTCGATGTTGTTGTCGATGTTGTTGTTGATGTTGTTGTCGATGTTGTTGTCGATGTTGTTGCTGATGTTGTTGTTGATGTTGCTGAACTTGCTGATTTTGTTGTTAATGTTGTTGTTGATGTTGTTGTTGATGTTGTTGTTGATGTTGCTGAACTTGCTGATGTTGTTGTTGATGTTGTTGTTGATGTTGTTGTTGATGTTGCTGAACTTGCTGATGTTGTTGTTTATGTTGTTGTTGATGTTGTTGTTGATGTTGCTGAACTTGCTGATGTTGTTGTTGATGTTGTTGTTGATGTTGCTGAACTTGCTGATGTTGTTGTTGATGTTGTTGTTGATGTTGCTGAACTTGCTGATGTTGTTGTTGATGTTGTTGTTGATGTTGCTGAACTTGCTGATGTTGTTGTTGATGTTGTTGTTGATGTTGTTGTTGATGTTGCTGAACTTGCTGATGTTGTTGTTGATGTTGTTGTTGATGTTGTTGTTGATGTTGCTGAACTTGCTGATGTTGTTGTTGATGTTGTTGTTGATGTTGTTGTTGATGTTGCTGAACTTGTTGATGTTGTTGTTGATGTTGTTGTTGATGTTGCTGAACTTGCTGATGTTGTTGTTGATGTTGTTGTTGATGTTGTTGTTGATATTGCTGAACTTGCTGATGTTGTTGTTTATGTTGTTGTTGATGTTGTTGTTGATGTTGTTGTTGATGTTGTTGTTGATGTTGCTGAACTTGCTGATTTTGTTGTTAATGTTGTTGTTGATGTTGTTGTTGATGTTGTTGTTGATGTTGCTGAACTTGCTGATGTTGTTGTTGATGTTGTTGTTGATGTTGTTGTTGATGTTGCTGAACTTGCTGATGTTGTTGTTTATGTTGTTGTTGATGTTGTTGTTGATGTTGCTGAACTTGCTGATGTTGTTGTTGATGTTGTTGTTGATGTTGCTGAACTTGCTGATGTTGTTGTTGATGTTGTTGTTGATGTTGCTGAACTTGCTGATGTTGTTGTTGATGTTGTTGTTGATGTTGCTGAACTTGCTGATGTTGTTGTTGATGTTGTTGTTGATGTTGTTGTTGATGTTGCTGAACTTGCTGATGTTGTTGTTGATGTTGTTGTTGATGTTGTTGTTGATGTTGCTGAACTTGCTGATGTTGTTGTTGATGTAGTTGTTGATGTTGCTGAACTTGCTGATGTTGTTGTTGATGTTGTTGTTGATGTTGTTGTTGATGTTGCTGAACTTGCTGATGTTGTTGTCGATGTTGTTGTCGATGTTGTTGTTGATGTTGTTGTCGATGTTGTTGTCGATGTTGTTGCTGATGTTGTTGTTGATGTTGTTGTTGATGTTGTTGTTGATATTGCTGAACTTGCTGATGTTGTTGTTTATGTTGTTGTTTATGTTGTTGTTGATGTTGTTGTTGATGTTGTTGTTGATGTTGCTGAACTTGCTGATTTTGTTGTTAATGTTGTTGTTGATGTTGTTGTTGATGTTGTTGTTGATGTTGCTGAACTTGCTGATGTTGTTGTTGATGTTGTTGTTGATGTTGTTGTTGATGTTGCTGAACTTGCTGATGTTGTTGTTTATGTTGTTGTTGATGTTGTTGTTGATGTTGCTGAACTTGCTGATGTTGTTGTTGATGTTGTTGTTGATGTTGCTGAACTTGCTGATGTTGTTGTTGATGTTGTTGTTGATGTTGCTGAACTTGCTGATGTTGTTGTTGATGTTGTTGTTGATGTTGCTGAACTTGCTGATGTTGTTGTTGATGTTGTTGTTGATGTTGTTGTTGATGTTGCTGAACTTGCTGATGTTGTTGTTGATGTTGTTGTTGATGTTGTTGTTGATGTTGCTGAACTTGCTGATGTTGTTGTTGATGTTGTTGTTGATGTTGTTGTTGATGTTGCTGAACTTGTTGATGTTGTTGTTGATGTTGTTGTTGATGTTGCTGAACTTGCTGATGTTGTTGTTGATGTTGTTGTTGATGTTGTTGTTGATATTGCTGAACTTGCTGATGTTGTTGTTGATGTTGTTGTTGATGTTGTTGTTGATGTTGCTGAACTTGCTGATGTTGTTGTTGATGTTGTTGTTGATGTTGCTGAACTTGCTGATGTTGTTGTTGATGTTGTTGTTGATGTTGTTGTTGATGTTGCTGAACTTGCTGATGTTGTTGTTGATGTTGTTGTTGATGTTGTTGTTGATGTTGCTGAACTTGCTGATGTTGTTGTTTATGTTGTTGTTGATGTTGTTGTTGATGTTGCTGAACTTGCTGATGTTGTTGTTGATGTTGTTGTTGATGTTGCTGAACTTGCTGATGTTGTTGTTGATGTTGTTGTTGATGTTGCATAACTTGCTGATGTTGTTGTTGATGTTGTTGTTGATGTTGCTGAACTTGCTGATGTTGTTGTTGATGTTGTTGTTGATGTTGTTGTTGATGTTGCTGAACTTGCTGATGTTGTTGTTGATGTTGTTGTTGATGTTGTTGTTGATGTTGCTGAACCTGCTGATGTTGTTGTTGATGTAGTTGTTGATGTTGCTGAACTTGCTGATGTTGTTGTTGATGTTGTTGTTGATGTTGTTGTTGATGTTGCTGAACTTGTTGATGTTGTTGTTGATGTTGTTGTTGATGTTGCTGAACTTGCTGATATTGTTGTTGATATTGTTGTTGATGTTGTTGTTGATGGTGTTGTTGATGTTGCTGAACTTGCTGATGTTGTTGTTGATGTTGTTGTTGATGTTGTTGTTGATGTTGCTGAACTTGCTGATGTTGTTGTTGATGTTGTTGTTGATGTTGTTGTTGATGTTGCTGAACTTGCTGATGTTGTTGTTGATGTTGTTGTTGATGTTGCTGAACTTGCTGATGTTGTTGTTGATGTTGTTGTTGATGTTGTTGTTGATGTGGCTGAACTTGCTGATGTTGTTGTTGATGTTGTTGTTGATGTTGTTGTTGATGTTGCTGAACTTGCTGATGTTGTTGTTGATGTTGTTGTTGATGTTGTTGTTGATGTTGCTGAACTTGCTGATGTTGTTGTTGATGTTGTTGTTGATGTTGCTGAACTTGCTGATGTTGTTGTTGATGTTGTTGTTGATGTTGTTGTTGATGTTGCTGAACTTGCTGATGTTGTTGTTGATGTTGCTGAACTTGCTGATGTTGTTGTTGATGTTGTTGTTGATGTTGTTGTTGATGTTGCTGAACTTGCTGATGTTGTTGTTGATGTTGTTGTTGATGTTGCTGTTGATGTTGTTGTTGATGTTGCTGAACTTGCTGATGTTGTTGCTGATGTTGTTGTTGATGTTGTTGTTGATATTGCTGAACTTGCTGATGTTGTTGTTGATGTTGTTGTTGATGTTGTTGTTGATGTTGCTGAACTTGCTGATGTTGTTGTTGATGTTGTTGTTGATGTTGTTGTTGATGTTGCTGAACTTGCTGATGTTGTTGTTGATGTTGTTGTTGATGTTGTTGTTGATGTTGCTGAACTTGCTGATGTTGTTGCTGATGTTGTTGTTGATGTTGTTGTCGATGTTGTTGTTGATGTTGTTGTTGATGTTGCTGAACTTGCTGATGTTGTTGTTGATGTTGTTGTTGATGTTGTTGCTGATGTTGTTGTTGATGTTGCTGAACTTGCTGATGTTGTTGTTGATGTTGTTGTTGATGTTGTTGCTGATGTTGTTGTTGATGTTGCTGAACTTGCTGATGTTGTTGTTGATGTTGCTGAACTTGCTGATGTTGTTGTTGATGTTGCTGAACTTGCTGATGTTGTTGTTGATGTTGTTGTTGATGTTGTTGCTGATGTTGTTGTTGATGTTGCTGAACTTGCTGATGTTGTTGATGATGTTGTTGTTGATGTTGCTGAACTTGCTGATGTTGTTGTTGATGTTGTTGTTGATGTTGTTGTTGATGTTGCTGAAGTTGCTGATGTTGTTGTTGATGTTGTTGTTGATGTTCTTGCTGATGTTGTTGTTGATGTTGCTGAACTTGCTGATGTTGTTGTTGATGTTGTTCCTGATGTTGTTGTTGATGTTGCTGAACTTGCTGATGTTGTTGTTGATGTTGCTGAACTTGCTGATGTTGTTGTTGATGTTGTTGTTGATGTTGTTGCTGATGTTGTTGTTGATGTTGCTGAACTTGCTGATGTTGTTGTTGATGTTGTTGTTGATGTTGTTGCTGATGTTGTTGTTGATGTTGCTGAACTTGCTGATGTTGTTGTTGATGTTGTTGTTGATGTTGTTGTTGATGTTGTTGCTGATGTTGTTGTTGATGTTGTTGTTGATGTTGTTGTTGATGTTGTTGTTGATGTTGCTGAACTTGCTGATGTTGTTGTTGATGTTGTTGTTGATGTTGTTGCTGATGTTGTTGTTGATGTTGCTGAACTTGCTGATGTTGTTGTTGATGTTGCTGAACTTGCTGATGTTGTTGTTGATGTTGTTGTTGATGTTGTTGCTGATGTTGTTGTTGATGTTGCTAAACTTGCTGATGTTGTTGTTGATGTTGTTGTTGATGTTGTTGTTGATGTTGTTGTTGATGTTGCTGAACTTGCTGATGTTGTTGTTGATGTTGTTGTTGATGTTGCTGAACTTGCTGATATTGTTGTTGATGTTGTTGTTGATGGTGTTGTTGATGTTGCTGAACTTGCTGATGTTGTTGTTGATGTTGTTGTTGATGTTGTTGTTGATGTTGCTGAACTTGCTGATGTTGTTGTTGATGTTGTTGTTGATGTTGTTGTTGATGTTGTTGTTGATGTTGCTGAACTTGCTGATGTTGTTGTTGATGTTGTTGTTGATGTTGCTGAACTTGCTGATGTTGTTGTTGATGTTGTTGTTGATGTTGCTGAACTTGCTGATGTTGTTGTTGATGTTGTTGTTGATGTTGTTGTTGATGTTGCTGAACTTGCTGATGTTGTTGTTGATGTTGTTGTTGATGTTGCTGTTGATGTTGTTGTTGATGTTGTTGTTGATGTTGTTGTTGATGTTGCTGAACTTGCCGATGTTGTTGTTGATGTTGCTGAACTTGCTGATGTTGTTGTTGATGTTGTTGTTGATGTTGTTGTTGATGTTGCTGAACTTGCTGATGTTGTTGTTGATGTTGTTGTTGATGTTGCTGTTGATGTTGTTGTTGATGTTGCTGAACTTGCTGATGTTGTTGCTGATGTTGTTGTTGATGTTGTTGTTGATATTGCTGAACTTGCTGATGTTGTTGTTGATGTTGTTGTTGATGTTGTTGTTGATGTTGCTGAACTTGCTGATGTTGTTGTTGATGTTGTTGTTGATGTTGTTGTTGATGTTGCTGAACTTGCTGATGTTGTTGTTGATGTTGTTGTTGATGTTGTTGTTGATGTTGCTGAACTTGCTGATGTTGTTGCTGATGTTGTTGTTGATGTTGTTGTCGATGTTGTTGTTGATGTTGTTGTTGATGTTGCTGAACTTGCTGATGTTGTTGTTGATGTTGTTGTTGATGTTGTTGCTGATGTTGTTGTTGATGTTGCTGACTTGCTGATGTTGTTGTTGATGTTGTTGTTGATGTTGTTGCTGATGTTGTTGTTGATGTTGCTGAACTTGCTGATGTTGTTGTTGATGTTGCTGAACTTGCTGATGTTGTTGTTGATGTTGCTGAACTTGCTGATGTTGTTGTTGATGTTGTTGTTGATGTTGTTGCTGATGTTGTTGTTGATGTTGCTGAACTTGCTGATGTTGTTGATGATGTTGTTGTTGATGTTGCTGAACTTGCTGATGTTGTTGTTGATGTTGTTGTTGATGTTGTTGTTGATGTTGCTGAAATTGCTGATGTTGTTGTTGATGTTGTTGTTGATGTTCTTGCTGATGTTGTTGTTGATGTTGTTGTTGATGTTGTTGCTGATGTTGTTGTTGATGTTGCTGAACTTGCTGATGTTGTTGTTGATGTTGCTGAACTTGCTGATGTTGTTGTTGATGTTGTTGTTGATGTTGTTCCTGATGTTGTTGTTGATGTTGCTGAACTTGCTGATGTTGTTGTTGATGTTGTTGTTGATGTTGTTCCTGATGTTGTTGTTGATGTTGCTGAACTTGCTGATGTTGTGGTTGATGTTGTTGTTGATGTTGTTCCTGATGTTGTTGTTGATGTTGCTGAACTTGCTGATGTTGTTGTTGATGTTGCTGAACTTGCTGATGTTGTTGTTGATGTTGTTGTTGATGTTGTTGCTGATGTTGTTGTTGATGTTGCTGAACTTGCTGATGTTGTTGTTGATGTTGCTGAACTTGCTGATGTTGTTGTTGATGTTGCTGAACTTGCTGATGTTGTTGTTGATGTTGTTGTTGATGTTGTTGCTGATGTTGTTGTTGATGTTGCTGAACTTGCTGATGTTGTTGATGATGTTGTTGTTGATGTTGCTGAACTTGCTGATGTTGTTGTTGATGTTGTTGTTGATGTTCTTGCTGATGTTGTTGTTGATGTTGTTGTTGATGTTGTTGCTGATGTTGTTGTTGATGTTGCTGAACTTGCTGATGTTGTTGTTGATGTTGCTGAACTTGCTGATGTTGTTGTTGATGTTGTTGTTGATGTTGTTCCTGATGTTGTTGTTGATGTTGCTGAACTTGCTGATGTTGTTGTTGATGTTGTTGTTGAAGTTGTTCCTGATGTTGTTGTTGATGTTGCTGAACTTGCTGATGTTGTTGTTGATGTTGTTGTTGATGTTGTTGTTGATGTTGCTGAACTTGCTGATGTTGTTGTTGATGTTGTTGTTGATGTTGCTGAACTTGCTGATGTTGTTGTTGATGTTGTTGTTGATGTTGTTGTTGATGTTGCTGAAATTGCTGATGTTGTTGTTGATGTTGTTGTTGATGTTCTTGCTGATGTTGTTGTTGATGTTGTTGTTGATGTTGTTGCTGATGTTGTTGTTGATGTTGCTGAACTTGCTGATGTTGTTGTTGATGTTGCTGAACTTGCTGATGTTGTTGTTGATGTTGTTGTTGATGTTGTTCCTGATGTTGTTGTTGATGTTGCTGAACTTGCTGATGTTGTTGTTGATGTTGTTGTTGAAGTTGTTCCTGATGTTGTTGTTGATGTTGCTGAACTTGCTGATGTTGTTGTTGATGTTGTTGTTGATGTTGTTGTTGATGTTGCTGAACTTGCTGATGTTGTTGTTGATGTTGTTGTTGATGTTGCTGAACTTGCTGATGTTGTTGTTGATGTTGTTGTTGATGTTGTTGTTGATGTTGCTGAACTTGCTGATGTTGTTGTTGATGTTGCTGAACTTGCTGATGTTGTTGTTGATGTTGTTGTTGATGTTGTTGTTGATGTTGCTGAACTTGCTGATGTTGTTGTTGATGTTGTTGTTGATGTTGCTGTTGATGTTGTTGTTGATGTTGTTGTTGATGTTGTTGTTGATGTTGCTGAACTTGCCGATGTTGTTGTTGATGTTGCTGAACTTGCTGATGTTGTTGTTGATGTTGTTGTTGATGTTGTTGTTGATGTTGCTGAACTTGCTGATGTTGTTGTTGATGTTGTTGTTGATGTTGCTGTTGATGTTGTTGTTGATGTTGCTGAACTTGCTGATGTTGTTGCTGATGTTGTTGTTGATGTTGTTGTTGATATTGCTGAACTTGCTGATGTTGTTGTTGATGTTGTTGTTGATGTTGTTGTTGATGTTGCTGAACTTGCTGATGTTGTTGTTGATGTTGTTGTTGATGTTGTTGTTGATGTTGCTGAACTTGCTGATGTTGTTGTTGATGTTGTTGTTGATGTTGTTGTTGATGTTGCTGAACTTGCTGATGTTGTTGCTGATGTTGTTGTTGATGTTGTTGTCGATGTTGTTGTTGATGTTGTTGTTGATGTTGCTGAACTTGCTGATGTTGTTGTTGATGTTGTTGTTGATGTTGTTGCTGATGTTGTTGTTGATGTTGCTGACTTGCTGATGTTGTTGTTGATGTTGTTGTTGATGTTGTTGCTGATGTTGTTGTTGATGTTGCTGAACTTGCTGATGTTGTTGTTGATGTTGCTGAACTTGCTGATGTTGTTGTTGATGTTGCTGAACTTGCTGATGTTGTTGTTGATGTTGTTGTTGATGTTGTTGCTGATGTTGTTGTTGATGTTGCTGAACTTGCTGATGTTGTTGATGATGTTGTTGTTGATGTTGCTGAACTTGCTGATGTTGTTGTTGATGTTGTTGTTGATGTTGTTGTTGATGTTGCTGAAATTGCTGATGTTGTTGTTGATGTTGTTGTTGATGTTCTTGCTGATGTTGTTGTTGATGTTGTTGTTGATGTTGTTGCTGATGTTGTTTATGTTGCTGAACTTGCTGATGTTGTTGTTGATGTTGCTGAACTTGCTGATGTTGTTGTTGATGTTGTTGTTGATGTTGTTCCTGATGTTGTTGTTGATGTTGCTGAACTTGCTGATGTTGTTGTTGATGTTGTTGTTGATGTTGTTCCTGATGTTGTTGTTGATGTTGCTGAACTTGCTGATGTTGTGGTTGATGTTGTTGTTGATGTTGTTCCTGATGTTGTTGTTGATGTTGCTGAACTTGCTGATGTTGTTGTTGATGTTGCTGAACTTGCTGATGTTGTTGTTGATGTTGTTGTTGATGTTGTTGCTGATGTTGTTGTTGATGTTGCTGAACTTGCTGATGTTGTTGTTGATGTTGCTGAACTTGCTGATGTTGTTGTTGATGTTGCTGAACTTGCTGATGTTGTTGTTGATGTTGTTGTTGATGTTGTTGCTGATGTTGTTGTTGATGTTGCTGAACTTGCTGATGTTGTTGATGATGTTGTTGTTGATGTTGCTGAACTTGCTGATGTTGTTGTTGATGTTGTTGTTGATGTTGTTGTTGATGTTGCTGAAATTGCTGATGTTGTTGTTGATGTTGTTGTTGATGTTCTTGCTGATGTTGTTGTTGATGTTGTTGTTGATGTTGTTGCTGATGTTGTTGTTGATGTTGCTGAACTTGCTGATGTTGTTGTTGATGTTGCTGAACTTGCTAATGTTGTTGTTGATGTTGTTGTTGATGTTGTTGTTGATGTTGCTGAACTTGCCGATGTTGTTGTTGATGTTGCTGAACTTGCTGATGTTGTTGTTGATGTTGTTGTTGATGTTGTTGTTGATGTTGCTGAACTTGCTGATGTTGTTGTTGATGTTGTTGTTGATGTTGCTGTTGATGTTGTTGTTGATGTTGCTGAACTTGCTGATGTTGTTGCTGATGTTGTTGTTGATGTTGTTGTTGATATTGCTGAACTTGCTGATGTTGTTGTTGATGTTGTTGTTGATGTTGCTGAACTTGCTGATGTTGTTGTTGATGTTGTTGTTGATGTTGTTGTTGATGTTGCTGAACTTGCTGATGTTGTTGTTGATGTTGTTGTTGATGTTGTTGTTGATGTTGCTGAACTTGCTGATGTTGTTGCTGATGTTGTTGTTGATGTTGTTGTCGATGTTGTTGTTGATGTTGTTGTTGATGTTGCTGAACTTGCTGATGTTGTTGTTGATGTTGTTGTTGATGTTGTTGCTGATGTTGTTGTTGATGTTGCTGACTTGCTGATGTTGTTGTTGATGTTGTTGTTGATGTTGTTGCTGATGTTGTTGTTGATGTTGCTGAACTTGCTGATGTTGTTGTTGATGTTGCTGAACTTGCTGATGTTGTTGTTGATGTTGCTGAACTTGCTGATGTTGTTGTTGATGTTGTTGTTGATGTTGTTGCTGATGTTGTTGTTGATGTTGCTGAACTTGCTGATGTTGTTGATGATGTTGTTGTTGATGTTGCTGAACTTGCTGATGTTGTTGTTGATGTTGTTGTTGATGTTGCTGAAATTGCTGATGTTGTTGTTGATGTTGTTGTTGATGTTCTTGCTGATGTTGTTGTTGATGTTGTTGTTGATGTTGTTGCTGATGTTGTTGTTGATGTTGCTGAACTTGCTGATGTTGTTGTTGATGTTGCTGAACTTGCTGATGTTGTTGTTGATGTTGTTGTTGATGTTGTTCCTGATGTTGTTGTTGATGTTGCTGAACTTGCTGATGTTGTTGTTGATGTTGTTGTTGATGTTGTTCCTGATGTTGTTGTTGATGTTGCTGAACTTGCTGATGTTGGGGTTGATGTTGTTGTTGATGTTGTTCCTGATGTTGTTGTTGATGTTGCTGAACTTGCTGATGTTGTTGTTGATGTTGCTGAACTTGCTGATGTTGTTGTTGATGTTGTTGTTGATGTTGTTGCTGATGTTGTTGTTGATGTTGCTGAACTTGCTGATGTTGTTGTTGATGTTGCTGAACTTGCTGATGTTGTTGTTGATGTTGCTGAACTTGCTGATGTTGTTGTTGATGTTGTTGTTGATGTTGTTGCTGATGTTGTTGATGTTGCTGAACTTGCTGATGTTGTTGATGATGTTGTTGTTGATGTTGCTGAACTTGCTGATGTTGTTGTTGATGTTGTTGTTGATGTTGTTGTTGATGTTGCTGAAATTGCTGATGTTGTTGTTGATGTTGTTGTTGATGTTCTTGCTGATGTTGTTGTTGATGTTGTTGTTGATGTTGTTGCTGATGTTGTTGTTGATGTTGCTGAACTTGCTGATGTTGTTGTTGATGTTGCTGAACTTGCTGATGTTGTTGTTGATGTTGTTGTTGATGTTGTTCCTGATGTTGTTGTTGATGTTGCTGAACTTGCTGATGTTGTTGTTGATGTTGTTGTTGAAGTTGTTCCTGATGTTGTTGTTGATGTTGCTGAACTTGCTGATGTTGTGGTTGATGTTGTTGTTGATGTTGTTCCTGATGTTGTTGTTGATGTTGCTGAACTTGCTGATGTTGTTGTTGATGTTGCTGAACTTGCTGATGTTGTTGTTGATGTTGTTGTTGATGTTGTTGCTGATGTTGTTGTTGATGTTGCTGAACTTGCTGATGTTGTTGTTGATGTTGTTGTTGATGTTGTTGCTGATGTTGTTGTTGATGTTGCTGAACTTGCTGATGTTGTTGTTGATGTTGTTGTTGATGTTGTTGCTGATGTTGTTGTTGATGTTGTTGTTGATGTTGTTGTTGATGTTGTTGTTGATGTTGCTGAACTTGCTGATGTTGTTGTTGATGTTGTTGTTGATGTTGTTGTTGATGTTGCTGAACTTGCTGATGTTGTTGTTGATGTTGCTGAACTTGCTGATGTTGTTGTTGATGTTGTTGTTGATGTTGTTGCTGATGTTGTTGTTGATGTTGCTAAACTTGCTGATGTTGTTGTTGATGTTGTTGTTGATGTTGTTGTTGATGTTGTTGTTGATGTTGTTGTTGATGTTGCTGAACTTGCTGATGTTGTTGTTGATGTTGTTGTTGATGTTGTTGCTGATGTTGTTGTTGATGTTGCTGAACTTGCTGATGTTGTTGTTGATGTTGCTGAACTTGCTGATGTTGTTGTTGATGTTGTTGCTGATGTTGTTGTTGATGTTGCTAAACTTGCTGATGTTGTTGTTGATGTTGTTGTTGATGTTGTTGTTGTTGATGTTGCTGAACTTGCTGATGTTGTTGTTGATGTTGTTGTTGATGTTGCTGAACTTGCTGATATTGTTGTTGATGTTGTTGTTGATGGTGTTGTTGATGTTGCTGAACTTGCTGATGTTGTTGTTGATGTTGTTGTTGATGTTGTTGTTGATGTTGCTGAACTTGTTGATGTTGTTGTTGATGTTGTTGTTGATGTTGTTGTTGATGTTGCTGAACTTGCTGATGTTGTTGTTGATGTTGTTGTTGATGTTGCTGAACTTGCTGATGTTGTTGTTGATGTTGTTGTTGATGTTGTTGTTGATGTGGCTGAACTTGCTGATGTTGTTGTTGATGTTGTTGTTGATGTTGTTGTTGATGTTGCTGAACTTGCTGATGTTGTTGTTGATGTTGTTGTTGATGTTGCTGAACTTGCTGATGTTGTTGTTGATGTTGTTGTTGATGTTGCTGAACTTGCTGATGTTGTTGTTGATGTTGTTGTTGATGTTGTTTTTGATGTTGCTGAACTTGCTGATGTTGTTGTTGATGTTGCTGAACTTGCTGATGTTGTTGTTGATGTTGTTGTTGATGTTACTGAACTTGCTGATGTTGTTGTTGATGTTGTTGTTGATGTTGCTGTTGATGTTGTTGTTGATGTTGCTGAACTTGCTGATGTTGTTGCTGATGTTGTTGTTGATGTTGTTGTTGATATTGCTGAATTTGCTGATGTTGTTGTTGATGTGTTTGTTGATGTTGTTGTTGATGTTGCTGAACTTGCTGATGTTGTTGTTGATGTTGTTGTTGATGTTGTTGTTGATGTTGCTGAACTTGCTGATGTTGTTGTTGATGTTGTTGTTGATGTTGTTGTTGATGTTGTTGTTGATGTTGCTGAACTTGCTGATGTTGTTGCTGATGTTGTTGTTGATGTTGTTGTCGATGTTGTTGTTGATGTTGCTGAACTTGCTGATGTTGTTGTTGATGTTGTTGTTGATGTTGTTGCTGATGTTGTTGTTGATGTTGCTGAACTTGCTGATGTTGTTGTTGATGTTGTTGTTGATGTTGTTGCTGATGTTGTTGTTGATGTTGCTGAACTTGCTGATGTTGTTGTTGATGTTGCTGAACTTGCTGATGTTGTTGTTGATGTTGCTGAACTTGCAGATGTTGTTGTTGATGTTGTTGTTGATGTTGTTGCTGATGTTGTTGTTGATGTTGCTGAACTTGCTGATGTTGTTGATGATGTTGTTGTTGATGTTGCTGAACTTGCTGATGTTGTTGTTGATGTTGTTGTTGATGTTGTTGTTGATGTTGCTGAAATTGCTGATGTTGTTGTTGATGTTGTTGTTGATGTTCTTGCTGATGTTGTTGTTGATGTTGCTGAACTTGCTGATGTTGTTGTTGATGTTGTTCCTGATGTTGTTGTTGATGTTGCTGAACTTGCTGATGTTGTTGTTGATGTTGCTGAACTTGCTGATGTTGTTGTTGATGTTGTTGTTGATGTTGTTGCTGATGTTGTTGTTTATGTTGCTGAACTTGCTGATGTTGTTGTTGATGTTGTTGTTGATGTTGTTGCTGATGTTGTTGTTGATGTTGCTGAACTTGCTGATGTTGTTGTTGATGTTGTTGTTGATGTTGTTGTTGATGTTGTTGCTGATGTTGTTGTTGATAATGTTGTTGATGTTGTTGTTGATGTTGTTGTTGATGTTGCTGAACTTGCTGATGTTGTTTTTGATGTTGTTGTTGATGTTGTTGCTGATGTTGTTGTTGATGTTGCTGAACTTGCTGATGTTGTTGTTGATGTTGCTGAACTTGCTGATGTTGTTGTTGATGTTGTTGTTGATGTTGTTGCTGATGTTGTTGTTGATGTTGCTAAACTTGCTGATGTTGTTGTTGATGTTGTTGTTGATGTTGTTGTTGATGTTGTTGTTGATGTTGCTGAACTTGCTGATGTTGTTGTTGATGTTGTTGTTGATGTTGCTGAACTTGCTGATGTTGTTGTTGATGTTGTTGTTGATGATGTTGCTGAACTTGCTGATGTTGTTGTTGATGTTGTTGTTGATGTTGTTGTTGATGTTGTTGTTGATGTTGCTGAACTTGCTGATGTTGTTGTTGATGTTGTTTTTGATGTTGCTGAACTTGCTGATGTTGTTGTTGATGTTGCTGAACTTGCTGATGTTGTTGTTGATGTTGTTGTTGATGTTACTGAACTTGCTGATGTTGTTGTTGATGTTGTTGTTGATGTTGCTGTTGATGTTGTTGTTGATGTTGCTGAACTTGCTGATGTTGTTGCTGATGTTGTTGTTGATGTTGTTGTTGATATTGCTGAACTTGCTGATGTTGTTGTTGATGTTGTTGTTGATGTTGTTGTTGATGTTGCTGAACTTGCTGATGTTGTTGTTGATGTTGTTGTTGATGTTGTTGTTGATGTTGCTGAACTTGCTGATGTTGTTGTTGATGTTGTTGTTGATGTTGTTGTTGATGTTGTTGTTGATGTTGCTGAACTTGCTGATGTTGTTGCTGATGTTGTTGTTGATGTTGTTGTCGATGTTGTTGTTGATGTTGTTGTTGATGTTGCTGAACTTGCTGATGTTGTTGTTGATGTTGTTGTTGATGTTGTTGCTGATGTTGTTGTTGATGTTGCTGAACTTGCTGATGTTGTTGTTGATGTTGTTGTTGATGTTGTTGCTGATGTTGTTGTTGATGTTGCTGAACTTGCTGATGTTGTTGTTGATGTTGCTGAACTTGCTGATGTTGTTGTTGATGTTGCTGAACTTGCTGATGTTGTTGTTGATGTTGTTGTTGATGTTGTTGCTGATGTTGTTGTTGATGTTGCTGAACTTGCTGATGTTGTTGATGATGTTGTTGTTGATGTTGCTGAACTTGCTGATGTTGTTGTTGATGTTGTTGTTGATGTTGTTGTTGATGTTGCTGAAATTGCTGATGTTGTTGTTGATGTTGTTGTTGATGTTCTTGCTGATGTTGTTGTTGATGTTGCTGAACTTGCTGATGTTGTTGTTGATGTTGTTCCTGATGTTGTTGTTGATGTTGCTGAACTTGCTGATGTTGTTGTTGATGTTGCTGAACTTGCTGATGTTGTTGTTGATGTTGTTGTTGATGTTGTTGCTGATGTTGTTGTTTATGTTGCTGAACTTGCTGATGTTGTTGTTGATGTTGTTGTTTATGTTGTTGCTGATGTTGTTGTTGATGTTGCTGAACTTGCTGATGTTGTTGTTGATGTTGTTGTTGATGTTGTTGTTGATGTTGTTGCTGATGTTGTTGTTGATGTTGTTGTTGATGTTGTTGTTGATGTTGTTGTTGATGTTGCTGAACTTGCTGATGTTGTTTTTGATGTTGTTGTTGGTGTTGTTGCTGATGTTGTTGTTGATGTTGCTGAACTTGCTGATGTTGTTGTTGATGTTGCTGAACTTGCTGATGTTGTTGTTGATGTTGTTGTTGATGTTGTTGCTGATGTTGTTGTTGATGTTGCTAAACTTGCTGATGTTGTTGTTGATGTTGTTGTTGATGTTGTTGTTGATGTTGTTGTTGATGTTGCTGAACTTGCTGATGTTGTTGTTGATGTTGTTGTTGATGTTGCTGAACTTGCTGATGTTGTTGTTGATGTTGTTGTTGATGTTGCTGAACTTGCTGATGTTGTTGTTGATGTTGTTGTTGATGTTGTTGTTGATGTTGTTGTTGATGTTGCTGAACTTGCTGATGTTGTTGTTGATGTTGTTGTTGATGTTGCTGAACTTGCTGATGTTGTTGTTGATGTTGTTGTTGATGTTGCTGAACTTGTTGATGTTGTTGTTGATGTTGTTGTTGATGTTGTTGTTGATGTTGCTGAACTTGCTGATGTTGTTGTTGATGTTGTTGTTGATGTTGTTGTTGATGTTGCTGAACTTGCTGATGTTGTTGTTGATGTTGTTGTTGATGTTGCTGAACTTGCTGATGTTGTTGTTGATGTTGTTGTTGATGTTGTTGTTGATGTTGCTGAACTTGCTGATGTTGTTGTTGATGTTGCTGAACTTGCTGATGTTGTTGTTGATGTTGTTGTTGATGTTGTTGTTGATGTTGCTGAACTTGCTGATGTTGTTGTTGATGTTGTTGTTGATGTTGCTGTTGATGTTGTTGTTGATGTTGCTGAACTTGCTGATGTTGTTGCTGATGTTGTTGTTGATGTTGTTGTTCATATTGCTGAACTTGCTGATGTTGTTGTTGATGTTGTTGTTGATGTTGTTGTTGATGTTGCTGAACTTGCTGATGTTGTTGTTGATGTTGTTGTTGATGTTGTTGTTGATGTTGCTGAACTTGCTGATGTTGTTGTTGATGTTGTTGTTGATGTTGTTGATGATGTTGCTAAACTTGCTGATGTTGTTGCTGATGTTGTTGTTGATGTTGTTGTCGATGTTGTTGTCGATGTTGTTGTCGATGTTGTTGTTGATGTTGTTGTCGATGTTGTTGTCGATGTTGTTGCTGATGTTGTTGTTGATGTTGTTGTTGATGTTGCTGAACTTGCTGATGTTGTTGTTGATGTTGTTGTCGATGTTGTTGTTGATGTTGTTGTCGATATTGTTGTCGATGTTGTTGCTGATGTTGTTGTTGATGTTGTTGTCGATGTTGTTGTCGATGTTGTTGTCGATGTTGTTGTCGATGTTGTTGCTGATGTTGTTGTTGATGTTGTTGTTGATGTTGTTGTTGATGTTGCTGAACTTGCTGATGTTGTTGTCGATGTTGCTGAACTTGCTGATGTTGTTGTTGATGTTGTTGTTGATGTTGTTGCTGATGTTGTTGTTGATGTTGCTGAACTTGCTGATGTTGTTGTTGATGTTGCTGAACTTGCTGATGTTGTTGCTGATGTTGTTGTTGATGTTGTTGTTGATGTTGTTGTTGATGTTGTTGTTGATGTTGTCGTTGATGTTGTTGCTGATGTTGTTGTTGATGTTGCTGAACTTGCTGATGTTGTTGTTGATGTTGTTGTTGATGTTGTTGCTGATGTTGTTGTTGATGTTGCTGAACTTGCTGATGTTGTTGTTGATGTTGTTGTTGATGTTGTTGTTGATGTTGCTGAACTTGTTGATGTTGTTGTTGATGTTGTTGTTGATGTTGCTGAACTTGCTGATGTTGTTGTTGATGTTGTTGTTGATGTTGTTGCTGATGTTGTTGTTGATGTTGCTGAACTTGCTGATGTTGTTGTTGATGTTGTTGTTGATGTTGTTGCTGATGTTGTTGTTGATGTTGCTGAACTTGCTGATGTTGTTGTTGATGTTGCTGAACTTGCTGATGTTGTTGTTGATGTTGCTGAACTTGCTGATGTTGTTGTTGATGTTGTTGTTGATGTTGTTGCTGATGTTGTTGTTGATGTTGTTGCTGATGTTGTTGTTGATGTTGTTGTCGATGTTGTTGTCGATGTTGTTGTCGATGTTGTTGTCGATGTTGTTGCTGATGTTGTTGTTGATGTTGTTGTTGATGTTGTTGTTGATGTTGCTGAACTTGCTGATGTTGTTGTCGATGTTGCTGAACTTGCTGATGTTGTTGTTGATGTTGTTGTTGATGTTGTTGCTGATGTTGTTGTTGATGTTGCTGAACTTGCTGATGTTGTTGTTGATGTTGCTGAACTTGCTGATGTTGTTGCTGATGTTGTTGTTGATGTTGTTGTTGATGTTGTTGTTGATGTTGTTGTTGATGTTGCTGAACATGCTGATGTTGTTGTTGATGTTGTCGTTGATGTTGTTGCTGATGTTGTTGTTGATGTTGCTGAACTTGCTGATGTTGTTGTTGATGTTGTTGTTGATGTTGTTGCTGATGTTGTTGTTGATGTTGCTGAACTTGCTGATGTTGTTGTTGATGTTGTTGTTGATGTTGTTGTTGATGTTGCTGAACTTGTTGATGTTGTTGTTGATGTTGTTGTTGATGTTGCTGAACTTGCTGATGTTGTTGTTGATGTTGTTGTTGATGTTGTTGCTGATGTTGTTGTTGATGTTGCTGAACTTGCTGATGTTGTTGTTGATGTTGTTGTTGATGTTGTTGCTGATGTTGTTGTTGATGTTGCTGAACTTGCTGATGTTGTTGTTGATGTTGCTGAACTTGCTGATGTTGTTGTTGATGTTGCTGAACTTGCTGATGTTGTTGTTGATGTTGTTGTTGATGTTGTTGCTGATGTTGTTGTTGATGTTGCTGAACTTGCTGATGTTGTTGATGATGTTGTTGTTGATGTTGCTGAACTTGCTGATGTTGTTGTTGATGTTGTTGTTGATGTTGTTGTTGATGTTGCTGAAATTGCTGATGTTGTTGTTGATGTTGTTGTTGATGTTCTTGCTGATGTTGTTGTTGATGTTGCTGAACTTGCTGATGTTGTTGTTGATGTTGTTCCTGATGTTGTTGTTGATGTTGCTGAACTTGCTGATGTTGTTGTTGATGTTGCTGAACTTGCTGATGTTGTTGTTGATGTTGTTGTTGATGTTGTTGCTGATGTTGTTGTTGATGTTGCTGAACTTGCTGATGTTGTTGTTGATGTTGTTGCTGATGTTGTTGTTGATATTGCTGAACTTGCTGATGTTGTTGTTGATGTTGTTGTTGATGTTGTTGCTGATGTTGTTGTTGATGTTGTTGTTGATGTTGTTGTTGATGTTGTTGTTGATGTTGCTGAACTTGCTGATGTTGTGGTTGATGTTGTTGTTGATGTTGTTGCTGATGTTGTTGTTGATGTTGCTGAACTTGCTGATGTTGTTGTTGATGTTGCTGAACTTGCTGATGTTGTTGTTGATGTTGTTGTTGATGTTGTTGCTGATGTTGTTGTTGATGTTGCTAAACTTGCTGATGTTGTTGTTGATGTTGTTGTTGATGTTGTTGTTGATGTTGTTGTTGATGTTGCTGAACTTGCTGATGTTGTTGTTGATGTTGTTGTTGATGTTGCTGAACTTGCTGATATTGTTGTTGATGTTGTTGTTGATGGTGTTGTTGATGTTGCTGAACTTGCTGATGTTGTTGTTGATGTTGTTGTTGATGTTGCTGAACTTGCTGATGTTGTTGTTGATGTTGTTGTTGATGTTGTTGTTGATGTTGTTGTTGATGTAGCTGAACTTGCTGATGTTGTTGTTGATGTTGTTGTTGATGTTGCTGAACTTGCTGATGTTGTTTTTGATGTTGTTGTTGATGTTGCTGAACTTGTTGATGTTGTTGTTGATGTTGTTGTTGATGTTGTTGTTGATGTTGCTGAACTTGCTGATGTTGTTGTTGATGTTGTTGTTGATGTTGTTGTTGATGTTGCTGAACTTGCTGATGTTGTTGTTGATGTTATTGTTGATGTTGCTGAACTTGCTGATGTTGTTGTTGATGTTGTTGTTGATGTTGTTGTTGATGTTGCTGAACTTGCTGATGTTGTTGTTGATGTTGCTGAACTTGCTGATGTTGTTGTTGATGTTGTTGTTGATGTTGTTGTTGATGTTGCTGAACTTGCTGATGTTGTTGTTGATGTTGTTGTTGATGTTGCTGTTGATGTTGTTGTTGATGTTGTTGTTGATGTTGTTGTTGATGTTGCTGAACTTGCCGATGTTGTTGTTGATGTTGCTGAACTTGCTGATGTTGTTGTTGATGTTGTTGTTGATGTTGTTGTTGATGTTGCTGAACTTGCTGATGTTGTTGTTGATGTTGTTGTTGATGTTGCTGTTGATGTTGTTGTTGATGTTGCTGAACTTGCTGATGTTGTTGCTGATGTTGTTGTTGATGTTGTTGTTGATATTGCTGAACTTGCTGATGTTGTTGTTGATGTTGTTGTTGATGTTGTTGTTGATGTTGCTGAACTTGCTGATGTTGTTGTTGATGTTGTTGTTGATGTTGTTGTTGATGTTGCTGAACTTGCTGATGTTGTTGTTGATGTTGTTGTTGATGTTGTTGTTGATGTTGCTGAACTTGCTGATGTTGTTGCTGATGTTGTTGTTGATGTTGTTGTCGATGTTGTTGTTGATGTTGTTGTTGATGTTGCTGAACTTGCTGATGTTGTTGTTGATGTTGTTGTTGATGTTGTTGCTGATGTTGTTGTTGATGTTGCTGACTTGCTGATGTTGTTGTTGATGTTGTTGTTGATGTTGTTGCTGATGTTGTTGTTGATGTTGCTGAACTTGCTGATGTTGTTGTTGATGTTGCTGAACTTGCTGATGTTGTTGTTGATGTTGCTGAACTTGCTGATGTTGTTGTTGATGTTGTTGTTGATGTTGTTGCTGATGTTGTTGTTGATGTTGCTGAACTTGCTGATGTTGTTGATGATGTTGTTGTTGATGTTGCTGAACTTGCTGATGTTGTTGTTGATGTTGGTGTTGATGTTGTTGTTGATGTTGCTGAAATTGCTGATGTTGTTGTTGATGTTGTTGTTGATGTTCTTGCTGATGTTGTTGTTGATGTTGCTGAACTTGCTGATGTTGTTGTTGATGTTGTTCCTGATGTTGTTGTTGATGTTGCTGAACTTGCTGATGTTGTTGTTGATGTTGCTGAACTTGCTGATGTTGTTGTTGATGTTGTTGTTGATGTTGTTGCTGATGTTGTTGTTGATGTTGCTGAACTTGCTGATGTTGTTGTTGATGTTGTTGTTGATGTTGTTGCTGATGTTGTTGTTGATGTTGCTGAACTTGCTGATGTTGTTGTTGATGTTGTTGTTGATGTTGTTGTTGATGTTGTTGTTGATGTTGTTGTTGATGTTGTTGTTGATGTTGCTGAACTTGCTGATGTTGTTGTTGATGTTGTTGTTGATGTTGTTGCTGATGTTGTTGTTGATGTTGCTGAACTTGCTGATGTTGTTGTTGATGTTGCTGAACTTGCTGATGTTGTTGTTGATGTTGTTGTTGATGTTGTTGCTGATGTTGTTGTTGATGTTGCTAAACTTGCTGATGTTGTTGTTGATGTTGTTGTTGATGTTGTTGTTGATGTTGTTGTTGATGTTGCTGAACTTGCTGATGTTGTTGTTGATGTTGTTGTTGATGTTGTTGCTGATGTTGTTGTTGATGTTGCTGAACTTGCTGATGTTGTTGTTGATGTTGCTGAACTTGCTGATGTTGTTGTTGATGTTGTTGCTGATGTTGTTGTTGATGTTGCTAAACTTGCTGATGTTGTTGTTGATGTTGTTGTTGATGTTGTTGTTGATGTTGTTGTTGATGTTGCTGAACTTGCTGATGTTGTTGTTGATGTTGTTGTTGATGTTGCTGAACTTGCTGATATTGTTGTTGATGTTGTTGTTGATGGTGTTGTTGATGTTGCTGAACTTGCTGATGTTGTTGTTGATGTTGTTGTTGATGTTGTTGTTGATGTTGCTGAACTTGCTGATGTTGTTGTTGATGTTGTTGTTGATGTTGTTGTTGATGTTGCTGAACTTGCTGATGTTGTTGTTGATGTTGTTGTTGATGTTGCTGAACTTGCTGATGTTGTTGTTGATGTTGTTGTTGATGTTGTTGTTGATGTGGCTGAACTTGCTGATGTTGTTGTTGATGTTGTTGTTGATGTTGTTGTTGATGTTGTGTAACTTGCTGATGTTGTTGTTGATGTTGTTGTTGATGTTGTTGTTGATGTTGCTGAACTTGCTGATGTTGTTGTTGATGTTGTTGTTGATGTTGCTGAACTTGCTGATGTTGTTGTTGATGTTGTTGTTGATGTTGTTTTTGATGTTGCTGAACTTGCTGATGTTGTTGTTGATGTTGCTGAACTTGCTGATGTTGTTGTTGATGTTGTTGTTGATGTTGTTGTTGATGTTGCTGAACTTGCTGATGTTGTTGTTGATGTTGTTGTTGATGTTGCTGTTGATGTTGTTGTTGATGTTGCTGAACTTGCTGATGTTGTTGCTGATGTTGTTGTTGATGTTGTTGTTGATATTGCTGAACTTGCTGATGTTGTTGTTGATGTTGTTGTTGATGTTGTTGTTGATGTTGCTGAACTTGCTGATGTTGTTGTTGATGTTGTTGTTGATGTTGTTGTTGATGTTGCTGAACTTGCTGATGTTGTTGTTGATGTTGTTGTTGATGTTGTTGTTGATGTTGCTGAACTTGCTGATGTTGTTGCTGATGTTGTTGTTGATGTTGTTGTCGATGTTGTTGTTGATGTTGTTGTTGATGTTGCTGAACTTGCTGATGTTGTTGTTGATGTTGTTGTTGATGTTGTTGCTGATGTTGTTGTTGATGTTGCTGAACTTGCTGATGTTGTTGTTGATGTTGTTGTTGATGTTGTTGCTGATGTTGTTGTTGATGTTGCTGAACTTGCTGATGTTGTTGTTGATGTTGCTGAACTTGCTGATGTTGTTGTTGATGTTGCTGAACTTGCTGATGTTGTTGTTGATGTTGTTGTTGATGTTGTTGCTGATGTTGTTGTTGATGTTGCTGAACTTGCTGATGTTGTTGATGATGTTGTTGTTGATGTTGCTGAACTTGCTGATGTTGTTGTTGATGTTGTTGTTGATGTTGTTGTTGATGTTGCTGAAATTGCTGATGTTGTTGTTGATGTTGTTGTTGATGTTCTTGCTGATGTTGTTGTTGATGTTGCTGAACTTGCTGATGTTGTTGTTGATGTTGTTCCTGATGTTGTTGTTGATGTTGCTGAACTTGCTGATGTTGTTGTTGATGTTGCTGAACTTGCTGATGTTGTTGTTGATGTTGTTGTTGATGTTGTTGCTGATGTTGTTGTTGATGTTGCTGAACTTGCTGATGTTGTTGTTGATGTTGTTGTTGATGTTGTTGCTGATGTTGTTGTTGATGTTGCTGAACTTGCTGATGTTGTTGTTGATGTTGTTGTTGATGTTGTTGCTGATGTTGTTGTTGATGTTGCTGAACTTGCTGATGTTGTTGTTGATGTTGTTGTTGATGTTGTTGCTGATGTTGTTGTTGATGTTGCTGAACTTGCTGATGTTGTTGTTGATGTTGCTGAACTTGCTGATGTTGTTGTTGATGTTGCTGAACTTGCTGATGTTGTTGTTGATGTTGTTGCTGATGTTGTTGTTGATGTTGCTAAACTTGCTGATGTTGTTGTTGATGTTGTTGTTGATGTTGTTGTTGATGTTGTTGTTGATGTTGCTGAACTTGCTGATGTTTTTGTTGATGTTGTTGTTGATGTTGCTGAACTTGCTGATATTGTTGTTGATGTTGTTGTTGATGGTGTTGTTGATGTTGCTGAACTTGCTGATGTTGTTGTTGATGTTGTTGTTAATGTTGTTGTTGATGTTGCTGAACTTGCTGATGTTGTTGTTGATGTTGTTGTTGATGTTGTTGTTGATGTTGCTGAACTTGCTGATGTTGTTGTTGATGTTGTTGTTGATGTTGCTGAACTTCCTGATGTTGTTGTTGATGTTGTTGTTGATGTTGCTGAACTTGTTGATGTTGTTGTTGATGTTGTTGTTGATGTTGTTGTTGATGTTGCTGAAGTTGCTGATGTTGTTGTTGATGTTGTTGTTGATGTTGTTGTTGATGTTGCTGAACTTGCTGATGTTGTTGTTGATGTTGTTGTTGATGTTGCTGAACTTGCTGATGTTGTTGTTGATGTTGTTGTTGATGTTGTTGTTGATGTTGCTGAACTTGCTGATGTTGTTGTTGATGTTGCTGAACTTGCTGATGTTGTTGTTGATGTTGTTGTTGATGTTGTTGTTGATGTTGCTGAACTTGCTGATGTTGTTGTTGATGTTGTTGTTGATGTTGCTGTTGATGTTGTTGTTGATGTTGCTGAACTTGCTGATGTTGTTGCTGATGTTGTTGTTGATGTTGTTGTTCATATTGCTGAACTTGCTGATGTTGTTGTTGATGTTGTTGTTGATGTTGTTGTTGATGTTGCTGAACTTGCTGATGTTGTTGTTGATGTTGTTGTTGATGTTGTTGTTGATGTTGCTGAACTTGCTGATGTTGTTGTTGATGTTGTTGTTGATGTTGTTGATGATGTTGCTAAACTTGCTGATGTTGTTGCTGATGTTGTTGTTGATGTTGTTGCCGATGTTGTTGTCGATGTTGTTGTCGATGTTGTTGTTGATGTTGTTGTCGATGTTGTTGTCGATGTTGTTGCTGATGTTGTTGTTGATGTTGTTGTTGATGTTGCTGAACTTGCTGATGTTGTTGTTGATGTTGTTGTCGATGTTGTTGTTGATGTTGTTGTCGATATTGTTGTCGATGTTGTTGCTGATGTTGTTGTTGATGTTGTTGTCGATGTTGTTGTCGATGTTGTTGTCGATGTTGTTGTCGATGTTGTTGCTGATGTTGTTGTTGATGTTGTTGTTGATGTTGTTGTTGATGTTGCTGAACTTGCTGATGTTGTTGTCGATGTTGCTGAACTTGCTGATGTTGTTGTTGATGTTGTTGTTGATGTTGTTGCTGATGTTGTTGTTGATGTTGCTGAACTTGCTGATGTTGTTGTTGATGTTGCTGAACTTGCTGATGTTGTTGCTGATGTTGTTGTTGATGTTGTTGTTGATGTTGTTGTTGATGTTGTTGTTGATGTTGCTGAACATGCTGATGTTGTTGTTGATGTTGTTGTTGATGTTGTTGCTGATGTTGTTGTTGATGTTGCTGAACTTGCTGATGTTGTTGTTGATGTTGCTGAACTTGCTGATGTTGTTGTTGATGTTGTTGTTGATGTTGTTGCTGATGTTGTTGTTGATGTTGCTGAACTTGCTGATGTTGTTGTTGATGTTGTTGTTGATGTTGCTGAACTTGTTGATGTTGTTGTTGATGTTGTTGTTGATGTTGCTGAACTTGCTGATGTTGTTGTTGATGTTGTTGTTGATGTTGTTGTTGATATTGCTGAACTTGCTGATGTTGTTGTTTATGTTGTTGTTGATGTTGTTGTTGATGTTGTTGTTGATGTTGTTGTTGATGTTGCTGAACTTGCTGATTTTGTTGTTGATGTTGTTGTTGATGTTGTTGTTGATGTTGTTGTTGATGTTGCTGAACTTGCTGATGTTGTTGTTTATGTTGTTGTTGATGTTGCTGAACTTGCTGATGTTGTTGTTGATGTTGTTGTTGATGTTGTTGTTGATGTTGCTGAACTTGCTGATGTTGTTGTTGATGTTGTTGTTGATGTTGCTGTTGATGTTGTTGTTGATGTTGCTGAACTTGCTGATGTTGTTGCTGATGTTGTTGTTGATGTTGTTGTTGATATTGCTGAACTTGCTGATGTTGTTGTTGATGTTGTTGTTGATGTTGTTGTTGATGTTGCTGAACTTGCTGATGTTGTTGTTGATGTTGTTGTTGATGTTGCTGAACTTGCTGATGTTGTTGTTGATGTTGTTGTTGATGTTGTTGTTGATGTTGCTGAACTTGCTGATGTTGTTGCTGATGTTGTTGTTGATGTTGTTGTCGATGTTTTGTTGATGTTGTTGTTGATGTTGCTGAACTTGCTGATGTTGTTGTTGATGTTGTTGTTGATGTTGTTGCTGATGTTGTTGTTGATGTTGCTGAACTTGCTGATGTTGTTGTTGATGTTGTTGTTGATGTTGTTGCTGATGTTGTTGTTGATGTTGCTGAACTTGCTGATGTTGTTGTTGATGTTGCTGAATTTGCTGATGTTGTTGTTGATGTTGCTGAACTTGCTGATGTTGTTGTTGATGTTGTTGTTGATGTTGTTGCTGATGTTGTTGTTGATGTTGCTGAACTTGCTGATGTTGTTGATGATGTTGTTGTTGATGTTGCTGAACTTGCTGATGTTGTTGTTGATGTTGTTGTTGATGTTGCTGAAATTGCTGATGTTGTTGTTGATGTTGTTGTTGATGTTCTTGCTGATGTTGTTGTTGATGTTGCTGAACTTGCTGATGTTGTTGTTGATGTTGTTCCTGATGTTGTTGTTGATGTTGCTGAACTTGCTGATGTTGTTGTTGATGTTGCTGAACTTGCTGATGTTGTTGTTGATGTTGTTGTTGATGTTGTTGCTGATGTTGTTGTTGATGTTGCTGAACTTGCTGATGTTGTTGTTGATGTTGTTGTTGATGTTGTTGCTGATGTTGTTGTTGATGTTGCTGAACTTGCTGATGTTGTTGTTGATGTTGTTGTTGATGTTGTTGTTGATGTTGTTGCTGATGTTGTTGTTGATGTTGTTGTTGATGTTGTTGTTGATGTTGTTGTTGATGTTGCTGAACTTGCTGATGTTGTTGTTGATGTTGTTGTTGATGTTGTTGCTGATGTTGTTGTTGATGTTGCTGAACTTGCTGATGTTGTTGTTGATGTTGCTGAACTTGCTGATGTTGTTGTTGATGTTGTTGTTGATGTTGTTGCTGATGTTGTTGTTGATGTTGCTAAACTTGCTGATGTTGTTGTTGATGTTGTTGTTGATGTTGTTGTTGATGTTGTTGTTGATGTTGCTGAACTTGCTGATGTTTTTGTTGATGTTGTTGTTGATGTTGCTGAACTTGCTGATATTGTTGTTGATGTTGTTGTTGATGGTGTTGTTGATGTTGCTGAACTTGCTGATGTTGTTGTTGATGTTGTTGTTGATGTTGTTGTTGATGTTGCTGAACTTGCTGATGTTGTTGTTGATGTTGTTGTTGATGTTGTTGTTGATGTTGCTGAACTTGCTGATGTTGTTGTTGATGTTGTTGTTGATGTTGCTGAACTTGCTGATGTTGTTGTTGATGTTGTTGTTGATGTTGCTGAACTTGTTGATGTTGTTGTTGATGTTGTTGTTGATGTTGTTGTTGATGTTGCTGAACTTGCTGATGTTGTTGTTGATGTTGTTGTTGATGTTGTTGTTGATGTTGCTGAACTTGCTGATGTTGTTGTTGATGTTGTTGTTGATGTTGCTGAACTTGCTGATGTTGTTGTTGATGTTGTTGTTGATGTTGTTGTTGATGTTGCTGAACTTGCTGATGTTGTTGCTGATGTTGTTGTTGATGTTGTTGTCGATGTTTTGTTGATGTTGTTGTTGATGTTGCTGAACTTGCTGATGTTGTTGTTGATGTTGTTGTTGATGTTGTTGCTGATGTTGTTGTTGATGTTGCTGAACTTGCTGATGTTGTTGTTGATGTTGTTGTTGATGTTGTTGCTGATGTTGTTGTTGATGTTGCTGAACTTGCTGATGTTGTTGTTGATGTTGCTGAATTTGCTGATGTTGTTGTTGATGTTGCTGAACTTGCTGATGTTGTTGTTGATGTTGTTGTTGATGTTGTTGCTGATGTTGTTGTTGATGTTGCTGAACTTGCTGATGTTGTTGATGATGTTGTTGTTGATGTTGCTGAACTTGCTGATGTTGTTGTTGATGTTGTTGTTGATGTTGCTGAAATTGCTGATGTTGTTGTTGATGTTGTTGTTGATGTTCTTGCTGATGTTGTTGTTGATGTTGCTGAACTTGCTGATGTTGTTGTTGATGTTGTTCCTGATGTTGTTGTTGATGTTGCTGAACTTGCTGATGTTGTTGTTGATGTTGCTGAACTTGCTGATGTTGTTGTTGATGTTGTTGTTGATGTTGTTGCTGATGTTGTTGTTGATGTTGCTGAACTTGCTGATGTTGTTGTTGATGTTGTTGTTGATGTTGTTGCTGATGTTGTTGTTGATGTTGCTGAACTTGCTGATGTTGTTGTTGATGTTGTTGTTGATGTTGTTGTTGATGTTGTTGCTGATGTTGTTGTTGATGTTGTTGTTGATGTTGTTGTTGATGTTGTTGTTGATGTTGCTGAACTTGCTGATGTTGTTGTTGATGTTGTTGTTGATGTTGTTGCTGATGTTGTTGTTGATGTTGCTGAACTTGCTGATGTTGTTGTTGATGTTGCTGAACTTGCTGATGTTGTTGTTGATGTTGTTGTTGATGTTGTTGCTGATGTTGTTGTTGATGTTGCTAAACTTGCTGATGTTGTTGTTGATGTTGTTGTTGATGTTGTTGTTGATGTTGTTGTTGATGTTGCTGAACTTGCTGATGTTTTTGTTGATGTTGTTGTTGATGTTGCTGAACTTGCTGATATTGTTGTTGATGTTGTTGTTGATGGTGTTGTTGATGTTGCTGAACTTGCTGATGTTGTTGTTGATGTTGTTGTTGATGTTGTTGTTGATGTTGCTGAACTTGCTGATGTTGTTGTTGATGTTGTTGTTGATGTTGTTGTTGATGTTGCTGAACTTGCTGATGTTGTTGTTGATGTTGTTGTTGATGTTGCTGAACTTGCTGATGTTGTTGTTGATGTTGTTGTTGATGTTGCTGAACTTGTTGATGTTGTTGTTGATGTTGTTGTTGATGTTGTTGTTGATGTTGCTGAACTTGCTGATGTTGTTGTTGATGTTGTTGTTGATGTTGTTGTTGATGTTGCTGAACTTGCTGATGTTGTTGTTGATGTTGTTGTTGATGTTGCTGAACTTGCTGATGTTGTTGTTGATGTTGTTGTTGATGTTGTTGTTGATGTTGTTGTTGATGTTGCTGAACTTGCTGATGTTGTTGTTGATGTTGCTGAACTTGCTGATGTTGTTGTTGATGTTGTTGTTGATGTTGTTGTTGATGTTGCTGAACTTGCTGATGTTGTTGTTGATGTTGTTGTTGATGTTGCTGTTGATGTTGTTGTTGATGTTGCTGAACTTGCTGATGTTGTTGCTGATGTTGTTGTTGATGTTGTTGTTCATATTGCTGAACTTGCTGATGTTGTTGTTTATGTTGTTGTTGATGTTGTTGTTGATGTTGCTGAACTTGCTGATGTTGTTGTTGATGTTGTTGTTGATGTTGTTGTTGATGTTGCTGAACTTGCTGATGTTGTTGTTGATGTTGTTGTTGATGTTGTTGATGATGTTGCTAAACTTGCTGATGTTGTTGTTGATGTTGTTGTCGATGTTGTTGTCGATGTTGTTGTCGATGTTGTTGTTGATGTTGTTGTCGATGTTGTTGTCGATGTTGTTGCTGATGTTGTTGTTGATGTTGTTATTGATGTTGCTGAACTTGCTGATGTTGTTGTTGATGTTGTTGTCGATGTTGTTGTTGATGTTGTTGTCGATATTGTTGTCGATGTTGTTGCTGATGTTGTTGTTGATGTTGTTGTCGATGTTGTTGTCGATGTTGTTGTCGATGTTGTTGCTGATGTTGTTGTTGATGTTGTTGTTGATGTTGTTGTTGATGTTGCTGAACTTGCTGATGTTGTTGTCGATGTTGCTGAACTTGCTGATGTTGTTGTTGATGTTGTTGTTGATGTTGTTGCTGATGTTGTTGTTGATGTTGCTGAACTTGCTGATGTTGTTGTTGATGTTGCTGAACTTGCTGATGTTGTTGCTGATGTTGTTGTTGATGTTGTTGTTGATGTTGTTGTTGATGTTGTTGTTGATGTTGCTGAACATGCTGATGTTGTTGTTGATGTTGTTGTTGATGTTGTTGCTGATGTTGTTGTTGATGTTGCTGAACTTGCTGATGTTGTTGTTGATGTTGCTGAACTTGCTGATGTTGTTGTTGATGTTGTTGTTGATGTTGTTGCTGATGTTGTTGTTGATGTTGCTGAACTTGCTGATGTTGTTGTTGATGTTGTTGTTGATGTTGTTGTTGATGTTGCTGAACTTGTTGATGTTGTTGTTGATGTTGTTGTTGATGTTGCTGAACTTGCTGATGTTGTTGTTGATGTTGTTGTTGATGTTGTTGTTGATATTGCTGAACTTGCTGATGTTGTTGTTTATGTTGTTGTTGATGTTGTTGTTGATGTTGTTGTTGATGTTGTTGTTGATGTTGCTGAACTTGCTGATTTTGTTGTTGATGTTGTTGTTGATGTTGTTGTTGATGTTGTTGTTGATGTTGCTGAACTTGCTGATGTTGTTGTTTATGTTGTTGTTGATGTTGCTGAACTTGCTGATGTTGTTGTTGATGTTGTTGTTGATGTTGTTGTTGATGTTGCTGAACTTGCTGATGTTGTTGTTGATGTTGTTGTTGATGTTGTTGTTGATGTTGCTGAACTTGCTGATGTTGTTGTTTATGTTGTTGTTGATGTTGTTGTTGATGTTGCTGAACTTGCTGATGTTGTTGTTGATGTTGTTGTTGATGTTGCTGAACTTGCTGATGTTGTTGTTGATGTTGTTGTTGATGTTGCTGAACTTGCTGATGTTGTTGTTGATGTTGTTGTTGATGTTGCTGAACTTGCTGATGTTGTTGTTGATGTTGTTGTTGATGTTGCTGAACTTGCTGATGTTGTTGTTGATGTTGTTGTTGATGTTGTCGTTGATGTTGCTGAACTTGCTGATGTTGTTGTTGATGTTGTTGTTGATGTTGCTGAACTTGCTGATGTTGTTGTTGATGTTGTTGTTGATGTTGTTGTTGATGTTGCTGAACTTGCTGATGTTGTTGTTGATGTTGTTGTTGATGTTGTTGTTGATGTTGCTGAACTTGCTGATGTTGTTGTTGATGTTGTTGTTGATGTTGTTGATGATGTTGCTAAACTTGCTGATGTTGTTGCTGATGTTGTTGTTGATGTTGTTGTCGATGTTGTTGTCGATGTTGTTGTCGATGTTGTTGTTGATGTTGTTGTCGATGTTGTTGTCGATGTTGTTGCTGATGTTGTTGTTGATGTTGTTGTTGATGTTGCTGAACTTGCTGATGTTGTTGTTGATGTTGTTGTCGATGTTGTTGTTGATGTTGTTGTCGATATTGTTGTCGATGTTGTTGCTGATGTTGTTGTTGATGTTGTTGTCGATGTTGTTGTCGATGTTGTTGTCGATGTTGTTGTCGATGTTGTTGCTGATGTTGTTGTTGATGTTGTTGTTGATGTTGTTGTTGATGTTGCTGAACTTGCTGATGTTGTTGTCGATGTTGCTGAACTTGCTGATGTTGTTGTTGATGTTGTTGTTGATGTTGTTGCTGATGTTGTTGTTGATGTTGCTGAACTTGCTGATGTTGTTGTTGATGTTGCTGAACTTGCTGATGTTGTTGCTGATGTTGTTGTTGATGTTGTTGTTGATGTTGTTGTTGATGTTGTTGTTGATGTTGCTGAACATGCTGATGTTGTTGTTGATGTTGTTGTTGATGTTGTTGCTGATGTTGTTGTTGTTGATGTTGCTGAACTTGCTAATGTTGTTGTTGATGTTGCTGAACTTGCTGATGTTGTTGTTGATGTTGTTGTTGATGTTGTTGCTGATGTTGTTGTTGATGTTGCTGAACTTGCTGATGTTGTTGTTGATGTTGTTGTTGATGTTGTTGTTGATGTTGCTGAACTTGTTGATGTTGTTGTTGATGTTGTTGTTGATGTTGTTGTTGATGTTGCTGATGTTGTTGTTGATGTTGTTGTTGATGTTGTTGTTGATATTGCTGAACTTGCTGATGTTGTTGTTTATGTTGTTGTTGATGTTGTTGTTGATGTTGTTGTTGATGTTGTTGTTGATGTTGCTGAACTTGCTGATTTTGTTGTTGATGTTGTTGTTGATGTTGTTGTTGATGTTGTTGTTGATGTTGCTGAACTTGCTGATGTTGTTGTTTATGTTGTTGTTGATGTTGCTGAACTTGCTGATGTTGTTGTTGATGTTGTTGTTGATGTTGTTGTTGATGTTGCTGAACTTGCTGATGTTGTTGTTGATGTTGCTGTTGATGTTGTTGTTGATGTTGCTGAACTTGCTGATGTTGTTGCTGATGTTGTTGTTGATGTTGTTGTTGATATTGCTGAACTTGCTGATGTTGTTGTTGATGTTGTTGTTGATGTTGTTGTTGATGTTGCTGAACTTGCTGATGTTGTTGTTGATGTTGTTGTTGATGTTGTTGTTGATGTTGCTGAACTTGCTGATGTTGTTGCTGATGTTGTTGTTGATGTTGTTGTCGATGTTGTTGTTGATGTTGCTGAACTTGCTGATGTTGTTGTTGATGTTGTTGTTGATGTTGTTGCTGATGTTGTTGTTGATGTTGCTGAACTTGCTGATGTTGTTGTTGATGTTGTTGCTGATGTTGTTGTTGATGTTGCTGAACTTGCTGATGTTGTTGTTGATGTTGCTGAATTTGCTGATGTTGTTGTTGATGTTGCTGAACTTGCTGATGTTGTTGTTGATGTTGTTGTTGATGTTGTTGCTGATGTTGTTGTTGATGTTGCTGAACTTGCTGATGTTGTTGATGATGTTGTTGTTGATGTTGCTGAACTTGCTGATGTTGTTGTTGATGTTGTTGTTGATGTTGTTGTTGATGTTGCTGAACTTGCTGATGTTGTTGTTGATGTTGTTGTTGATGTTGTTGCTGATGTTGTTGTTGATGTTGCTGAACTTGCTGATGTTGTTGTTGATGTTGTTCCTGATGTTGTTGTTGATGTTGCTGAACTTGCTGATGTTGTTGTTGATGTTGCTGAACTTGCTGATGTTGTTGTTGATGTTGTTGTTGATGTTGTTGCTGATGTTGTTGTTGATGTTGTTGTTGATGTTGTTGCTGATGTTGTTGTTGATGTTGCTGAACTTGCTGATGTTGTTGTTGATGTTGTTGTTGATGTTGTTGTTGATGTTGTTGCTGATGTTGTTGTTGATGTTGTTGTTGATGTTGTTGTTGATGTTGTTGTTGATGTTGCTGAACTTGCTGATGTTGTTGTTGATGTTGTTGTTGATGTTGTTGCTGATGTTGTTGTTGATGTTGCTGAACTTGCTGATGTTGTTGTTGATGTTGCTGAACTTGCTGATGTTGTTGTTGATGTTGTTGTTGATGTTGTTGCTGATGTTGTTGTTGATGTTGCTAAACTTGCTGATGTTGTTGTTGATGTTGTTGTTGATGTTGTTGTTGATGTTGTTGTTGATGTTGCTGAACTTGCTGATGTTTTTGTTGATGTTGTTGTTGATGTTGCTGAACTTGCTGATATTGTTGTTGATGTTGTTGTTGATGGTGTTGTTGATGTTGCTGAACTTGCTGATGTTGTTGTTGATGTTGTTGTTGATGTTGTTGTTGATGTTGCTGAACTTGCTGATGTTGTTGTTGATGTTGTTGTTGATGTTGTTGTTGATGTTGCTGAACTTGCTGATGTTGTTGTTGATGTTGCTGAACTTGCTGATGTTGTTGTTGATGTTGTTGTTGATGTTGCTGAACTTGTTGATGTTGTTGTTGATGTTGTTGTTGATGTTGTTGTTGATGTTGCTGAACTTGCTGATGTTGTTGTTGATGTTGTTGTTGATGTTGTTGTTGATGTTGCTGAACTTGCTGATGTTGTTGTTGATGTTGTTGTTGATGTTGCTGAACTTGCTGATGTTGTTGTTGATGTTGTTGTTGATGTTGTTGTTGATGTTGCTGAACTTGCTGATGTTGTTGTTGATGTTGCTGAACTTGCTGATGTTGTTGTTGATGTTGTTGTTGATGTTGTTGTTGATGTTGCTGAACTTGCTGATGTTGTTGTTGATGTTGTTGTTGATGTTGCTGTTGATGTTGTTGTTGATGTTGCTGAACTTGCTGATGTTGTTGCTGATGTTGTTGTTGATGTTGTTGTTCATATTGCTGAACTTGCTGATGTTGTTGTTGATGTTGTTGTTGATGTTGTTGTTGATGTTGCTGAACTTGCTGATGTTGTTGTTGATGTTGTTGTTGATGTTGTTGTTGATGTTGCTGAACTTGCTGATGTTGTTGTTGATGTTGTTGTTGATGTTGTTGATGATGTTGCTAAACTTGCTGATGTTGTTGCTGATGTTGTTGTTGATGTTGTTGTCGATGTTGTTGTCGATGTTGTTGTCGATGTTGTTGTTGATGTTGTTGTCGATGTTGTTGTCGATGTTGTTGCTGATGTTGTTGTTGATGTTGTTGTTGATGTTGCTGAACTTGCTGATGTTGTTGTTGATGTTGTTGTCGATGTTGTTGTTGATGTTGTTGTCGATATTGTTGTCGATGTTGTTGCTGATGTTGTTGTTGATGTTGTTGTCGATGTTGTTGTCGATGTTGTTGTCGATGTTGTTGTCGATGTTGTTGCTGATGTTGTTGTTGATGTTGTTGTTGATGTTGTTGTTGATGTTGCTGAACTTGCTGATGTTGTTGTCGATGTTGCTGAACTTGCTGATGTTGTTGTTTATGTTGTTGTTGATGTTGTTGCTGATGTTGTTGTTGATGTTGCTGAACTTGCTGATGTTGTTGTTGATGTTGCTGAACTTGCTGATGTTGTTGCTGATGTTGTTGTTGATGTTGTTGTTGATGTTGTTGTTGATGTTGTTGTTGATGTTGCTGAACATGCTGATGTTGTTGTTGATGTTGTTGTTGATGTTGTTGCTGATGTTGTTGTTGATGTTGCTGAACTTGCTGATGTTGTTGTTGATGTTGCTGAACTTGCTGATGTTGTTGTTGATGTTGTTGTTGATGTTGTTTCTGATGTTGTTGTTGATGTTGCTGAACTTGCTGATGTTGTTGTTGATGTTGTTGTTGATGTTGTTGTTGATGTTGCTGAACTTGTTGATGTTGTTGTTGATGTTGTTGTTGATGTTGCTGAACTTGCTGATGTTGTTGTTGATGTTGTTGTTGATGTTGTTGTTGATATTGCTGAACTTGCTGATGTTGTTGTTTATGTTGTTGTTGATGTTGTTGTTGATGTTGTTGTTGATGTTGTTGTTGATGTTGCTGAACTTGCTGATTTTGTTGTTGATGTTGTTGTTGATGTTGTTGTTGATGTTGTTGTTGATGTTGCTGAACTTGCTGATGTTGTTGTTTATGTTGTTGTTGATGTTGCTGAACTTGCTGATGTTGTTGTTGATGTTGTTGTTGATGTTGTTGTTGATGTTGCTGAACTTGCTGATGTTGTTGTTGATGTTGTTGTTGATGTTGTTGTTGATGTTGCTGAACTTGCTGATGTTGTTGTTTATGTTGTTGTTGATGTTGTTGTTGATGTTGCTGAACTTGCTGATGTTGTTGTTGATGTTGTTGTTGATGTTGCTGAACTTGCTGATGTTGTTGTTGATGTTGTTGTTGATGTTGCTGAACTTGCTGATGTTGTTGTTGATGTTGTTGTTGATGTTGCTGAACTTGCTGATGTTGTTGTTGATGTTGTTGTTGATGTTGTTGTTGATGTTGCTGAACTTGCTGATGTTGTTGTTGATGTTGTTGTTGATGTTGCTGAACTTGCTGATGTTTATATTGATGTTGTTGTTGATGTTGTTGTTGATGTTGCTGAACTTGCTGATGTTGTTGTTGATGTTGCTGAACTTGCTGATGTTGTTGTTGATGTTGTTGTTGATGTTGTTGTTGATGTTGCTGAACTTGCTGATGTTGTTGTTGATGTTGTTGTTGATGTTGCTGTTGATGTTGTTGTTGATGTTGCTGAACTTGCTGATGTTGTTGCTGATGTTGTTGTTGATGTTGTTGTTCATATTGCTGAACTTGCTGATGTTGTTGTTGATGTTGTTGTTGATGTTGTTGTTGATGTTGCTGAACTTGCTGATGTTGTTGTTGATGTTGTTGTTGATGTTGTTGTTGATGTTGCTGAACTTGCTGATGTTGTTGTTGATGTTGTTGTTGATGTTGTTGATGATGTTGCTAAACTTGCTGATGTTTTTGCTGATGTTGTTGTTGATGTTGTTGTCGATGTTGTTGTCGATGTTGTTGTCGATGTTGTTGTTGATGTTGTTGTCGATGTTGTTGTCGATGTTGTTGCTGATGTTGTTGTTGATGTTGTTGTTGATGTTGCTGAACTTGCTGATGTTGTTGTTGATGTTGTTGTCGATGTTGTTGTTGATGTTGTTGTCGATATTGTTGTCGATGTTGTTGCTGATGTTGTTGTTGATGTTGTTGTCGATGTTGTTGTCGATGTTGTTGTCGATGTTGTTGTCGATGTTGTTGTTGATGTTGTTGTTGATGTTGCTGAACTTGCTGATGTTGTTGTTGATGTTGTTGTTGATGTTGCTGTTGATGTTGTTGTTGATGTTGCTGAACTTGCTGATGTTGTTGCTGATGTTGTTGTTGATGTTGTTGTTCATATTGCTGAACTTGCTGATGTTGTTGTTGATGTTGTTGTTGATGTTGTTGTTGATGTTGCTGAACTTGCTGATGTTGTTGTTGATGTTGTTGTTGATGTTGTTGTTGATGTTGCTGAACTTGCTGATGTTGTTGTTGATGTTGTTGTTGATGTTGTTGATGATGTTGCTAAACTTGCTGATGTTTTTGCTGATGTTGTTGTTGATGTTGTTGTCGATGTTGTTGTCGATGTTGTTGTCGATGTTGTTGTTGATGTTGTTGTCGATGTTGTTGTCGATGTTGTTGCTGATGTTGTTGTTGATGTTGTTGTTGATGTTGCTGAACTTGCTGATGTTGTTGTTGATGTTGTTGTCGATGTTGTTGTTGATGTTGTTGTCGATATTGTTGTCGATGTTGTTGCTGATGTTGTTGTTGATGTTGTTGTCGATGTTGTTGTCGATGTTGTTGTCGATGTTGTTGTCGATGTTGTTGCTGATGTTGTTGTTGATGTTGTTGTTGATGTTGTTGTTGATGTTGCTGAACTTGCTGATGTTGTTGTCGATGTTGCTGAACTTGCTGATGTTGTTGTTGATGTTGTTGTTGATGTTGTTGCTGATGTTGTTGTTGATGTTGCTGAACTTGCTGATGTTGTTGTTGATGTTGCTGAACTTGCTGATGTTGTTGTTGATGTTGTTGTTGATGTTGTTGTTGATGTTGCTGAACATGCTGATGTTGTTGTTGATGTTGTTGTTGATGTTGTTGCTGATGTTGTTGTTGATGTTGCTGAACTTGCTGATGTTGTTGTTGATGTTGCTGAACTTGCTGATGTTGTTGTTGATGTTGTTGTTGATGTTGTTGCTGATGTTGTTGTTGATGTTGCTGAACTTGCTGATGTTGTTTTTTATGTTGTTGTTGATGTTGTTGTTGATGTTGCTGAACTTGTTGATGTTGTTGTTGATGTTGTTGTTGATGTTGCTGAACTTGCTGATGTTGTTGTTGATGTTGTTGTTGATGTTGTTGTTGATATTGCTGAACTTGCTGATATTGTTGTTTATGTTGTTGTTGATGTTGTTGTTGATGTTGTTGTTGATGTTGTTGTTGATATTGCTGAACTTGCTGATGTTGTTGTTTATGTTGTTGTTGATGTTGTTGTTGATGTTGTTGTTGATGTTGCTGAACTTGCTGATTTTGTTGTTAATGTTGTTGTTGATGTTGTTGTTGATGTTGTTGTTGATGTTGCTGAACTTGCTGATGTTGTTGTTTATGTTGTTGTTGATGTTGCTGAACTTGCTGATGTTGTTGTTGATGTTGTTGTTGATGTTGTTGTTGATGTTGCTGAACTTGCTGATGTTGTTGTTGATGTTGTTGTTGATGTTGCTGAACTTGCTGATGTTGTTGTTGATGTTGTTGTTGATGTTGCTGAACTTGCTGATGTTGTTGTTGATGTTGTTGTTGACGTTGCTGAACTTGCTGATGTTGTTGTTGATGTTGTTGTTGATGTTGCTGAACTTGCTGATGTTGTTGTTGATGTTGTTGTTGATGTTGCTGAACTTGCTGATGTTGTTGTTGATGTTGTTGTTGATGTTGTTGTTGATGTTGCTGAACTTGCTGATGTTGTTGTTGATGTTGTTGTTGATGTTGTTGTTGATGTTGCTGAACTTGCTGATGTTGTTGTTGATGTTGTTGTTGATGTTGTTGTTGATATTGCTGAACTTGCTGATGTTGTTGTTTATGTTGTTGTTGATGTTGTTGTTGATGTTGTTGTTGATGTTGTTGTTGATGTTGCTGAACTTGCTGATTTTGTTGTTAATGTTGTTGTTGATGTTGTTGTTGATGTTGTTGTTGATGTTGCTGAACTTGCTGATGTTGTTGTTGATGTTGTTGTTGATGTTGTTGTTGATGTTGCTGAACTTGCTGATGTTGTTGTTGATGTTGTTGTTGATGTTGCTGAACTTGCTGATGTTGTTGTTGATGTTGTTGTTGATGTTGTTGTTGATGTTGCTGAACTTGCTGATGTTGTTGTTGATGTTGTTGTTGATGTTGTTGTTGATGTTGCTGAACTTGTTGATGTTGTTGTTGATGTTGTTGTTGATGTTGCTGAACTTGCTGATGTTGTTGTTGATGTTGTTGTTGATGTTGTTGTTGATATTGCTGAACTTGCTGATGTTGTTGTTTATGTTGTTGTTGATGTTGTTGTTGATGTTGTTGTTGATGTTGTTGTTGATGTTGCTGAACTTGCTGATTTTGTTGTTAATGTTGTTGTTGATGTTGTTGTTGATGTTGTTGTTGATGTTGCTGAACTTGCTGATGTTGTTGTTGATGTTGTTGTTGATGTTGTTGTTGATGTTGCTGAACTTGCTGATGTTGTTGTTTATGTTGTTGTTGATGTTGTTGTTGATGTTGCTGAACTTGCTGATGTTGTTGTTGATGTTGTTGTTGATGTTGCTGAACTTGCTGATGTTGTTGTTGATGTTGTTGTTGATGTTGCTGAACTTGCTGATGTTGTTGTTGATGTTGTTGTTGATGTTGCTGAACTTGCTGATGTTGTTGTTGATGTTGTTGTTGATGTTGTTGTTGATGTTGCTGAACTTGCTGATGTTGTTGTTGATGTTGTTGTTGATGTTGTTGTTGATGTTGCTGAACTTGCTGATGTTGTTGTTGATGTAGTTGTTGATGTTGCTGAACTTGCTGATGTTGTTGTTGATGTTGTTGTTGATGTTGTTGTTGATGTTGCTGAACTTGCTGATGTTGTTGTCGATGTTGTTGTCGATGTTGTTGTTGATGTTGTTGTCGATGTTGTTGTCGATGTTGTTGCTGATGTTGTTGTTGATGTTGCTGAACTTGCTGATTTTGTTGTTAATGTTGTTGTTGATGTTGTTGTTGATGTTGTTGTTGATGTTGCTGAACTTGCTGATGTTGTTGTTGATGTTGTTGTTGATGTTGTTGTTGATGTTGCTGAACTTGCTGATGTTGTTGTTTATGTTGTTGTTGATGTTGTTGTTGATGTTGCTGAACTTGCTGATGTTGTTGTTGATGTTGTTGTTGATGTTGCTGAACTTGCTGATGTTGTTGTTGATGTTGTTGTTGATGTTGCTGAACTTGCTGATGTTGTTGTTGATGTTGTTGTTGATGTTGCTGAACTTGCTGATGTTGTTGTTGATGTTGTTGTTGATGTTGTTGTTGATGTTGCTGAACTTGCTGATGTTGTTGTTGATGTTGTTGTTGATGTTGTTGTTGATGTTGCTGAACTTGCTGATGTTGTTGTTGATGTTGTTGTTGATGTTGTTGTTGATGTTGCTGAACTTGTTGATGTTGTTGTTGATGTTGTTGTTGATGTTGCTGAACTTGCTGATGTTGTTGTTGATGTTGTTGTTGATGTTGTTGTTGATATTGCTGAACTTGCTGATGTTGTTGTTTATGTTGTTGTTGATGTTGTTGTTGATGTTGTTGTTGATGTTGTTGTTGATGTTGCTGAACTTGCTGATTTTGTTGTTAATGTTGTTGTTGATGTTGTTGTTGATGTTGTTGTTGATGTTGCTGAACTTGCTGATGTTGTTGTTGATGTTGTTGTTGATGTTGTTGTTGATGTTGCTGAACTTGCTGATGTTGTTGTTTATGTTGTTGTTGATGTTGTTGTTGATGTTGCTGAACTTGCTGATGTTGTTGTTGATGTTGTTGTTGATGTTGCTGAACTTGCTGATGTTGTTGTTGATGTTGTTGTTGATGTTGCTGAACTTGCTGATGTTGTTGTTGATGTTGTTGTTGATGTTGCTGAACTTGCTGATGTTGTTGTTGATGTTGTTGTTGATGTTGTTGTTGATGTTGCTGAACTTGCTGATGTTGTTGTTGATGTTGTTGTTGATGTTGTTGTTGATGTTGCTGAACTTGCTGATGTTGTTGTTGATGTAGTTGTTGATGTTGCTGAACTTGCTGATGTTGTTGTTGATGTTGTTGTTGATGTTGTTGTTGATGTTGCTGAACTTGCTGATGTTGTTGTCGATGTTGTTGTCGATGTTGTTGTTGATGTTGTTGTCGATGTTGTTGTCGATGTTGTTGCTGATGTTGTTGTTGATGTTGTTGTTGATGTTGTTGTTGATATTGCTGAACTTGCTGATGTTGTTGTTTATGTTGTTGTTGATGTTGTTGTTGATGTTGTTGTTGATGTTGTTGTTGATGTTGCTGAACTTGCTGATTTTGTTGTTAATGTTGTTGTTGATGTTGTTGTTGATGTTGTTGTTGATGTTGCTGAACTTGCTGATGTTGTTGTTGATGTTGTTGTTGATGTTGTTGTTGATGTTGCTGAACTTGCTGATGTTGTTGTTTATGTTGTTGTTGATGTTGTTGTTGATGTTGCTGAACTTGCTGATGTTGTTGTTGATGTTGTTGTTGATGTTGCTGAACTTGCTGATGTTGTTGTTGATGTTGTTGTTGATGTTGCTGAACTTGCTGATGTTGTTGTTGATGTTGTTGTTGATGTTGCTGAACTTGCTGATGTTGTTGTTGATGTTGTTGTTGATGTTGTTGTTGATGTTGCTGAACTTGCTGATGTTGTTGTTGATGTTGTTGTTGATGTTGTTGTTGATGTTGCTGAACTTGCTGATGTTGTTGTTGATGTTGTTGTTGATGTTGTTGTTGATGTTGCTGAACTTGTTGATGTTGTTGTTGATGTTGTTGTTGATGTTGCTGAACTTGCTGATGTTGTTGTTGATGTTGTTGTTGATGTTGTTGTTGATATTGCTGAACTTGCTGATGTTGTTGTTGATGTTGTTGTTGATGTTGTTGTTGATGTTGCTGAACTTGCTGATGTTGTTGTTGATGTTGTTGTTGATGTTGCTGAACTTGCTGATGTTGTTGTTGATGTTGTTGTTGATGTTGTTGTTGATGTTGCTGAACTTGCTGATGTTGTTGTTGATGTTGTTGTTGATGTTGTTGTTGATGTTGCTGAACTTGCTGATGTTGTTGTTTATGTTGTTGTTGATGTTGTTGTTGATGTTGCTGAACTTGCTGATGTTGTTGTTGATGTTGTTGTTGATGTTGCTGAACTTGCTGATGTTGTTGTTGATGTTGTTGTTGATGTTGCATAACTTGCTGATGTTGTTGTTGATGTTGTTGTTGATGTTGCTGAACTTGCTGATGTTGTTGTTGATGTTGTTGTTGATGTTGTTGTTGATGTTGCTGAACTTGCTGATGTTGTTGTTGATGTTGTTGTTGATGTTGTTGTTGATGTTGCTGAACTTGCTGATGTTGTTGTTGATGTAGTTGTTGATGTTGCTGAACTTGCTGATGTTGTTGTTGATGTTGTTGTTGATGTTGTTGTTGATGTTGCTGAACTTGTTGATGTTGTTGTTGATGTTGTTGTTGATGTTGCTGAACTTGCTGATGTTGTTGTTGATGTAGTTGTTGATGTTGCTGAACTTGCTGATGTTGTTGTTGATGTTGTTGTTGATGTTGTTGTTGATGTTGCTGAACTTGCTGATGTTGTTGTCGATGTTGTTGTCGATGTTGTTGTTGATGTTGTTGTCGATGTTGTTGTCGATGTTGTTGCTGATGTTGTTGTTGATGTTGTTGTTGATGTTGCTGAACTTGCTGATGTTGTTGTTGATGTTGTTGTCGATGTTGTTGTTGATGTTGTTGTCGATGTTGTTGTCGATGTTGTTGCTGATGTTGTTGTTGATGTTGTTGTCGATGTTGTTGTCGATGTTGTTGTCGATGTTGTTGCTGATGTTGTTGTTGATGTTGCTGAACTTGCTGATGTTGTGGTTGATGTTGTTGTTGATGTTGTTGTTGATGTTGCTGAACTTGCTGATGTTGTTGTTGATGTTCTTGTTGATGTTGTTGTTGATGTTGCTGAACTTGCTGATGTTGTTGTTTATGTTGTTGTTGATGTTGTTGTTGATGTTGCTGAACTTGCTGATGTTGTTGTTGATATTGTTGTTGATGTTGCTGAACTTGCTGATGTTGTTGTTGATGTTGTTGTTGATGTTGCTGAACTTGCTGATGTTGTTGTTGATGTTGTTGTTGATGTTGTTGTTGATGTTGCTGAACTTGCTGATGTTGTTGTTGATGTTGTTGTTGATGTTGTTGTTGATGTTGCTGAACTTGCTGATGTTGTTGTTGATGTTGCTGAACTTGCTGATGTTGTTGTTGATGTTGTTGTTGATGTTGTTGTTGATGTTGCTGAACTTGCTGATGTTGTTGTTGATGTTGTTGTTGATGTTGTTGTTGATGTTGCTGAACTTGCTGATGTTGTTGCTGATGTTGTTGTTGATGTTGTTGTTGATGTTGCTGAACTTGCTGATGTTGTTGTTGATGTTGTTGTTGATGTTGTTGTTGATGTTGCTGAACTTGCTGATGTTGTTGTTGATGTTGTTGTTGATGTTGTTGTTGATGTTGCTGAACTTGCTTATGTTGTTGTTGATGTTGTTGTTGATGTTGTTGTTGATGTTGCTGAACTTGCTGATGTTGTTGTTGATGTTGTTGTCGATGTTGTTGTTGATGTTGTTGTCGATGTTGTTGTCGATGTTGTTGCTGATGTTGTTGTTGATGTTGTTGTCGATGTTGTTGTCGATGTTGTTGTCGATGTTGTTGTCGATGTTGTTGCTGATGTTGTTGTCGATGTTGCTGAACTTGCTGATGTTGTTGTCGATGTTGTTGTCGATGTTGTTGTTGGTGTTGTTGTCGATGTTGTTGTCGATGTTGTTGTTGATGTTGTTGTCGATGTTGTTGTTGATGTTGTTGTTGATGTTGTTGTCGATGTTGCTGAACTTGCTGGTGTTGTTGTTGATGTTGTTGTTGTGGCTGATGATGTTGTTTGTTGTTGT
Source organism: Ariolimax columbianus (assembly GCA_036924085.1). NCBI lineage: Eukaryota > Metazoa > Mollusca > Gastropoda > Stylommatophora > Arionidae > Ariolimax > Ariolimax columbianus. The sequence continues at coordinate 67,418,295 of JAVGWX010000013.1, read as the reverse complement.
TGATGTTGTTGTTGCTGATGTTGTTATTGTTTTTGTTGATGTTGTTGTTGATGTTGTTCTTGTTGTTGATGTTGATGTTGCTGTTATGGCTGCTACTAATGTCAGTCGTACTTGAGTTTGGTATTATTGACGACTTTCTTTGGTTGCAGGTTACAGTGGCTCTTTCACATCATGAAGTGAATTTGATAAGGTGTACCTGGATCCTCCTGGCTGTAGTGGAGTCCGAGGTTCCTCAGGAAACTCATCACTTTAGGAATCAATGAATGCCACAGATAGTAATTCATCTATGAGAACAGGATGCTGAATTCAACCCACAATTCCTCGCAGGAAGCCCGGTGACAGGCAAATGTTAACAAGAGTTAACTAGGAAGAAATTAATTCAGGAAACTTGATTTCTCAGGCCGAATCACCATATTCCGCAGTCCAACTGTAATCTGCATCAGAACTTACCTTCAGCTCGTAGTTAAAACAAAAAAACGAACAATAAGAAACAAGAAAAGCAAACGATCACTTTCAACAGGCAAAGAACATAATACGTTGACAGCTCCTTGGCACGAGTGTATAGTTACAGAAACGAATTTAGTTCAGGATTTACTCAGGATTAATCTTCATCTGGTTCAGCTTTGATATTTAATTTGCCTTACTTCCAAAAATGACGTGTTCTTTCATTTCAATACCCTCCCTCATCAAATGGTGTCTTTTATTTATTCTTCCTTCTTTTCTGAACATCACGCGCCATTTCCTGGCACAGGAATATTGTACAATTATTTGAGCGTTTATTTAGTATTAGAAGTGTTGCCATGGTAACGTGAATCCGAGAAGCATAACTCTGAACACGTGACCTTGACATGTTCGTGTTTGCAGATAATTGTGTCTGCTCGTGTTTACAGACTTGATATCTTTTACCACGAAAGTAAGATTACGCTGCTGGGCATTTGTGTAAAAGGTATTCTAATAGATAGTTCGGGAATATGAGTCATGATATACTTCTACGGGAGCCGTTGCTCTTGTGAGGGTTCCAATTCTTGTGCGAGTTGGTGGTAGCCGGTTGGTGTTTCTTAGAGGGCTGGCCTCGGGTGGTACTGCGTTTTTTGGTTTTGTGAGCGTCCGAGTTCAGGTCCCACTATGATATGTGGCGAGCACGGGTTATCCAGTGGATAACTAGGATGTTCGTTACAGGATTGTGGATGTTGATGTACAGCACCAACGCATCTTGCCAACGAGGGGGGGGGGTGTCTAGGTGGTCTCTTTACGCTGCGTTGTTACCCTAGAGTTATTGTTGTACTCCAGTGTTTATCTGTCCTTCTTACTACATGGCCAGCCCGGATGTGATTGGAGTTGTTGACTGGTAGGGACGTCCATGTTGTCTAAGGGACAGACCGACGAATCAGGGCTCAAGTGACGCACGTGTTGCCTTCAGCGGATTCTCTGTGGCTTTTGTTAGAGACCAGATTTTACTTCCACGGCTTGTTAGTAGAAGTATCCAGACTAAAGATTTCACAAAGTAGCTCGTGTGTCGTGCTTGGAAACCACTTGAAATCTTCCTTTTCTCCTTCTTCTTCTTCTTCGTTTGCTGTCAGACGTCAATTAGAATTTTTTTCGAAGATAGCAGCGGTCGTCCTGAGGCTGTCGACACTGCCACAGAGCTTGTCAAGCGTTGGCACTGGTGATGGCCACATGTGCCTCTCTGGTCCTCGTATGTCGGGCAATTTTGCAGCAGATTTCAGGGGTCATTTTATCTGTATCACCGGTGCATTCGTCAGTAGTACCAACAAAGAGGCAGAAAAGAGTAAACTTACTCATTGTGGGCATTAAATAACAACAACAGCAACACCATCACCACAAACAAAAACACCAACACCACCAACACCACCAACAACAACAACAACAATTCCATCACATATTTCCCTAAATTGGTCAGCGTGTTTGTCTGAAAAAATAAAAAAATGGTTACCTAGTTGAGCATCCCAAAAACAGTTTTGTGAACGAGACGCAGATTTTATGCGTATAATTTCTAGCATACATCCAAAGAAGAGGAGTCCCGAATTCGGTTTATGTGATTGCACAGAGGAAGCTAAGTGGCCATCCGTTTCACAATGCCAACGTACCCGGTTCGAATCACGCTCGTGACCAGTTTCGCAAAAATGTTTTTTTTTTGCTCCTCCACGTACGGAAATTAATGGCAACTTATTGTACTGCAAATTTGTCAAGAAACTTATAATAGCCAGATAGGCTGGCGGTTATAGAAAGCAACGTTACAACTTAACGTTTGTATACTGGTTTAGAAGACTCATCAGTCTGTCGACAACCAGTCACATTTGCATTACCCGGCTGTAAAAGTTATGCACATCCAATCATTCTTAAATGCATTAACTGTCTCTGCCTCCACCACCTCCTGTGGTAATGCATTCCAAGCATTCACCACTCTCAAACTAAAAAAATATTTCCTAATATCTAATCTGGACCTTTCTTAAGTTAATTTGTATCTGTGCCCTCTTGTTCTCGTTGGTGGTTGTATTTTGAGGAAGAAAAAAAACTTGTCATATTCTAATTTTACCTTTTCTGTGATTATCATATAAACCTGTATTAAGTCACCTCGAATTCTTCTCTTTTCTGGACACTGTACGCCGGTTTTTATGAGTTTTTCCTCGCAACTCTAATTCTGGAATCTCACTATCAGTTTTGTCGCTCTTCTTTGTATCCTTTCCTGCATGTTTATATCTCTTCTACGAGAAGGAATCCACACCTGTACACAGTACTCGAATCTAGGTCTAACTAATGCTTTATACAGTTTGATAACGTGGCAGAGCCCAGGTTTCACCGAGTAGTTACTTATCTGAAATGTTACAACACGTATCTACACCACGACATGACTACACACAGTAAATAACACAGTTAACGCTCTCCAACAAAAAGAGTCATATTTTAATAACAAAACCTACAATCCCAAAAGATATTAGCAAAAATGAACAGAAACAATATTAATACAAAGAGCAAAATACATCTGAACTAAATTATCCTAATGTGTGTGTATATATATATATAATTACAGTGGAAAGCACTAGCTTTTGAATATTTCTTTCAACTTATACAACCCAGTTCTAACCGCTACACGCCCCCCCCCCTCCCATTATCTACACACTCCACACACTCCCCCCAACTCGTCTTCACGAGCGTATTCTGTACTCTGCCGTTCTGTGCACTCATACACACTCAGATCCCTTCAGTCACAGGTGACTTCATTCACAATTACTTCCCATTTACAATTACAATCAGATCAATTACCATCTGGCGATCTGTGCATTTACAAATACTTCGATCACGTCCTTGTAGTAGGAATCACGTATTTACTTATGGTCACACACTCAGTCGAACTGCGTGTACATATACTTCAGAACACACATCGTTCACTCGGTGTCCTGTACGCACCACACATATTCAGATCTCTTTTAACCACAGGGTGTCCAACACACACACACACTTATAGAGTGACTGGTCGAAACTCGAAGGTGTGCTGGTTCATTCACCCTGCTCATTCTCTCTATCACAAACTCCTAGTCAGCAGGCTGGCTAGTCTCTCACTCGCTCTCTCTCTCTCTCTCTCTCTCTCTCTCTCTCTCTCTCCAGGCCAGGCTTCTGAGTTCATTATTGCCGAGTATTATATAGTCTCAAACACCTTCATGGCTGTCCAGTGGTCTTCTGTTGGTTGTCTGACTTAGACATCACACTAGTTTGGATCTACCTCCAACTAGTTGTTATCGGACGAATCACTCAGAATTTCCTGTCAATCTAAGTGTCGCAGCAGAACGTGACGGACTCTGACTGTAACCGACCTCCAACTACCTAAATCGGAACGCCAGAGTTGTCAGATCCTAACCCCCACCTGTACCAGACACAACCTTCCCAAACCTCTCATTTCCTTTGTGGACTTAGTGTCGAGACAGTGATTGACCTTGACACACAGTCAGGTAACCTTTGTTTCCAGAGTCGCCAGCCCCATGACCCCTGCCCTACCGCCCTGCTCCAGCTGGAACTGTTACAACAATCACCTCCGTACTTCTATGTTTAATATTTATATTTATCATACCTAACATTGCATTTGCTTTATTCGCTGCTACCCAGACTTGCTCATTCATTTTTCCTGGATGCTCTATTATAACCCATATGTCTCTTTCTTTATCTATCATTCTAATATTATGCAAAGGACATGTTACTTACTTTTTAATTATACTGAGCCTATAAAGACGTTTGTGTTGTTTATTTAAATGTTTATATTGTTGTTATAGTGCTCAAGTGGGTAAATGTACTGAGAAGGCAAAGAAAGTACAACCAAATGAAAAAGAATTGGCTACAAGAAATTGATAGCTCAAAGTGAAACCAGGGGAAGGGAGAGGAGTGGACAGTGTGATGGATTGATGAAGAAGGAGAATGGTTTAGAGAAGAGCGCAAATAGTGAAAGAGGGAGAGAAATGGGAAAGATTGGTGAGTTGGATCAATGCGAACAAGGGAGTGATCGTCAAACTGTATAAAGCTTTAGTTAGACCTAGATTGGAGTACTGTGTACAGGTGTGGAGTCCTTATCATAGAGGGGACATAAACATGCTGGAAAGAATACAATAAAGAGCGACAAAGATGATAGTGGGATTCCAGAATTACAGTTATGAGGAACGACTCAGAAAAACCGGCTTACAGTGTCTCGAAGAGAGAAGAATTCGTGGTGACTTAATACAGGCTTATAAGATGATCAGAGGAATGGATAAATTAGACTATAACAAGTTTTTTTTAAATACAGCCACCTACAATAACACGAGGGCATAGCTACAAGCTGACTAAAGAGAGGTCCAGATTAGATATTAGGAAATATTTTTTTAGTCAGAGAGTGGTGTCTGCTTGGAATGCATTGCCAGGGGAGGTAGTGGAGGCAGGGACAGTTAATGCATTTAAGAATAAACTGGATGCGCATAGCTTTTAAAGCAAGGTGATGTAAATGTAACTGGTTGTATACAGACTCTACAGGGTCTTCTAAACCAGTATAACGACGTTAAGTTAAGTTAAGTGTGAGGCAGGCGAGGGGTGCGGGAAGTGGAGATCGTTTAATGATTAAACTGATGTGCTTTCTTTTATATCGTACAATTCGATTGATGAGCAGATCTTCTGCAGGAGTATTTCTAGTAATACGATATGTCACAAGTTCTAAGTGGTCTCATGCAGTAGCTTCCCATTGCAAAATCCTGTACAATTAAAAATCTGTCAGATTGTCAAAGAGCGGTAAGAAACTATCTGAACATAAAACAAGTATAATTAAGGGAGAGGCTCCCAGGTTTACTAGGAAACAGAAACACGAACTAGATATGAAGCCAAACAGATAAAACACCAAGTTTCTGCTGTTCGTGATGTTATATATAAAGCGACATTCAGGCTCTTGCCCTTGGGCCCAACCTCAATTAATGGTATCTGCACATATTTGATAATTATTTCTTTATCTTTGGAGAGACCTTCGATGTTGATTGAAATTAACATTGGGGCTGTTTTATTACCCCTGTTGCATTTGTATTGAAAAGATAAGTTTACTAACAAGTTATTTTGAATTGTGATAACTATGATCTACTTGGGGGGCTTCTTTCGTGTTCCTCCACAGACTAATCCCAGAGTGGTCCATCATGACAAATGGAATGAGCTGTAGCAGCTCCCCTTGATCGAACTGCGGGAACATCCTGCACATAAATACCACTTGCCTTAATGAAGAGGCCGCCGTCCATGGAAGACGATGATGGCATAATTAATTTTGCTAGGGCAATTTTTAGTAAGGATTAACTGCTTTTATCCTCACTATCTCGTCTCGTGCCGCCCGACCCCAGTGGCAAGTCAAAGACAAGACAACTAGGGGGATACTAAGAGATGCAGGGGACTCCGCATCAAACACCCGTGAAAAAGACGGCGGAGTGCGAATCCACATCACATGTTCACGAGGCCGACAGCTTAACTACTACGCCACGGAATTCCACTTATCTTTCGCAACATGGAAGCCGCTAAATATTTTCCGAACTGGTGCACCAGGACGCAAGAAAAACTAAAGAGATGGGGATACAGAGATGATGAGATATGCGACTGGGGAGCCAATCATTACCCAAACCACCTGATGACCTGCTTATAGCTTCTGGAAACTAGCAATATGGATGACGTGTCTGGCTGAAGATGCCACACAGAGATTGAGCCGCCATCAGCCAGCGACTCGTAGCTGACTACTTTCATCCGGGTTGACGAATGGAGCTGACTGAGACCCTTTAATCCCTCAACGTTTTGGTTCTGAAACAAGGCTGTACCATTGTAGTTTCACAAAGAGAATTAGGGATCACGGTGGAGAAGCATGTCCAGTACCCAAAGAAACTGTGAACAACGACACAACGTTACAATATTCTTTTAAGAACGATCGCAGAAGAAGAAGACGAAAAAGAAGAAGAAGAAGAAAAAGAGGAGGAAGAAGAAAACACGTTTTGCTGCATTCCATTTGGATTAGAAAGTTCGTTCATTTTGTGGTGATTTCCAGTCCGATTATCTTGGCATGGCCATGGGCTATTTGAAATAGTGTTTCGGTTACACTGTATCGTATTTTCATGGTCCAATGCACACGGCCTAATTTCACCGGACCGGCTAAGGAGAAAGGATTGAAGCGGGAAGGCTAACCGGGTAATCAAATATGCCTTCTGACACCGGATATGTCGGACCAAAAGGTGCAAATATCGCAGTCAAGCTGTAAACTACAACACAACTAATTCCGTTCTCCGGACTACATCCTGCTACTTGAAAAACCCTTTTCAGGGCTTGGAAGAGGGAGATTGAGAGCGAATAAAGAAGAAGCTTACACTATTTCTTTAATTGATTCAGGAGTACAGTAGTTTGACTGACCTTCTAACTTAGCCGGACAGCCAAGAGGAGAAAGGTTCGTTTCTGTGTGTATGTTTAATTGTTTTCATTTCAACTACACTTTGATCTTAACCCACAAAACAAGAAACGAAGAGGTTAGTTTATTTATAATCCTCCAGCATAGAAATATGAATACTGAACATTTGCAACACTTAATCAAAAGTCACTCTATTTTTCGTGAGGTTGGTTGGGACTCGATGAAACGGCTAACAAGTAAATAATTAGAAATTAAAGCAAATAGACAGATTTACACGTTCGTGGCCAACCATTTTGAACACAACACTCCCAGCCCGCCTTTTTTTGCATCAATATTCACTAGATGATTGACATTTCATACTGTCGGTCTGGCCTGTTCCTAGAGTTTTGACACTGTCTAACGTCGAGAATTAGCTCCCCTGTTTTAAGATGGGGAGATAATTTCCGAGATAAGAATGCCAAGGTAGGAAAGCCTGAGTGAAACGAAGGGAGGACACGAGTGATTCCGAACAGGAGATTTTGTTCGAAAATGACGGAAAGTGTCGACAAACAAACAGCTTAGCCTTTGGGAAAGGGAGGTCATACGGCCTGTGATCTTTGGATAAACATGTTCAAGGTTCTACGCACGCAATGGATTTATAATAGTGCTTAAAGAAATGGCAGGGCTGCAGTGCCGTTGCTGTAAAAGCGCATTTATTTCTCCGAATGGGACAAATTTACTCGTAAATTCAGTGCTGGTTGGTTGCTCCCTTGAAGACGATGTGGCAATTTGTGTGACCCTTCTACGACGAAGGGATGCCCACAAGAGGGCCACACGATATGAATGAGTATATATAAGAACAATATTAGAGAGGTAGACAAGGGAATGCCCTTCAATAGATAGATAATACAGGTCTGGTGAGTGAGCAAGTCCAGGTAGCAGTGAAAAAGGCAAATGCAATGTCAGGTAGGATACAAATAAGTATTAAATATAGGGGTAAGGAAGTGATAATCAAACTGTATAAAGCATTAGTTAGACCTAGATTTGAGTACTGTGTACAGGTGTGGAGTCCTTATCGTAGAGGTGATATAAACATGCTGGAAAGGGTACACAAAAGCGACATTACTGATAGTGGTTTATCAATTCCATTTTGACTAGAAAATGCAAATACGTTGGTTACATCAAGAGACACAACGGTCGCGAGAGAACGGTGATGGAAGGTATGGGGCCAGGTAAAAGAGGAAGGGGTAGACAAAGAAGACGTTAGCACCAAGATATCCAGGAATGCCTGGGTATGACTGTGGCAGAGGCTGGAGTTTTGGCGAGGAAACGAGTTTCTTTCAGACAGACTGTGATAGGGAACGATATTCTATATAGGACATGCTACACGATGCTGACTGATAGTGGGATTTAGCTACTATGGTTATAAAGAAAGACTCAGTAAAACCGGCCTAGAAAAGAGAAGAATTCGAGGTGACAATACAGAATGAAAAGATAATCAAAGGTAATGTACATTAGACTATAACAAGTTTTTCAAAGTACAGCTCCCTACAATAACAATAATCCAAAGCTACAAACGAATTACCTGTTTTTACGTGTTGGTTATAACAGTATCTGCATCCTTGAATCGCTGTCTTTTCAGTGCTTGTTGGTAGACTGTGCCAGGTCAGAAGAATGTAGAAGATATTCCACATTGTGCGTTATGATGTACTGTTTTAGAAGTAGCGCTCGATGTTTTTTTTCCCCTCATGGAGTGAATAAAACCTATCCTGCACATTGCATGGCGACAAGAATAGAATGGCCGTCATTCCTCGGTCGTATTTTCTCTACGACAAACAACAATAATGGACAGAAATGTAAGGAAAACAGTTGTTTTATTTCTGCTCAAACAGTTTCTTCATACACTGAATGCATTATGTGATCGCGGATGGGCAACGAGGACTTGAATCAGTAGCAGGATTTTTTGGGAAGTGTCTGACGATGTCACTTGGACAGTACTTGGATGTAGGTTGAGAAGACATGTCAACTGCACTGCAATACGAGGATGTGAGTACCAGGATGTCAGCATCAGGATGTCAGCATCAGGATGTCAGCACCAGGACGTCAGCACCAGGATACAACCAGGATGTCAGTACCAAGATGTCAGTTCCAGGATACAATCAGTATGTCGGCACCAGGATGTCAGCACCAGGATGTCAGCACCAGGATGTCAACACCAGGATGTCAGTACCAGGATGTCAGTACCATGATACAACCAGGAAGTCAGTACCAGGATGTCAGCACCAGGATGTCAGCACCAGGATGTCAACACCAGGATGTCAGTTCCAGGATATCAGTACCATGATACAACCAGTAAGTCAGTACCAGGATGTCAGCACCAGGATGTCAGCACCAGGATGTCAGCACCAGGATGTCAGCACCAGGATACAACCAGGATTTCAGTACCGGGATGTCAGTACCAGGATGTCAGTTCCTAGATTAAATCAGGATGTCAGTACAATCACACAACCAGGATGTTAGTACCAGGATGTTAGAACCAAGATGTTAGTACCAAAACACAAAAAAGGTGTGTTAGTACCAAAATTGTAGTACCAAAACACAACAAGGATGTTAGTACCAAGATGTTAGTACCAGGATGTTAGTACCAAAACACATCCAGGATGTTAGTTCCAAGATATTAGTACCAAAACACAACCAGGATGTTAGTACCAAGATGTCAGTACCAAAACGCAACCAGGATGTTAATACCAAGATGTTAGTACCAGGATGTTAGTACCAGGATGTCAGTACCAGGATGTTAGTACCAAAACAGAACCAGGACGTTAGTACCAAAACACAACCAGGACGTTAGTACCAAAACACAATAAGGATGTCAGTACCAGAATGTCAGTACCAGAATGTCAGTACCAGGATGTCAGTACCAGGATGTCAGTACCAGGATGTCAGTACTAGGATGTCAGTACCAGGATTTTAGTACCAAAACACAACCAGGATGTTAGTACCAAAAATCAACCAGAATGTTAGTACCAAAACATAACCAGGATGTTAGTACAAGTATCTTAGTTACAAAACATAACCATAATGTTAGTACCAGAATGTTAGTACCAAAACACAACCAGGATGCTAGTACCAAAACACAACAAGGATGTTAGTACCAAAAAACAACCAGGATGTTTGTACCAGTATGTTAGTATAAAAACACAATCAGGATGTTAGTACAAAAACACAACCATGATGTTAGTACCATGATGTTAGTACCAAAACACAATTCGGATGTTAGTACCAAAACATAACCAGGATGTTAGTACAAAAAATAACCAGGATGTTAGTACTAAAACACAACCAGGATTTTAGTACCAAAACATAACCAGGATGTTAGTACCAAAACACAACCAGGATGTTAGTACCAAAACACAACCAGGATGTTTGTACCAGTATGTTAGTACCAAAACACAACCAGGATGTTAGTACCAAAACACAAGCATGATGTTAGTACCAGGATGTTAGTACTAAAACACAACCAGGATGTTAGTACCTAAACACAACCAGGATGTTAGTACCATGATGTTAGTACCAGGATGTTGGTACCAAAACACAACCAGGACGTTAGTACCAAAACACAACCAGGATGTTAGTTCCAAAACACAACCATGATGTTAGTACCAGGATGCTAGTACCAAAACAGAACCAGGATGTTAGTACCAAAACATAACCTGGATGTTAGTACTAAAACACAACCAGGATGTTAGTACCAGGATGTTAGTACCAAAACATAACCTGGATGTTAGTACCAGTATGTTAGTAGCAAAACACAACGAGGATGTTAGTACCAAAAAAACAACCAGGATGTTAGTACCGGGTTGTTCAACCAGGATGTTAGTACCAGGATGTTAATACCAAAACATAACCAGGATGTTTGTACCAGTATGTTAGTACCAAAACATAACCAGGATGTTAGTACCAGGATGTTAGTACCAAAACACAACTAGGATGTTAGTACCAAAACATAACCAGGATGATAGTACTAGGATGTTAGTACTAAAACCCAACCAGGATGTTAGTACTAAAACACAACCAGTATGTTAGTACCAGGATGTTGGTACTAAAACACGACCTGGATGTTAGTACTAAAAGACAACCAGGATGTTAGTACCAAAACATAACCAGAATGTTAGTACCAAAAACAAACCAGGATGTTGGTGCCCAAACATAACCAGGCTGTTAGTACTAAAACACAACCAGGATGTTAGTACCAAAACACATACAGAATGTTAGCACCAAAACACAACCAGGATGTTAGTACCAGTATGTTAGTAACAAAACATAACCATACTGTTAGTACCAGGATGTTAGTACCAAAACACAACCAGAATGTTAGTACCAGGATGTTAGTACCAAAACACAACCAGAATGTTTGTACCAGTATGTTAGTATAAAAACGCAACCAGGATGTTAGTACCAAAACACAACCTTGATGTTAGTACCAGGATGTTAGTACTAAAACACAACCAGCATGTTAGTACCAAAACATAACCAGGATGTTAGTACCAGGATGTTAGTACTAAAAAACAACCAGGATGTTAGTACTAAAACACAAGCAGGATGTTAGTACCAAAACATAACCCGAATGTTAGTATCAGGATGTTAGTATCAAAACACAACAAGGATGTTAGTACCAAAACACAACCAGGATGTTTGTACCAGTATGTTAGTACCAAAACATAACCAGGATGTTAGTACCAAAACATAACCTGGATGTTAGTACCAGGATGTTAGTACTAAAACACAACCAGGATATTAGTACCAAAACATAACCAGGATGTTAGTACCAGGATGTTAGTACTAAAAAACAACCAGGTTGTTTGTTAGTACTAAAACACAACCAGAATGTTACTACCAAAACATAACGAGGATGTTAGTACAAGAATGTTAGTACCAAAACACAACCATGATGTTAGTACCAGGATGTTAGTGCTAAAACACAACCAGGATGTTAGTACCAAAGAACAACAAGGATTTTAGTATCAGGATGGTGGTACCAAAACACAACCAGGACGTTAGTACCAAAACACAACCAGGATGTTAGTACCAAAACACAACCAGGATGTTAGTACCAAAACACAACCAGGATGTTCGTACCAAAACCCCACCAGTATGTTAGTACCAAAACGCAACCCAGATGTTAGTACCAAAACACAACCAGGATGTTAGTACCAAAACACAACCAGGATGCTAGTACCAAAACACAACCAGGATGTTTGTACCAAAACCCCACCAGTATGTTAGTACCAAAACGCAACCCAGATGTTAGTAACAAAACACAACCAGGATGTTAGTACCAAAACAAAACCAGGATGTTAGTACCAAAACAGAACCAGGATGTTAGCACCAAAACACAACCAGGATGTTTGTACCAGTATGTTAGTATAAAAACACAACCAGGATATTAGTACCAAAACACAACCATAATGTTAGTACCAGGATGTTAGTACTAAAACACAACCAGGATATTAGTACCAAAACATAACCAGGATGTTAGTACCAGGATGTTAGTACTAAAAAACAACCAGGTTGTTTGTTAGTACTAAAACACAACCAGAATGTTACTACCAAAACATAACGAGGATGTTAGTACAAGAATGTTAGTACCAAAACACAACCATGATGTTAGTACCAGGATGTTAGTACTAAAACACAACCAGGATGTTAGTACCAAAAAACAACAAGGATTTTAGTATCAGGATGGTGGTACCAAAACACAACCAGGACGTTAGTACCAAAACACAACCAGGATGTTAGTACCAAAACACAACCAGGATGTTAGTACCAAAACACAACCAGGATGTTCGTACCAAAACCCCACCAGTATGTTAGTACCAAAACGCAACCCAGATGTTAGTACCGAAACACAACCAGGATGTTAGTACCAAAACACAACCAGGATGCTAGTACCAAAACACAACCAGGATGTTCGTACCAAAACCCCACCAGTATGTTAGTACCAAAACGCAACCCAGATGTTAGTAACAAAACACAACCAGGATGTTAGTACCAAAACGCAACCCAGATTTTAGTACCAAAACACAACCAGGATGTTAGTACCAGGATATTAGTACCAGGATGTTAGTACCAAAACACAACCAGGATGTTAGTACCAAAACCTAACCTATATGTTAGTACTAAAACACAACCAGGATGTTAGTACCAGGATGTTAGTACCAAAACATAACCTAGATGTTAGTACTAAAACACAACCAGGATTTCAGTACCAGGATGTTAGTACCAAAACATAACCTGGATGTTAGTACTAAAACACAACAAGGATGCTAGTACCAAAACACAACTAGGATGTCAGTAGGAGGATGTTAGTACCAGGATGTTAGTATCAGGATGTTAGTACCATAACACAAATAGGATGTTACTACCAGGATGTTAGTACCAGGATGTTAGTACCAGGATGTTACTACCATGATGTTAGTACTAGGATGTTAATACCAGGAGGTTAGCACTAGGATGTTAGTACCAGGATGTTAGTAGCAAAATACAACTAGGATGTTACTACCAGGATGTTAGTACCAGGATGTTATTACTAGGATGTTAGTACTAGGATGTTAGTACTAGGATGTTAGTACCAGGATGTTAGTACTAGGATGTTACTACCAGGATGTTAGTACCAGGATGTTAGTACCAGGATGTTACTACCAGGATGTTAGTACTAGGATGTTAATACCAGGAGGTTAGTACTAGGATGTTAGTACCAGGATGTTAGTAGCAAAACACAACTAGGATGTTACTACCAGGATGTTATTACCAGGATGTTAGTACTAGGATGTTAGTACTAGGATGTTAGTACCAGGATGTTAGTACTAGGAAGTTAGCACCAGGATGTTAGTACAAAAACACAACTAGGATGTTACTACCAGGATGTTAGTACCAAGATGTTAGTACCAGGATGTTAGTACCATTCTTTCTCTCTCTCATTCTCTCTTTCTCTCTCTCTCTCTCTCTCTTTCTCTCTCATTATCTCTCTCGTTCTCTAACTCTTTATTTTTCCCTCTCTGTTTCTCTCTATCCCTCTCTCTCTCTCTCTCTCTCTCTCTCTATCTCTCTCTCTCTCTCTATTTTTCTGTCCACTCTTCAACAGGCACACGTCCGTTATTCTTCTTCTCAATTTCAATTCTTTCAGTGACAAAGCGATATAGTTCTAATCCGTCGCGACAAAATAAATTAAATTGACCTCAGTCTCAAAATTTATCCACTTGTAAATTGGTACCTCGCTTACTGTCAGGGGCGGAAATGTAGCGATTAAGGGAACTGACCCGCTCACCTGGTAAAAAAGGTGAAACCTATTACAGTGGATCTCCTAACACGTCATCCTTGATGGCAGTGACAGCTCACTGGATTACCTTTAGCTTTTCTGGAAATAATTACTTCTTTACATGTTCTTTAATCCATGTACCAATTAACATTAACAATTACCCTAGTAGTCCGCCGTGTACTTTGTGAATAACAAGGACAAGAATAGCACCACTGCCTCACAGAGAGCATGTCGTAAGAGGCGACTAACTGTGTGACATGGCATAACATCGGCCATGGTTAGGTGGTTTATTTAGAGCAGCATAGATGGCGCCTAACAGGCTGCGGGTCTACTTTGCTCTAGTGTTTGAGTCTATTAAGACGAACTTGTGCATAGGTTTACCACCCTCCGTAAGCGATTGTCCCAACGCTGCGGAGTATTAAGCTGCTCGAGCATAGCCCGCTAAGCAGGACACCTTATCCCGGCTATATCCAGTTCATACCAGAGCTGGGACCTGCACTGGGGCATCTGCCCCTGTAAAAGTACAGGTCGACTAAGAACTAAGAACTAAGAAGAACCAATTAACATTTATAACAGTGTACATCTCTTCTCTCTCTATCTCTCTCTCTTCTCTCTCATTCCTCCACACCACCACATCCTCTCTCTCTCTCTCTCTCTCTCTCTCTACTTTAGTCTTCTTATTTCCCTCTACCCTGAACAGTTAGTCCTTCTTTTTCTTCTTCATCGTACGTAGTCAGACATCAACCTTTATTTTTTTTGGAAAAAAGCAGCGGTCATCCTGAGACTGTCGACACTGCCATAGAGCTTGTCTAGTGTATGTCCGGAAGTTTTGCAGCAAATGCTCAGCGGTCATTTTCCCGGTACCACAAGGGCATTCGTCCGTGCCACCTATCTTCAATTTGTTGAATAGGTGGTACCTCAGTCAATTGTGGCCAGTTCGAAGTCTGAAGACCACGATATGCCCTCTTCTGTTCAACTGTTAATAGGCATCGTTTTTTGTGTAGTCAGTATGTTCGGTTTCCCATTTGGTCATGTAGCTACAGTTAGTCCATACTACAAGATAATTATTGAAAAAAACAAGATTTGATGTGGTCATTTAAGACATTCCAGAGCCCGCAACCCACAACTATTAAACAGCCTTCAGCACACCCCAGTCCAGATCATCTTGACACACTCGGCCTACAAAAACGGTGTACGGAAAAAAAAATTATTTATTGAACGGAGTCACTCCTGACAGCCATTTTTTACTGCTGAATACAAACTCCATATATACACGATATTTTGCCGGTTAAAGTATCGTACGCTCGATTACAAATGGCTTTTGAACAGTTTTAATTTTGTATACGCCGTTTGGAGCAAGCCGACTTTTTGCGAAAGGGAAAGTAGGTTGTTGGGAAAGATCTTTATCGAGTAGATCTGTTTATTTTGTTTGTTTAAATGAAAGACCTACGTTTGAATTGGAAACTAACAGTTGTGTCGATATTGTAAACACAGTATCGATACGTTGTTGTGGTTTTCATGGTTTTCTATCGGAGCGACTAAACCTAGTGGTAGAGTCCAATTTTTTTCCGAGATTTTCCTAAATTTCAACTTCATCTTTTTGTATCTCAAAAACTAACAAACACATAACAAAAACAATAACATCCACATGTTCGTTATGCAATTGTGTGTCTACACGCAAGAAAATCATATTTATTGACAAACAAACATAAAAGTTATAAATTTTGAAAGACACTACCATAGCGACAAATTCAGAAAATTAATTAGGTCAAATTTTTTCCAAAAAAAATGCGGCAGGCTAAAGCCAGGTTAAGGGGAAGCGATTAAGCACAGACAAGCAAAGCTGACTAACAACAACACAACCTAGCAAACTACCAACTATAACGACTATCGGTTATATTTGAAATGTATGCCAAAGTTGGATTATAAGCTTGATCAGCTCGCAACTTCTGTTCATGGATAAATCAAAAGGAAACACTGCAGTCAGGGATTGAGTGGTAGAGACTTCTCTGTAAGACGTCTCAGCTTTTGTGAGGTCGGAGTGGCCAGTTCCCTTCCGCGATGGCTTGTTTTACATATCACAAAGAGGTCAATCAAATCCCATATCAGTCACTGACGTCAGAGATGAGGTACTATATACTTCCTAGTTCGAAAAATCAGCGTTTGGAAGAACCACTACCCCTCTGTCATGCCATCCATATAAGTCAATCAGTTTCCATTTTAAAACTGAATTGACTGCAACATGTCGCGACTGGAGAGCAAACCCTATGTCTTCGCGGTAACAGGAGCCCCTCTAAGAACAGTACATCCTGCGCTCTCTATATACATGTACTATAGTCTTATAATACTTCCAACTGACATTTGAGTTATAGCTATGTTTCGTAGAATATAGTCATGCCTACATGGGAAACACATTTTTGCTCTTCTACTTTGTTTGTGGAACAATTATTCCTTAGTGACAGTTAGTTGAAAGAAATAATTCATTATTTGCACTAAGTCCACGATGTTAGTTATAGAAACAGGAACTTCAAAGTGTACTTCAGTTATTGTACAACACAACAAGGGATAAAACCAAATAAATGTTTCAAATAAGGAAAAAAGGAGTTATCTTATCATAAAAAAATTTGCGTGAGTGGTTCTGGTTTGAGTGTCTCCCCTCTTTATCCAGGCGACAAACTTAGAACGAGTGAGCTATGGCCCTACACCAGAACCACATTGGCATATGTACATTGGTAAGGTGTTCATTTTTCACCCGACCACATTTCTCACTTCTTTTCGTCCTCGTGCATGAGCTGGAACAGCTCGCACTCCCTGCGACAATTGTGCAGCTCGGTGCAGGCACAAGAGATGAACCTTGAACCTTAACAGGCGACGAAGTCATAGAGTGAACTAAATAAGTAACCGGCAGAAGGCAACACTAGTTGCTCCTGTAGCTGAAACCACTGTAGTTACAATTTGTATATGTGTGACAGCCAAATACAAAATAAACTTTAGAAATTGAAAGAATATACTGCCAAATTGGGACTAAATATCAGCATGAAAAATCCAAGCTCCTTAAACTCAATACTATGAGCAAATAACCAATCATGCTGGTGTGACAGCAGTAGCAGGATTTGGATACTATTGCCTATATGGGCAGTACAAGAGACACATCAGGAGGTCCAGATGTAAGGACCAGAATTGTAACAGCATGAGGGACATTCCTGACACTAAACAATATGTGAAATCGATGTTGCTGTATTGAGGTACGACATGGAGAACGACCAAGGTCATACAACAAAGACTCCAGTCTTTCGTTAACAAATGGCTAAAAGGGATAATGGTCATACAGTAGCAGGACATGGTGAGGAATGAAGACCTATGGGAAAGGAGACAAGAACATCCACATGAACAACACATTAAGCAAAAAAATGTAACTGGACAGGACATACGATGTGGAAGGCACAGTCCAACATAGTTAGTCATGCTCTTGCATGGAATCCTCAAGGGAAGATAGAGAGAGGCAGACCCACAAACACGCGGAGAAATGAATGGGAAAAAGAACTACAATTAAATTATTACTGCTGGAGAGAAGCAGAAAGAGCAGTCCAAATCCTTGTATGCTGGCGGGGATGTTGTCATTGGCCTATGGGATAGAGGCAGAAGCAGCGGCCCAGACAGTTTTTGATTGATTGAATGAAACAAACATCTCATGACAACTTCTATCCCAAAAGCTGGAGTCCTCAACATATATATGACTGATAAAGGACTATTGAATACATGTTCTCTTTCTGGTGGTAGATGTGGTAGAGTCTAGGATTAGCTGAGTAGTTTACTTATCTAAAGAGTTACAACATGATGTAGATACAGCACGACACGACTTCAACACAGAAAAACAAAGTAAACACTATCCTGACCATAAAACAAAACATTATCATTTATTAACATGAACATCCACAAAAAGGAAATAACATCTAAACTAAATAATCATTGTATACATATATATATATATATATATATATATATATATATATATATATATATATATATATATATTTTATATATTTATATATATATATATATATATATATATGTATGTGTATGTATGTAAGTATGTATATATGTATAAATATATATATATATATATATATATATGTATATGTATATATAAAGAGTGAGATAGAGAGAGAGAGAGTAAGAGAGTGAGAGAGAGAGAGAGAGAAAGAGAGAGAGAGAACTACAATAGGAGATTTTAAGCACTAGTTTTTTATCGTATTCCTGTAAACTACATAACCCCTATTCTTGCCACTGCACTCCCTTATCTGTACACTCAACACACAATCACAAACTCGTCCTCCCGATCAGATTACATATTCAGACGAATCTGTACATTCCAATACGATCAGATCACTTACAATCAAGCGATCTGTGCATTCACAAATATTTGGATCACTTCACGTATTCACGCAAATCTGTACATTTCACATGTAATTAGATCGCGCATCGTTCACTAGGTATTTTGCACGTACGACACACATTCAGATCTCTTATTTTTCACACGGTGTCCATCATAAACACCTATTGATGTATGATGGTCCAGTCACTCTGCATACTCACTCACTCTCAGACTTACTCTCAGCCTTCCTCCTAGCCAGTCTCCCGAGTTCATCCTTGCAGAGTATTTTATAGTCTCAAGCAATAACATGGCTGTCCAATGGTCTTCTGTTGGTTGTCTGACAGCCATCACTCTAGCTTGGAACTACGCCCAACTAATTGTTATGGGTTGACTATCCACGGATCCATGTCACTCTAAATCTCGTATCCAGTCGTTGCAGCATCAGACTATCACCAACCCCCATCTACGCCAATTCTGAAGGCCAGAATGATCAGCTCCGAACACCCACCCCTGTACCAGACAAAGTCTTCCACCTATACCCCTCGTTTCTTTTGTTAACGTAGTGTCAAGGCGGTGATTGACCTTTCCACGCATTCCGGCAACCTTTCTTCTTAGTGTCGCCAGCCCAATCTCCCCTGCCCTAAACGCCCATGCTCCAGCTGGAACTGTCACGTAGATTCACCATAAGAGTTGACATATGCCAAATAGACATGACATCTTTAAGCTATGATTGACAATAAAACTCTGACTCTCTTCCATTAACAGAAGTCCGTTCTTTTTTTCCCCCCTGTCAAAGTTGAATTGATCTCCTTGAACAACTCAGGAAATGAGGCTCCCGTGTTTTATATCAGACCACCCTGCTACTGAATGTCTGATGTCGTCAAGATTATTCTGAAGTTTGTCTTTGTCATGGATGGACAATATTTTGTCCAGCTGGCTACAGAAGACTGGTAATCCCGTGACAGACCGAGCCACTACAAGAGTGGCACAGGTACATAACTCGAAACATACAATAAATAATAATATTGTAACAATTGTTATTACATTGTTGCCTCTTGTTCATTATTTACGCTGTATAGAATACATTTTGCAGCTAATCCCTTACAGGAAGCCTGTCCAGTTTAGTCACTATCTCCGCAAGGGATTCTGGTTGCCACGTTTCTCCCAAGATCTAAGTCTCTAGCCTTGACATACAATCTGACAGTTTTCCCCTGTCCATCTCTTTATGTTCTCCTCAAACTTATATGGCTGTTTTTCTCTGACATGCTTTCTCTCTACTGTTACTTCCAGTATGGTTTTCAGTAATACTTTATAAATTTTTTTCATGTGCCCAAAATATCATAATT
Organism: Ariolimax columbianus; assembly: GCA_036924085.1. Taxonomy (NCBI): domain Eukaryota; kingdom Metazoa; phylum Mollusca; class Gastropoda; order Stylommatophora; family Arionidae; genus Ariolimax; species Ariolimax columbianus. Next base: position 67,398,376 of record JAVGWX010000013.1, on the reverse strand, counting down.
GCTGGATTCTTGATTTCGTTCATTATTTCTTTTTGTCCTCCCAGTTTCTACAAGGCTTCCTTATTTGTCTTCATGTCCTTCAACCAGATGGAACCAATTTTACTACATATCATCTCTAAAACATAAATTCTCTTCGCCAACTATTTTATATATATATATCTCTCTTATTTATAATTTCTTCCTCTTTGTCAGTTCTCAAACTCTCTCTACCAAGCACTGAAAAAAGTCTTGCAAATAGCAGAATGTTGCCTGTGAACCAAATGAAAAGAGCCTTGCTAGTAGCAGGATGTTGCCTGTGAACCAAATGAAAAGAGCCTTGCAAGTAGCAGGATCTAGCCTGTGAACCAAATGAAAAAAGCCTTGCAAATAGCAGGATGTTGCCTGTGAACCAAAATGAAAAGAGCCTTTTAGTAGCAGGATGTTGCCTGTGAACCAAATGAAAAAAGCCTTGCAAGTAGCAGGATGTTGCCTGTGAACCAAATGCGCTTTTTTGTTATTCACAGCTTATTGGAGTATTTGCACCTTTTGGTACGACATCCGACTTCAGCAGGTATTTTTTAGTACCAGGTAATCCCTTTCTCTTCAAGGCCTTCTCCTTAGCCAGTCTGTTTTGTTGCAACCTGTTATCCAGGATCATGGAGGTCTAACTCCTGTCCTGCTCAGCATCTTCCTCCCATTTATAATTTGTGAGTCACTTTTTTGGATGTCCACATTTGTCATAAGATGGTGAAACCAGCTCTGGTCATCCCATTTCTCTTGACTTCTATTTCACATTTTCCATCCTCTGTTATTATATTTCCAAGACAAGAAAAGCATCTGGCAGGTTCTATTATTTACTTTCTTACTTGGCTTGGCTTCAGTCATTCTCAATCTCCCACTACCAAACACTGAAAGGGCTTAAGTAGCAGAATGTAGTCCAGAGAACGGAATGCGTTGTGTCGCAGTTTAAAGCTTGACTGCGATATTTGCACCTTTCAGTCCAACACATCCGACTTCAGCAAGCATTTATTTGAGTATCGGGTTAGCATTCCCTCTTCGATCCCTTCTCCTTAGCCAGTCTGCCCTGCTGCAACCTGTTATCCAGGATCACCTCGTGGAGGTGTAGAAGGGTCTTGGCAGCTCTGGTTCGCTGGCCCTGGCTCTAGCAGTCAGCTATGGGTCGCTGACCACTGCAGTTCATGTGCTGCTCAGCATCTTGATCCCCCTTTCTTACGTGAATCCTGGTATTCAATCAGACAAGGTTCTCTAATGTCAGGTAGCTAAAAGCTGCTTGAAGCCATGTCTGTCCTTTGTCCTGGCGTACCATGATGGTCCAAATGCGTGGTGCAGATAATTTCTCCATCTCGTTGGCGTCCGACCATGCTGGTGGCTTTAGCTGTATGGCCACCAGAAAGACATCTTTCTCGTGATCAGACTTAAATTGTGAAACATGTATTATATGTATTATTTGCGGTTTGTATGTATACTGTCCTAACCAAAACAGTGGAGATTTATTTTTTTAACGTTCGCCTTATTTCTCTATTCCCCCAAGGCGGTGTGCGTTGCACTACGGTTATTATTTTGCTCCTGTCGACCCAGTGCATCTGACTTCGGCATGCCTATTATGTAAGGGTCTGCTTCATTCTGCATTTTCTAAGGGTTTGCTTCTCCGGGGTAACGGCCGGTGCTGTGATGGGGATCGAACCCAGCACCTTCGGATTGTGATCGGTATTAGTTGACCACTAGCCTACACCGTCCCCTTTTGTAGATTATTAATGCTTACTATGTGAGGGTGAAGACTTAACATCTTTATACTGGTTTAGAAGACTCTGCAAAACCTGTATACAACCAGTTTCTTTTACTTTCATTTGACCTAAAATTTAATTTCCAATCTATTTCTCTAGTTTTTTTTGTTATGCATTCTGAAATAGCTTACATACTTGCATGTATAAGTAAATACCAAATGATATTCCTCACAGGGGAACGGTGTGGGCTAGTGGTTAGGTGACACGGCTCACAGCAAAAACGTGCTGGGTTCGATTCCCATCACAGCACCGGCCGTTACCCCGGGGAAGTAAACCCTTAGAAAATGCAGGAGGAAGTAGGCCTGAACATAAAATGCATGCTGAAGTCGGATGCACTGAGCCGACAGGCACAAAAAAAAAACCACAGTGCAACGCACACCGCCTTGGGGAATAGAGAAATAAGGCGAACGCAAAACAACAACAATAAAAAAAATATTCCTCATAGATAAAATTTCAGAGCAATGCCATTTTATCTTTGGCTCCTAATACGTTTCTGGAGTATCTCTCAAAAGGACCTAGCAATAGTCAGCTAGAATTGCTGCAAAAGGACCTAGCAATAGAGCGCTAGCATTGCTGCATTTAATTTTCCTTGGTATCGTTTTGAGAGCGTCCACATGTCCTGAAAAATGCAAAACCAGCGCTCCAGGCCCTGAAGTCCAGAAAACTGCCATGACTACTGGCTCTAGTGTCTGAATTGAGTAAGAAACGCTAAATTAGTATGCAGTGGATACTGTGTTGCTGAGGAATACCAGGAAATGAGAGCGCAGATCGAATTCTTAAAGAGGGTGCTGATGACAAGTAATCAGCTGGACAGTCACATGCTTGAAGAAGAACAAAATTCATCAAATCATTTATAGATTCATCAACATTATCACAACAAAAATCTTCTCAATTCCACAGGAAGCTGGATTTGTAAAACATCAATCAAATGAAGATCTCATATCCCCCAATATCAGGAAATTGAATATGTGATCAAAGAAAATAATCATGCAATAGTGGTTTTGGTAGAATTATAAAACACTTTGATAAGGTATGGTTCAAGTTTGAATTTGTGAGAAAATCTGCAAATGTATCTTGAAAGTATGTCTTCTAGAGTTCAAGGACAAACTATATATATATATATACATACACACACAAGAAAGAGTCATTAAGTAACAGCACGTTATTATAAAGTGCATGGAAGTATATGTACACGGAAAATCTTATTTCAGGACACAAAATGGCTCTTTAGCAATACTCAATGTATTGATTGTGAGCATATATTGATTGTGAGCATGTATTGACTGTGAGGATCAAATAGTATAGACAATATATTATATCATGCAACATGTCCGCATCACTGTTGAAGAACAAGGCGGAATTATTCCTTTATTGTAGTCAGATAGTGTGAAACCTTCTCAAATCTACAAAGGGATGACCACTCGGTATGAATACAGCTGTTTGAGTCAGAGAAGAGTATATGCATGGGTAAAAATATTTCAATGCGGGAGTCAATGCGTCATTGATGAACCTCTGTCTTGTAAAAACAAAGTCACACCAAAAGTCCTTTTTCTAGAGGGCATCCACAAGCTAGTGGACAGATGGACAAAGTGTATTGGGCATCCACAAGCTAGTGGACAGATGGACAAAGTGTGTTGGACATCCACAAGCTAGTGGACATGTAAACAAAGTGTGTTGGACATCCACAAGATAGTGGACAAAGTGTGTAAATCACAGGAAATGGTAAAATAAACATGGACACTGAATAACAAAATTGGAAAAAATATTGAAGCCTTGAAAATGTGAGAATATAGACGAATGGGTCGTATTTCAAGGATAGAGACAAAATCAAATGTGCAGGTATTGAAAATGTTTGCAGTAAAAAGAGAATTAATTGCAGAAATAAAGGTCAGATAAAATCATATATTTTGGCTATATAACAAGACATGTGGTACTCGCGCGACAAAAGGAGATCTCGGGGATGGCCTCCAACTCGATGGTGAGATTCACTAGAAAAATACAACTTCCACGACCCCACAACAGACAGACTATTATCACACTGGACGACATGCGCCGGCGACAGAAACGACTGGGTCCTGAGTTGGGACCCGCTCAGGAGTGACAACCCCTTGACGAAGAACGAGTCGAACTAAGAACAAGATATACCTCCTTGTTGAAGATCATACTAGAGGGAACGGTGGAAGGCAGTCGTTCAAGAGGCAGACAACGTTTTAAGTAGGTGGATAACATCAGAAGATGGACTGGAAGAAAGTATGTCACATTGCAACCTTACGGCAAAGGATATAGTACAATGGAGATCATTGCAGCCGATCCTCAATGCAGAAATGGCACGGACTGATTGTAGAATTAAAAAATGAAAGAGAAAAAGAAACAGGAGATGAAGAGAAAGAGGAGAAGAAGAAAATTAGAAAAGCAAGAAGAAGAATTAGAAGATTAAGAAAAGAAGAAGATGAAGAAAGGAGAAGAAGATGAAGATGGATAAGGAGGAAGAAGAGAAGAAGATGAAGATGGATAAGGAGGAAGAAGAGAAGAAGATGAAGATGGATACGGAGGAAGAAGAGAAGAAAACCTTGCATTGAACGTTACATTGGGAGGGCACCCAGGTTGTGGACTGTTGTCGTAGTTGACAGAGTACTGATCTTAAATAATCGTGAACGATGCTTGTTCTGAATTGTTACACGAGTGTACAGATCGCATAAGTAGAGATCTGGATGTGTGTGTGGTGTGTGAAGGACACCGAGGGAACCATGTATGTTCCAGCGTGGGTGTATACGCAGATTGATTGAATGTGATGACATGTGTGTATACGTTGAATAGATTGAATGTATAATGTCAAGATCACCCGCCTGAGGGGATCTGAGTGTGAGTGAATGCACAGACATACGATCATGAAGACGAGTTTTTGAGAGTGTGTTGAGGGTGCAGATAAGTGGAGGGGGGTATGCGGCTAGAACTGGGTTTGATTAGTTGGGGACAATATTCAATAGCTTTTTGATTACAATCTCCGCGTATCTATTTAGATCAGATTTATGTCTTGTGTTTGTAATCTCGTTGCACTCACTTTAATAGTTGTTGTATGAGTATGATATAATAAATATGCCACCTGCTGCGTGCTATGTTATTCGCTGTGTGTGGTCGTGAATGATGTGGGTGCATGTGGTAACATTCTAGATAGAATAATCGCAGTGAAAACCTGGACTGTGCTACACAAAAAATGATGTTTATTACCAGTTGAATAGAAGGAAAAAGGTCGTGGTCTTCAGATTACACACAGGGTACAACAGACTGAGGTACCCTCTACTCAATAAACTGAGGAAAGGTACTACTGACGAATGCACCTGTGGTACTGGGAAAATGGCCCCTGAAATCTGCTGCAAAATTGCCCGACATACGAGGACCAGAGAAAGCACATGTGGCCATTACCAGTACCAACACTAGACAAGCTCTATGGCAGTGTCGACAGCCTGAGAATGACAGCTGCTTTCTTTGAACAAATTCAAGTTGACGTCTGACAGCGAACGAAAAACAGGATGAAGAAGTACAAGAAGAAGATTTCAAGTGGTTTCCAATCCCGACACACGCGCTACTTTGTGAAGTCTTTAGTCTGAATACTTCTACTTACGTGCCGTGGAAGTGAAATCTGGTCTCTAACAAAAGCCACAGAGAATCCGCTGAGGGCAACACGTGCGTCACTTGAGCCCTGATTCGTCGGTCTGTCCCTTAGACAACATGGA